>CM059434.1:75740186-76165186 GCA_030390025.1 Squalus acanthias | reverse complement strand
CTTTTAAGAAAACAGTTATTTACTAATAGACGTCAGTGAGAAGGGTGTGTCTGCTTTCTCCTGTTTGAAGCTTTCTTGTGCAATATATGTTCAAAACCTTCAACTGTATCGTCCTGGCCAAGGGCCTCCCACGGAAGGCTAACCGCTCTCCCCTCTACAGATGACCAGCAGCAGCTGGCTTTATTTCATCATCTGAAAACATAGTGTCAGTTTCCACATGTACGCTGACAACACCCAGCTCTACCTCACCACCTCTTCTCTCGACCCCTCCACGGTCTCTAAATTATCAGACTGCTTGTCCGACATCCAGTTCTGGATGAGCAGAAATTTTCTCCCATTAAATATTGGGAAGACCGAAGCCATTGTTTTCGGTCCCCGCCACAAACTCCATTCCCTAGCCACCGACTCCATCCCTCTCCCTAACATCTGTCTGAGGCTGAACCACACTGTTCGTAACCTTGGTGTCCTATTTGACCCTGAAATGAGCTTCCGAACACATATCTGCAGCATAACAAAGACCGCCTACTTCCACCTCCATAACATCGCCCGTCTCCGCCCTTGCCTCAGCTCATCCGCTGCTGAAACCCTTCATCCGTGCCTTTGTTACCTCTAGACTTGACTATTCCAATGCACTCCTGGCTGGCCTCCCACATTCTACCCTACGTAAACTTGAGGTCATCCAAAACTCAGCTGCCCGTGTCCTAACTCGCACCAAGTCCCGTTCACCTATCACCCCTGTGCTCGCTGACCTACATTGGCTCCCGGTTAAGCAACGCCTCGATTTCAAAATTCTCATCCTTGTTTTCAAATCCCTCCATGGTCTCGCCCCTCCCTATCTCTGTAACCTCCTCCAGCCCCACAATTCCCCGAGATATCTGCGCTCCTGTAATTCTGGCCTCTTGAGCATCCCTGATTATAATCACTCAACCATTGGTGGCCGTGCCTTCTGTTGCCTGGGCCCTAAGCTCTGGAATTCCCTACCACCTGGTCACCTGCCCTGATTTCTCCTTATGTGGCTCGGTGTCAAATTTTTTGCCCTGTGAAGCGCCTTGGGACATTTTACTACGTTAAAGGCGCTGTATAAATACAAGTTGTTGCAAAGTCACCAGTTGCAAAACATCAACTTAAGCTCACAACATGCAGTATAACTACAGACTAGTCCAGAGACCCTGGCTGGCTTCTTTAGATGCTCTATATTTCGAAGAAGATATGTTCCTCCCGTCTCCGCTGCCGTAGCCAAATCTTTTTGTTTATTTTCTTTCTCTGCCGCTCATGCCCACAGGGAAGGTTTTATAGAAAAAAAACTCCCGAAATAAAAGGTTAACTTTTCATTGGTTCACTGGCGAGACGTCACGCGACGATTGGATGAGGATCACGTCATTCATTAGCAGCACGTTCGCAAGCTTTTGAAATATTCCCGGGCGAGTGTGGTGACGGTTGGAAGTGAGGAGGCGCTCGTGGGAGCGACGGGCAGCCACTGGTCTGCTCAGGATTCTCGGCAATAACCCACAGGCTCGCCAACGTACGTGATCATCATCCAATCGCCGCACGTCTCCGGCCGCCGCTCATTGGCTTATTTCGCGGACATCCCAGAAAGGCTGTGCGGACCCCAGTTTAAGAAACATGCTGGAAAATGCACGCGATCAAAATTTCCTGTCTGGGTGGAATGTCCTCAAACTGTGGGCGGAAATAAATTCAGCACCATTAGAGCTCTGTTTCTAAATGCACTTGAATTTCTCTCCCCCCCCCCCCCCCCCCCAAAATATAATGCAACTAACGGGTTATGGGGTGTAACTTACATCGGATATACGGCACAGAAACAGGCCATTCGGCCTAACCAGTCCATGCCGGCGTTTATGCTCCACTCGAGCCTCTTCCTGTCTTTCCTCATCTAACTATAAGCATAACCCTCTATTCCCTTCTCCCTCATGCTAATCTAGCCTCCCCTTAACTGCATCTATACTATTCGTCTCAACTACTCCCTGTGGTAGTGAGTTCCACATTCTCTGGGTAAAGAAATTAAGTTAAAGTGTGCAAGCTGTGAAATCCATGAGGATTCTGTAACCTGTAAAAGTGATCTATCTGTGGCTAACTAGCAGCTCTTGTAGAATCATAGAATGGTTACAGCACAGAAGGAGGCCATTTGGTCCGTCGAGCCCGTGCCGGCTCTCTGCAAGAGCACTTCAGCTAGTCTCCCTCCCCTGCCCTTTCCCCGTAGCCCTGCAATTTTTTTTCCTTCAGGTACTTATCCAATTCCCTTTTGAAAGCCACGATTGAATCTGCCTCCACCACCCTTTCAGGCAGTGCATTCCAGATCATAACCACTCGCTGCCTAAAAAAGTTTTTCCTCATGTCGCCTTTGGTTCTTTTGCCAATCATCTTAAATCTTTGTCCTGTGGTTCTCGACCCTTCCGCCAATGGGAACAGTTTCTCTCTATCTACTCTGTCCAGACCCCTCATGATTTTGAACACTTCTATCAAATCTCCTCTCAATCCTCTCTGTACTAAGGAGAACAACCCCAGCTTCTCCAGTCTATCCACGTAACTGAAGTCCCTCATCCCTGGAACCATTCTTGTAAATCTTTTCTGCACCCTCTTTAAGGCCTTCACATCCTTCCTAAAGTGCGGTACCCAGAATTGGACACAATACTCCAGTTGAGGCCGAACTAATGTTTTATAAAGGTTCATCATAACTCCCTTGCTTTTGTACTCTATGACTCTATTTATGAAGCCCAGATCCAGTAAGCTTTTTTAACCGCTTTCTCAACCTGCCCTGCCACCTTCAACGATTTGTGCACATATACCCTCAGGTCTCTCTGTTCATGCACCCCCTTTAGGATTGTATCCTTTAGTTTATATTGCCTCTCCTTGTTCTTCCTATCAAAATGTATCACTTTGCACTTTTCTGCATTAAACTTCATCTGCCACATGTCCGCCCATTCCACCAGCCTGTCTGTCTTCATGAAGTCTATCACTATCCTCCTCACTGTTCACTGTACTTCCAAGTTTTGTGTCAGCTGCAAATTTTGAAATTGTGCCCTGTACACCCAAGTCTAAATCATTAATATATATCAAGAAAAGCAGTGGTCCTAGAACCCGACCCCTGGGGATCACCACTGTGTACCTTCCTCCAGTCCAAAAAACAACTGTTCACCACTACTCTCTGTTTCCTGTCACTTAGCCAATTCCGGATCCATGCTGCCACTGTCCCTTTTATTCCATGGGCTTCAACTTTGCTGGCAAGCCTATTATGTGGCACTTCATCAAACGCCTTTTGGAAATCCATGTACACCACATCAACCGCATTGTCCTCATCAACCCTCTCTGTTACCTCATCAAAAACTCAATCAAGTTAGTTAAACACGATTTGCCTTTAACAAATCCGTGCTGGCTTTCCTTAATTAATCCATACTTGTCCAAGTGACTGTTAATTTTGTCCCGGATTATCATATCTAAAAGCTTCCCCACTACCGAGATTAAACTGACTGGCCTGTAGTTGCTGGGTTTATCCTTAGACCCTTTTTTGAACAAGGGTGTAACATTTGCAATTCTCCAGTCCTCTGACACCACACCCGTATCTAAGGAGGATTGGGCGATTATGGCCAATATCTCTGCGATTTCCTCCTTTACTTCCCTCAGCATCCTAGGATGCATCCCATCTGGTCCTAGTGACTTATCTACTTTAAGTACAGCCAGCTTTTCTAGTACCTCCTCTTTATCAATTTTTATCCCATCCAGTATCTCAACTACCTCCTCTTTCACTATGACTTTGGCAGCATCTTCTTCCTTGGTTAAAAACAGATGCAAAGTACTCATTTAGTACCTCAGCCATGCCTCTATGCGTAGGTCTCCATTTTGGTCCCTAATCGGTCCCACCCCTCCTCTTACTACCCGTTTACTATTTATATGCCTATAGAAGACTTTTGGATTCCCTTTTATGTTAGCTGCCAATCTATTCTCATACTCACTCTCTGCCCCTTTTATTTCCTTTTTCACTTCCTCTCTGAACTTTCTATATTCAGCCTGGTTCTCACTTGTATTCTCAACCTGACATCTGTCATACGCCCCCTTTTTCTGCTTCATCTTACTCTATCTCTTTCGTCATCCAGGGAGCTCTGGCTTTAGTTGCCCTGCCTTTCCCCATTGTGGGAATGTACCTCGACTGTACCCGAACCATCTCCTCTTTAAAGGCAGCCCATTGTTCGATTACAGTTTTGCCTGCCAATCTTTGATTCCAATTTACCCGGGCCAGATCCATTCTCAACCCACTGAAATTGGCTTTCCACCAATTAAGTATTTTTACTCTGGATTGCTCTCTGTCCTTTTCCATAGCTAATCTAAACCTTATGATACTATGATCACTGTTCCCTAAATGTTCCGCAAGATCCTGCAAATCCATTGGCAGGATAGGCGCACCAACGTCAGTGTTCTCGCTCAGGCCAACATCCTCAGCATCGAAGCTTTGACCACGCTCGATCAGCTCCGATGGACGGGTCACATCGTCCGCATGCCCGATACGAGACTCCCAAAACAAGCGCTCTACTCGGAGCTCCGGCACAGCAAGAGAGCCCCAGGTGGGCAGACGAAACGCTTCAAGGACACCCTCAAAGCCTCCTTGAAAAAGTGCAACATCCCCACCGACACCTGGGAATCCCTGGCTCAAGACCGCACAAAGTAGAGGAGAAGCATCCGGGAAGGCGCCGAACACCTCGAGTCTCTTCGCCGGGAGCAAGCGGAAGCCAAGCGCAAGCAGTGGAAGGAGCGCACGTCAACCCAAGCACCCCACCCACCTGCCCCTTCAACCACCATCTGCCCCACCTGTGACACAGACTGTAGGTCCCACATTGGACTCATCAGTCACCTGAGAACTCATTTTTAGTGTGGAAGCAAGTCATCCTCGGTTCCGAGGGACTGCCTAAGTAGAAATGTTCCCCTACTGACAATTGCTCCACTTGACCCACCTCAGTCCCTAGAACCAGATCCAGCAATGCCTCCTTCCTCGTTGGGCCGGAAACGTACTGATCAAGAAAGTTCTCCTGAACACACTTCAGAAATTCTTCCCCCTCTCTGCCCTTTACACTATTATGATCCCAGTCTATATTAGGATAGTTGAAGTCCCCCATTATCACTTCTCTATAGTTCTTGCACCTCTCTGTAATTTCCCTGCAAATTTGCTCCTCTATATCCTTCCCACTTTCCCACTAGTTGGCGGCCTGTAGAATACACCTAGTAGTGTAATGGCACCTCTATTGTTTCTCAACTCTAACCAAATAGATTCTGTCCTTGACCCCTCAGGACATCCTCTCTCTCTCTCTCTCTCTCTCTCCAGCACTGTCCCACTGCACTCCCATTGTAACTGCTTTTTGTACATCATACACAAGGCCATTGGGTTTCAGATTTCACAGAAAAACAAACTGAATTGTCGACTGTAATCCCAAGAAAAAAACAATTAAAAATCCTGGAATCCAGTGTAATATAAAGGGATTTTTGGCCTTGAAGCAGTGGCCTTGGTCACAGGGCTGTGTGTCAGTTACAGTTCACTATTTGAGTTGTCTGCTCTTTTTGGGGCCGCTGTGTCAAGTCTTTTTTGAAGCTGTTTGCCAGTTTTTCCGAGTGTTGCAGATTGGCATGTCTGATTGCAGCACAGTTTGGCGAGATAGGTTCCTTGTGCTGTTATCCAAGACAACCATTTTCAATAATAAAAACAGAAAATGCTGGAGATACTCAGCAGGTCAGGCAGCATCCGTGAAGAGAGAAACAGAGTTAACGTTTCAGGTCGATGACCCTTCGTCAGTTCTGTTTCTCTCTCCACAGATGCTGCCTGACCTGCTGAGTATCTCCAGCATTTTCTGTTTTTATTTCAGATTTCCAGCATCTGCAGTATTTTCTTTTTGTAACCATTTTCAATACCTGTGTGAATTTTTATAAATAAAGATTCTTTTTCTTCGGCTGGAATATTGTCACCTCTGCCTTTGTCATCAATCGGGTTTCTCTTTGATTTTATAGAACGAGTGAACTAAAAACTGGGAAACTGATTGGTGAAGACAAGTATGGAAACAAATATTATGAAGACAAACGATACTTCTTTGGTAAGCACTGTTTACTGATCAGTACAGTTGTTGCTTAGTTGCAATATATAGCCTGCTCGTGTCAGTCTTGACTCAGTGGTAGCACTCTTGCTTCTGGGTCAGAAGGTTGCAAGTTGGAGTTCCACTCCAGAGATTTCAGCCCATAATCCAGGCTGACACTGAGGGAGTGCTGCACTGTCGGAGGTGCCGTCTTTCAGATGAGACATTAACTTGAGGCCCTGCCTGCCCTCTTCAGCTGGACGTAAAAGATCCCAGGGCACTATTTTGAAGAGCAGGGGACTTCAACCAACATTAGTAAAACAGTGTAATTGCTGTTTGTGGGACCTTGCTGTGCGCAAATTGTCTGCTGCGTTTCCCTACATTACAACAATGACTACGTTTCTTTTTAATGTTATCCATCTCTCCCGAGTTAATGAGAAGGAAAATCAGGCGAGGTGTATAATGGTAGGTCAATCTGGTACTGCCCATTTCACACTGTCGCTCAAACTTAAAATTATCCCCCTTTGACTGCTGCTGATCATTTCTTCACCCCATTTTGCAGTCCTTTCTGCAACTTCCCTTCTGTATCTACATTTACTGTGTTCATCCTTAGTTCTGTAATATGCTGCCTTCAGTTTAATAAGGCAGTTTTGCTTCCGAGCCTGCATAACCCTTACCGTGCTGATTCCCAGGGAACACAAGGCACTTGGTGGGATATAATCAGTACTTTGCGAGGTCTGTAATAACTATTGTTGCGTTGTGAAGGAGAAAGGTGCACATTCAGGTCGAACCAATCCGTCCAGGCATTGTCGAGACAGGTTAATTAGTTTGAATGTGGTATTTTTTGACTCTAGTTTATGGTTTTGATTTCCAGGTCGACATAGATGGGTTGAATATACCAAGGAGATGAATGGGAAGAACACATACTGGGAAGTGGACGGGAGCATGGTCCCTCCAGAATGGTAAACCTCGGTCATATTCACAGCTTGCTTCTGCAGTTGAGGAAACGCTTCGTTCACAGTGCTCCACTTTATCTAAGATTGTGTTAGCTTAGCTCGGTGATTCACTCTCAGCACAGACACTGTATATACAGTGGGGAGCCGGAACAACTCTGCTCCAAACTCTGTGTACCGGGGGTGCAGCGTGCCCGGGGGTGCAGCGTGCTTGAAGCATTGGTTTAATGTGTGCTACCCATGAGCTCCTTTGCAGTGAGACACATGCTCAGCAGGGTTGCCAACCCTCCAGGATTGTCCTGGTGTCTCCAGGAATTAAAGATTAATCTCCAGGACGTTGCTTTGAGCAGCCCAGGAGAAAAATCATAAGGGCATTAAAAAATAGTGTCTTTTAAAAAAAAAAAAATAATAATTCTTTGGGCTCCTTTGTTTGCTGGTTCTAAAATTATCGGAGGTGGAGGGAAAACAGGCTGTTTGACTGACAGTCAACACTCATCCAGTCGGGTAATGAAGAGTCTGTTCGCTCTCCGATTGGCCAGGAAGGCGGTGCGCTGCGAGTATGGACAGGTTGGGTGACCAATGGCAGGATCATGGGGGTGGGGCTCTTGGAATCAGGAGGTCATGTGTGCGGGTGCTCCAGACAGCTACGTGGCCGCACAGCTTACCCGGAGCATTGGGCCCAACCAATGTTCTGTACAAATTCCACATCACTTCTTTGTGTTTATATTCAGTCTCCCTAACCCAGAATCCCTTGTTTTTTTTAATGGCTTTTCCTGCCATCTTTTAAACCTCTTTGTACCTATGCCCCAAGCTCTCCCTGTTAAGAATCTGACCGTGTTGTGTATGGTTCCTTTTTTCTATTTTTTGCCAAAGTGTGCTGTTTCACATTTGTCTGCATTGCATTGAACGTCACTGCAAAATACACATCACCTAAAACTACGCTGCTTTGCTCTTCGATTTGCACATCTGTGTGTACGTCTCCTGATACTTTTGCTGTTTGGAATAATTTGCACAGACTTCGATCAACAACCTTCCATGATGGTGGAGGCTCGTGTAAAGCTTTGGACATAAGAACCTGAGAAACAGGAGCAGGAGTCGGCCACGCGGCCCCTCGAGCCTGCCCCGCCATTCAATAAAATCATGGCTGATCATCGACCTCAACTCCGCTTTCCCGCCCGATCTCCATATCCCCTGATTCCCCTAGTGCCCAAAAATCTATCGATCTCAGTCTTGAATATACTCATTTTAGAATGACATTTTGTATCTGTGTGCACGCATGTAATTGTTTTTTTAGAGTTTTCACTGAACGGTTTCTGTTAGGCTTGTATGAGTATTGTAACTTGTGATCTGGAATGCCTGAAAGGGTGGTGGAAGCAGATTCATTAGTAGCTCTTTCAAAGAGCTGGCACTAGCACGATGGGCCGATGGCCTCCTGTGCTGTGTTATTCTATGGTTCTATGATTTTAGTTTGACCATGTTGAGTATGTCAAGCGCCAGGGAACTTGTCTGCCTTTTTTCAGAGCCTTGTGTAAATTCCTTTTTTTTCATCCTCGCCTATTTTTCATTACCAGTTTTCTCTCCTTCCTCCCTTGAAGGCATCTATTGCTTGGGGTCTGGTTCCGTGGGCACACGGCCCTCTCCGGGAATCTGGTCCAAGTGGCTATCAGTAACTTGGTAGCTCTGACAGTGGGTGTTGGCAGACTGCAGCAAGTATCATGAGTTCCCAATCTTGATGTCCGTCATGTGCCCGGAGCAAGAGCAGGAGCCCTGGCCAATTCCATTTTCTCCCTTTCATAATCCATGGGCGCCGAGACCTGGTGTAGTGCCCGCACTGCCTCACCAGCTGAGCCCCAGTGTAGTGCCCGCACTGTCTCACCAGCTGAGCCCCAGTGTAGTGCCCGCACTGCCTCACCAGCTGAGCCCCAGTGTAGTGCCCGCACTGTCTCACCAGCTGAGCCCCAGTGTAGTGCCCGCACTGTCTCACCAGCTGAGCCCCAGTGTAGTGCCCGCACTGTCTCACCAGCTGAGCCCCAGTGTAGTGCCCGCACTGTCTCACCAGCTGAGCCCCAGTGTAGTGCCCGCACTGTCTCACCAGCTGAGCCCCAGTGTAGTGCCCGCACTGTCTCACCAGCTGAGCCCCAGTGTAGTGCCCGCACTGCTCACCAGCTGAGCCCCAGTGTAGTGCCCGCACTGTCTCACCAGCTGAGCCCCAGTGTAGTGCCCGCACTGCCTCACCAGCTGAGCCCCAGTGTAGTGCCCGCACTGTCTCACCAGCTGATACCCAGTGTAGTGCCCGCACTGCCTCACCAGCTGAGCCCCAGTGTAGTGCCCGCACTGTCTCACCAGCTGATACCCAGTGTAGTGCCCGCACTGCCTCACCAGCTGAGCCCCAGTGTAGTGCCCGCACTGTCTCACCAGCTGATACCCAGTGTAGTGCCCGCACTGCCTCACCAGCTGAGCCCCAGTGTAGTGCCCGCACTGTCTCACCAGCTGATACCCAGTGTAGTGCCCGCACTGCCTCACCAGCTGAGCCCCAGTGTAGTGCCCGCACTGTCTCACCAGCTGATACCCAGTGTAGTGCCCGCACTGCCTCACCAGCTGAGCCCCAGTGTAGTGCCCGCACTGTCTCACCAGCTGAGCCCCAGTGTAGTGCCCGCACTGTCTCACCAGCTGACACCCAGTGTAGTGCCTGCACTGTCTCACCAGCTGATACCCAGTGTAGTGCCTGCACTGTCTCACCAGCTGATACCCAGTGTAGTGCCCGCACTGTCTCACCAGCTGATACCCAGTGTAGTGCCTGCACTCTCACCAGCTGATACCCAGTGTAGTGCCTGCACTGTCTCACCAGCTGATACCCAGTGTAGTGCCCGCACTGTCTCACCAGCTGACACCCAGTGTAGTGCCCACACTCTCACCAGCTGATACCCAGTGTAGTGCCCGCACTGTCTCACCAGCTGCGACGTAGTGTACAGAATCATAGAATGGCACAGCACAGAAGGCCATTCAACCCATTATGCCTGTGCCAGCTCTTTGAAAGAGCTATCGAATTAGCCCCACACCCCCGCTCTTTCCCTTTAGCCCTGTCATTTTTTCCCCTTCAAGTAAATATCCAATTCCCTCTTGGAAGTTACTATTTAATCTGCTTCCACCGCCCTTTCAGGCAGCGCATTCCAGATCATAACCACGGCTTGCTTAAAAATTAATCCTCATGTTCTCCTTATTTAATCTTCTCAAAACCATTTATGATTTTGAGCATACTATAAATCTCCTCTTAACCTTTTCTGCTCTAAGGAGAACAACCCCAGCTTCTCCAGTCTATCCACTTAACTGAAGTCCCTCAACCCTGATACTATTCTAGTAAATCTCATCTGCACCCTCTCTAAGGCCGTGACATCTTTCTTAAAGTGTGGTGCCCAGAATTAAACACAATACTCCAGCTGAGGCCTAACCCGTGTTTTATAAAGGTTAAGCATAATTTCCTTGCTTTTGTACTCTGTTCTTCTAGTAATAAAGCCAAGGATCCTATGTGCTTTTTTAACAGCCTTCTCAACTTATCCTGCCACCTTTAAGATTTGTGTGTGTACACCCCCAAGGTCTCTCTGTTCCTGCACCCCCTTTAAAATTGTACCATTTAGTTTATATTGCCTCTCCTCATTCTTCCCATCAAAATATATAATTTCACACTTCTCTGCATTAAATTTCATCTACCATGTGTCTGTCCATTTCACCAGTCTGTCTGTGTCCTCCTGGAGTCTGTTACTATCCACCTCATTGTTTACTACATTTCAAAGTTTTTGTGTCATCTGAAAACTTTGAAATTGTACCCTGTATACCCTTGTCCAGGTCATTAATGTATATCAAAATGAGCAGTGGCCCTAATACTGACCCCTGGGTAACACCACTGTATACTTCCCTGCAGTCTGAAAAACGACCGTTCACCACTACTCTCTGCTTTCTGTCCCTTAGCTAATTCCGTATCCACACTTTTAATCCCTTGGGCTTTAACTTTGCTTACAAGTCTATTATGTGGTACTTTGCCAGATACCTTTTGAAAGTCCATGTACACAACATCAACTGCACTGCCCTCATCAACCCTCTCGGTTACTTCATCAAAGAACTCAATCAAGTTAGTCAAAACGATTTGCCTTTAATAAATCCATACTGACTTTCATTTATTAGCCCATACTTTTCCAAGTGACAATTAATTTTGTCTCGGGTTATTGTTTCTAAAAGTTTCCCCACCACCGACGCAAGGCTGACTGGCCTGTAGTTGCTGGGTTTATCCATTTCCCCTTTTTTGAGCAGGGGTGTAATATTTGCAATCCTCCATTCCTCTGGCACCACTCCCCATATCTAAGGAGGATTAGAAGATTGTGGCCAGAGCCTCCGCAATTTCCACCCTTACTCCCTTCTAACCTGAGACGCATCCCATCCGGACCGGGTGACTTTTCTACTGTGAGGACTGCCAACCTTTTAAGTACATCCTCTTTATCTATTTTTTATCCTATCCCATATCGCTACTGCCTCCTCCTTTACTGTGACATTGGCAGCATCTTCTTCTCTAGTGAAGACAGATGCAAAGTGCTCATTTAGTACCTCAGCCATGCCCTCTGCCTCCACAGGAAGATCTTTTTGGTCCCTAATCGGCCCCACCTGTGTACTGCCCTCAGCAGCTGAGATCAGTGAACACAGCACAGACTAGCGAGCAGAGCTGGGAATTTCCATCTTTATTAAACATTAAAATGGTAGCCAAGTTTACATATTGATGCGGTTGTAGATTTTGTTCTTGTACATGATATTTCCAGGAGCACACATTGATGCAGTGAGTCTCTATATACGCGTATAGTACTGTAACACGCTGCATGGTGACTGTGGAGGGGGAGGAGCCGTTAGCTGGGCTTAGGGACTATTCCACCTTGTTGTGTTGGATCATTTTTCTTGCCATGGTGGGAAGGTGATGGTGATACATCAAGGGGTGGGTGCATTCCACATTTCCTCATCTGTTAGCCAGTGCCTTCCCTTCCAGCCTGGTGGGTCAAGGGTCTTGTATCTGTCTGTTGAATAGGGCTGCTGATTGCTTGGTCCTTGCTCCAGGTGGAGAACACACAAGATGCCCATCTAATGTAAACAAGACCCAGCTGGGCACTACTTTGTGTTTTTGAAGTTTCTGAGCTTGTCTTTCGATTGTGTTTGTGCTCCCTGCCTCCCTTAGGCATGGCTGGATTCATTGCAGTACCGAGCATCCCCCCACTACGCACCCTCCTGTCGACCGCAAGTTCATCTGGAAGACTCACCAGTTTAATATGAGTGGTACAGCGGGGCAGTACGTACCTTACTCCACCACCCGCAAGAAGATTCACGAGTGGGTCCCACCGCAAACCAGCGGCCAGTGAGCAGGCCTTGGGACAACCTTCACTGTAAATTATTCTTTCCATTTTGCCCTCACTCTGTCTGTGTGGACATCTAGCACTAATAAAGTTGTAATGTACACATTTTCCTTTGTATAGTGTCTGTCACTGTAGGGATCGACAAACATAGATTTTGTTTTAAAAATTGTACGTGATTATGCAGTCAGAAACAGCTAAGATTTTCCAGTATATAAAAAAGAAAGTTAGACCAGAATTATTCCTAAAAAGAAAGACTTGTGGCACAGCACCTTTCACCTCAGGATGTCACAAAGCGCTTCACAACCAATGAAGTAGTTTTGACCTGCAGTCACTGTTACAATGTAGGAAACACGGCAGGCAATTTGCACAAAGCAAGATCCCACAAATAGCAATGAGATAAATGATCCAATAATCTGTTTCAGTGATGTTGGTTGAGGGATAAATATTGGCCAGGACACCAGGGAGAACTCCTTTGCTGCTCTTCGAAATAGTGCCATGGGATCTTTTACATCCCCCTGAGGGGGCAGACGTTTAATGTCCCATCTGAAACGCGGCACCTTCGATGGTGCAGCACTCCCTCAGTACTGCACTGGGAGTGTTGGCCTGGATTCTGTGCTCAAGCCTCAGGAGTGGGGCTAAGGGGTGGAAGTGCTACCCACTGAGCCATGGCTGACACCTGGGGCTTAAACCAGAATCCACCTTGGAGAAATTACACGGGCGGGCCGGGCCGGGCCGGGGGGGAGCTGCCATCAGCTGTGGGCTGCTGTTCCAGTGGAAGTGGTGAGGAAAATGTGGCCCTCAGCAGCTCCCTTCCCATCCCCTCATCACTATTCATTCCATACCTCCTTCACTCTCATCTTGTCCCTTACCCCTTCCCAGTGCTCCCCATCCTTCCTACCACACCCTCATTCCCATCGCTAGTCTACCTCTCCTCCTTCCAACTACCTGCGCAACCCCTGTATCCTCTACTTCCCTCCCATAATATGATACCTGGGATGGCAGGAATGACGTATGAGGCGAGATTGGGTCGATTGGGCTTATACTCGCTGGAGTTTAGAAGAATGAGAGGGGATCACATTGAAACTTATAAAATTCTGACAGGACAGGACAAACTAGATGCAGGAAGGATGTTCCCGATGGTCGGGGAGTCCAGAACCAGGGGTCACAGTCTAAGGATAAGGGGTAAGCCATTTAGGACAGAAATGAAGAGGAATTTCTTCACCCAAAGTGTGGTGAACCTGTGGAATTCTCTGCCACAGAAGGCAGTTGAGGCCAATTCATTAAATAGATTCAAGAAGGAGTTGGATATATTTCTTAAGGCTAAAGAGATCAAGGGATATGGGGAGAAAGCAGGGACAGGGTACTGAATTTGGATGATCAGCCATGATCGCATTGAATGGCGGAGCAGGCTAGAGGGGCCGAATGGCCTACTCCTGCTCCTATCTTCTATGATTCTATGATAAAAGTGGGTGGCCTCACACTTACCCTATCTCCCTTCGCTCGTCCATTTTCCTCAAAAAGGCTTTCTCTGTTTTATTCTCCTCCTCTCTTCTTGATTTGTTGTTCGTATGTAGGTGATGCTGGCAAAGCCACATCTGTTGCCCGCCCATAGTTAGTATTGCTGAAGACGGTGAGGAAGGGCCTAGAACTCAAAGCATAAGGAGGGTGCACAGGACCAGACAACATGTAACAGGAGAACCAACAGCGAAACAAAGGAAGACACAACATGTGCTTTCAAAAAATAAACGTTGACACACCAAGTAAAGGCACTTCACCCCTGCCTGTTCTTTCCCACCCTCCAACACCACTCATTGTCAAAGGTTTCTGCCTATTTCTTTCTACAAAAAGTTGCAAACTTACACAGAAATGAACTTTGAACTCTGTGGGCAAGCTGTGTTTACTTTCCAGCATAATATTGAACAAAGGATGCCGAAAAATCCATGAACCCCATCTACAAACCAAGCACTAGGGTTTATTTCTAGAGTAATTGAATTGAAAAGTAGAGAAGTTATGCTAAACGTGTACCGAACCTTGGTTAGACCACACTTGGAGTACTGTGTGCGGTCCTGGTCACCATATAAAAAGGAGCAGGTTATGCGGATAGAGTTAGATGAGGAAGGATGGAGCATAAACGCTGGCTTGGGCCGAATGGCCTGTTTCTGTGCTGTACATTCCAGTAATTCTATGTAACTACTTGTCACCTTCTGCCAGCTACCGAATTTGCTCAAGCACCTAGTCCAATGCTCATATGAGGTGTTCCCTGAGTGCGATACTATTGAACGGTGAACGGTGGGGGGTGGGGCCTTAAGAGGCCCGTGGTGACTCTTGTCTCAGGGTAGCTGCAGTCCCAGAGGGACCGACTTCCAGCAGCTTCTCTTGGCAGTGTCAAAGGGGCCAGTCCCATGTCTGAAGCTCCCTGATGTGAAGGTATTGGAGGGGGCTTTAAGGCTGCAGGCTCATTGCCTCTCTCCGGAGAGATGGTGACATCTGCGTGCACTCCTTGCAGCCCTCTGGTGCTGGGCACAGGCTCAGAAGTGCCGCGGATTGGTGTCATTATAGACTGAACAGTCCCAGTGAGCTCTCGGAAGCCCTGTGCTAGTGTGGCATTCAAGCTGACCCTCAGAGAATCTATTGGAGCAGTGGCACTAATGCCCTTGAAAGCTCTTCCTGGCATCCCAATGCTGCAGCAATCTTCCAGCCTGTCGCTGTGTCCAGGGTATCCTACAGTTTGTGGGAAACTTACTGCAATATGTAGCAGATGCCAATAATGAATTTCTCCCATTTGTCCATCGTCTCAACCAAATGCGTGAAAACCATCTCCGTTCCCTCCACACGAGATCAATGCTCCCCAATCATAGCTCTTTTGAAGATTGGGCCCCTGCGATCTGGGTTCCTAGGCTCCAGGTCACCCCTTGGGAGGAACAAGTGACTGTGGACCTCTGGTTCCCAAAGCTCTCCACCACTGGGGTTTTCCTCACCTCATGTCTGGATCTGTTGTCGACTCACTGATAGAGATTGGTTGCTGCGAATAGTCAACAACGCCATTATTGTATCATGGGACTCCCAGGATGGTAGAAGGTCAACTAGATGGACCGTGGTCCTTTTTCATCCAGCAATTCCTATGTTCCCGTATGATATGAAAGACAGAAGACCTTGTTTAGCTGTACATAGGATATACAGCACAGAACCTGGCCCAACCAGTCCATGCCGATGTTAATGCTCCACTCGAGCCTCCTCCCGTCTTTCCTCATCTAAATCTATCAGCATAACCCTCTATTCCCTTCTCCCTCATATGCTTATCTAACCGCCCCTTAAATGCATCTATACTATTCGCTTCAACCACTCCCTGTGGTAGCGAGTTCCACATTCTCACCACTCTCTGGGTAAAGAAGTTTCTTCTGAATTCCCTATTGGATTTCTTGGGGATTATCTTATATTGATGGCCTCTAGTTATGCTCTTCCCCACAAGTGGAAACATTCTCTCTCTATCCACTCTATCTCCTACACTTGGCAGTGACACACTCCACCTGGTGTGACAGTGACATCGCCCTCAGTGGACTGCAAATGTCCATTTTTGCACCAGAACGAGTGGCAGAGGGTAGCAGTATTGATCGAGCTTATTGTGGGGCTGTGACATGCTCTGTGCACTGCTCTGTTTTTCTAACAATTGCAGTTGAACAGAAAGTCACTTTTGCAGATGCAGATTCAAAACAGCAGAGGGTGCAAGTGATTTACATCTGGACCACCTCTGGCTCCCAGGATCCAGGTATTCGCCAAGGAACATTGACAGCCTCTCCCTGTCCTCTCAACGGCCCGAATAAAACACTGCACATCAGTGGGATAGGCGCCGAGTGTAATATATCAACGCTGGCATGGACTGGTTGGGCCAGGTTCTGTGCTGTATATCCTATGTACAGCTAAACAAGTTCTTCTGTCTTTCATATCATACGGGAACATAGGAATTGCTGGATGAAAAGAGACCAAAGTCCATCTCGTTCACCTTCTACCATCCTGGGAGTCGCGTGAGACGTTCATGGAGCTGTTGACTGTCCAGCACTGGAGTTAGAAGGGAACTGCGCCTGGTATCTCCTGGACCAAACTCAACAGTTGCATATATTAGAATATTTGACCACACAGGTACTATGGGTGCAGTGAGTCAATCTGCTGTGCAGAGTGGTGGGACATGAGTTCTCAATTTGTCTCTCTGTCAATTGTCGTTGGGAGAACAAAATAAATTTAGGAAAAACTGCAGCACCTCTTTCCTTCGAATCCTAGAAACTTACAGCACAGAAGGAGGCCATTCGGCCCGTTGTGCCGGCTCTTTGAAAGAGCTGTCCAATTTAGTCCCATACCCTAGCTTTTTCCCCATAACCTGCAAATGAGTCCTCTTCAAATACATGTCCAGTTGCCTTTTGAAAGTTTCCATGGAATCTGATTCCACCAGCCTTTCAGGTAGTGCGTTCCAGATCTTAACAACCCTTTGTGTGAAGAAATCTCTCCTCATTTCCACTCTAGTTTTGCCAATTATTTTAAATCTATGACCTCTGGTTTCTGACCCACTTGCCAGAGGAAATAGTTTCTCCCGACTTGCTCTATCAAAACCCCATATAATTTTGAATATTAGGTCTCCCCTTAACCTTCTCCGCTCTAAGGAGAGTACTCTCAGTTTCTCCAATCTTCCACATAACCGAACTCCCTCATCCCTGGTATCATCCATTATAAACTTCCTCTGTACCCTCTCCAGGGCCTTGACATCCTTCCTAAAGTGTGGTGCCCAGAATTGGACACAATACTCCAGCTGAGGCCAAACCAGTGATTTATAAAGGTTTAGCATAACTTTATTGTTTTTGTACTCAATACCTCTATTTATAAAGCCAAAGGTCCCAGACGCTTTCTTACCCACCTTATCAACTTGCCCTGCCACCATCAAAGATTTCCTTTTCCTATCCAAGAATCCTGTACTTAGCCCAGTGTTCACTGCGGAGTGAAACTAATTGTTAGAACAGACAATTACTGTTAGCATCAAGGGCATCCACGCACTGTCAGTGTGACTGAGGGAGCGCAGTGTAACAGGGTGTGTACACGTGTGGAGCGCAGTGTAACAGGGTGTGTACACGTGTGGAGTGCAGTGTAACAGGGTGTGTACACATGTGGAGTGCAGTGTAACAGGATGTGTACACATGTGGAGCGCAGTGTAACAGGGTGTGTACACGTGTGGAGTGCAGTGTAACGGTGTGTACACGTGTGGAGCGCAGTGTAACAGGGTGTGTACACATGTGGAG
Organism: Squalus acanthias; assembly: GCA_030390025.1. Classification (NCBI taxonomy): domain Eukaryota; kingdom Metazoa; phylum Chordata; class Chondrichthyes; order Squaliformes; family Squalidae; genus Squalus; species Squalus acanthias. Next base: position 76,147,496 of record CM059434.1, on the reverse strand, counting down.
TGCAGTGTAACCGGGTGTGTACATGTGTGGAGTGCAGTGTAACAGGGTGTGTACACATGTGGAGTGCAGTGTAACAGGGTGTGTACACGTGTGGAGTGCAGTGTAACAGGGTGTGTACACGTGTGGAGTGCAGTGTAACAGGGTGTGTACACATGTGGAGTGCAGTGTAACCGGGTGTGTACACATGTGGAGTGCAGTGTAACAGGGTGTGTACACATGTGGAGTGCAGTGTAACAGGATGTGTACACGTGTGGAGTGCAGTGTAACCGGGTGTGTACACGTGTGGAGTGCAGTGTAACGATGTGTACACGTGTGGAGTGCAGTGTAACAGGGTGTGTACACGTGTGGAGCGCAGTGTAACAGGGTGTGTACACATGTGGAGTGCAGTGTAACAGGGTGTGTACACATGTGGAGTGCAGTGTAACAGGATGTGTACACGTGTGGAGTGCAGTGTAACAGGGTGTGTACACATGTGGAGTGCAGTGTAACAGGGTGTGTACACATGTGGAGCGCAGTGTAACAGGGTGTGTACACGTGTGGAGTGCAGTGTAACAGGGTGTGTACACATGTGGAGTGCAGTGTAACAGGATGTGTACACATGTGGAGCGCAGTGTAACAGGGTGTGTACACGTGTGGAGTGCAGTGTAACGGTGTGTACACGTGTGGAGCGTGGTGTAACAGGGTGTGTACATGTGTGGAGTGCAGTGTAACAGGGTGTGTACATGTGTGGAGCGCAGTGTAACAGGGTGTGTACACGTGTGGAGTGCAGTGTAACAGGGTGTGTACACGTGTGGAGTGCAGTGTAACAGGGTGTGTACACGTGTGGAGTGCAGTGTAACAGGGTGTGTACACATGTGGAGTGCAGTGTAACCGGGTGTGTACACGTGTGGAGTGCAGAGTAACAGGGTGTGTACACATGTGGAGTGCAGTGTAACAGGATGTGTACACGTGTGGAGTGCAGTGTAACCGGGTGTATACACGTGTGGAGTGCAGTGTAACAGTGTGTACACGTGTGGAGTGCAGTGTAACAGGGTGTATACACATGTGGAGTGCAGTGTAACCGGGTGTGTACACGTGTGGAGTGCAGTGTAACATGGTGTGTACACGTGTGGAGTGCAGTGTAACAGGGTGTGTACACGTGTGGAGTGCAGTGTAACAGGGTGTGTACACGTGTGGAGTGCAGTGTAACAGGGTGTGTACACATGTGGAGTGCAGTGTAACCGGCTGTGTACACGTGTGGAGTGCAGTGTAACAGGGTGTGTACACATGTGGAGTGCAGTGTAACAGGATGTGTACACGTGTGGAGTGCAGTGTAACCGGGTGTGTACACGTGTGGAGTGCAGTGTAACAGTGTGTACACGTGTGGAGTGCAGTGTAACAGGGTGTGTACATGTGTGGAGTGCAGTGTAACAGGGTGTGTACATATGTGGAGTGCAGTGTAACAGGGTGTGTACACGTGGAGTGCAGTGTAACAGGGTGTGTACACGTGGAGCGCAGTGTAACAGTGTGTACACGTGTGGAGTGCAGTGTAACAGTGTGTACACGTGTGGAGTGCAGTGTAACAGGGTGTGTACATGTGTGGAGTGCAGTGTAACAGGGTGTGTACACGTGTGGAGTGCAGTGCTACAGGGTGTGTACACGTGGAGCGCAGTGTAACAGGGTGTGTACACGTGTGGAGCGCAGTGTAACAGGGTGTGTACACGTGTGGAGTGCAGTGTAACAGGATGTGTACACGTGTGGAGTGCAGTGTAACAGGGTGTGTACACGTGTGGAGTGCAGTGTAACAGGATGTGTACACGTGTGGAGTGCAGTGTAACAGGGTGTGTACACGTGTGGAGCGTAGTGTAACAGGGTGTGTACACGTGTGGAGCGCAGTGTAACAGGGTGTGTACACGGGTGGAGTGCAGTGTAACAGTGTGTACACGTGTGGAGTGCAGTGTAACAGGGTGTATACACGTGTGGAGTGCAGTGTAACAGGGTGTGTACACACGTGGAGTGCAGGGTAACGGTGTGTACACGTGTGGAGTGCAGTGTAACAGGGTGTGTACACGTGTGGAGTGCAGTGTAACAGGGTGTGTACACGTGTGGAGTGCAGTGTAACAGGGTGTGTACACGTGGAGCGCAGTGTAACCGGGTGTGTACACTTGTGGAGCGCAGTGTAACCGGGTGTGTACACGTGTGGAGCGCAGTGTAACAGGGTGTGTACACGTGTGGAGTGCAGTGTAACAGGGTGTGTACACGTGTGGAGCGCAGTGTAACAGGATGTGTACACGTGTGGAGTGCAGTGTAGCAGGGTGTGTACACGTGTGGAGCGCAGTGTAACAGGATGTGTACACGTGTGGAGTGCAGTGTAACAGGATGTGTACACGTGTGGAGTGCAGTGTAACAGGGTGTGTACACGTGTGGAGTGCAGTGTAACAGTGTGTACACGTGTGGAGTGCAGTGTAACGGTGTGTACACGTGTGGAGTGCAGTGTAACAGTGTGTACACGTGTGGAGTGCAGTGTAACGGTGTGTACACGTCTGGGGGGCAGTGTAATAGGGTGTGTACACGTGTGGAGTGCAGTGTAACAGGATGTGTACACAGGTGGAGCGCAGTGTAACAGGGTGTGTACACATGTGGAGTGCAGTGTAACCGGGTGTGTACATGTGTGGAGTGCAGTGTAACTGGGTGTGTACACATGTGGAGTGCAGTGTAACAGGGTGTGTACATGTGTGGAGTGCAGTGTAACAGGGTGTGTACACGTGTGGAGTGCAGTGCTACAGGGTGTGTACACGTGGAGTGCAGTGTAACAGGGTGTGTACACGTGTGGAGCGCAGTGTAACAGGGTGTGTACACGTGTGGAGTGCAGTGTAACAGGGTGTGTACACGTGTGGAGTGCAGTGTAACAGGATGTGTACACGTGTGGAGTGCAGTGTAACAGGGTGTGTACACGTGTGGAGCGTAGTGTAACAGGGTGTGTACACGTGTGGAGCGCAGTGTAACAGGGTGTGTACACGTGTGGAGTGCAGTGTAACGGTGTGTACACGTGTGGAGTGCAGTGTAACAGGGTGTGTACACGTGTGGAGTGCAGTGTAACGGTGTGTACACGTGTGGAGTGCAGTGTAACAGGGTGTGTACATGTGTGGAGTGCAGTGTAACAGGGTGTGTACACATGTGGAGTGCAGTGTAACAGGGTGTGTACATGTGTGGAGTGCAGTGTAACAGGGTGTGTACACGTGTGGAGTGCAGTGCTACAGGGTGTGTACACGTGGAGCGCAGTGTAACAGGGTGTGTACATGTGTGGAGCGCAGTGTAACAGGGTGTGTACACGTGTGGAGTGCAGTGTAACAGGATGTGTACACGTGTGGAGTGCAGTGTAACAGGGTGTGTACACGTGTGGAGTGCAGTGTAACAGGATGTGTACACGTGTGGAGTGCAGTGTAACAGGGTGTGTACACGTGTGGAGCGTAGTGTAACAGGGTGTGTACACGTGTGGAGCGCAGTGTAACAGGGTGTGTACACGTGTGGAGTGCAGTGTAACGGTGTGTACACGTGTGGAGTGCAGTGTAACAGGGTGTGTACAAGTGTGGAGTGCAGTGTAACGGTGTGTACACGTGTGGAGTGCAGTGTAACAGGGTGTGTACACACGTGGAGTGCAGTGTAACGGTGTGTACACGTGTGGAGTGCAGTGTAACAGGGTGTGTACACGTGTGGAGTGCAGTGTAACAGGGTGTGTACACGTGTGGAGTGCAGTGTAGCATGGTGTGTACACGTGGAGCGCAGTGTAACCGGGTGTGTACACTTGTGGAGCGCAGTGTAACCGGGTGTGTACACGTGTGGAGCGCAGTGTAACAGGGTGTGTACACGTGTGGAGTGCAGTGTAACAGGGTGTGTACACGTGTGGAGCGCAGTGTAACAGGATGTGTACACGTGTGGAGTGCAGTGTAACAGGGTGTGTACACATGTGGAGCGCAGTGTAACAGGATGTGTACACGTGTGGAGTGCAGTGTAACAGGATGTGTACACGTGTGGAGCGCAGTGTAACAGAGTGTGTACACATGTGGAGTGCAGTGTAACAGGGTGTGTACACATGTGGAGTGCAGTGTAACAGGGTGTGTATACATGTGGAGTGCAGTGTAACCGGGTGTGTACACGTGTGGAGTGCAGTGTAACAGGGTGTGTACACATGTGGAGTGCAGTGTAACAGGATGTGTACACGTGTGGAGTGCAGTGTAACAGTGTGTACACGTGTGGAGTGCAGTGTAACAGGGTGTGTACATGTGTGGAGTGCAGTGCTACAGGGTGTGTACACGTGGAGTGCAGTGTAACAGGGTGTGTACACGTGTGGAGCGCAGTGTAACAGGGTGTGTACACGTGTGGAGTGCAGTGTAACAGGGTGTGTACACGTGTGGAGTGCAGTGTAACAGGATGTGTACACGTGTGGAGTGCAGTGTAACAGGGTGTGTACACGTGTGGAGCGTAGTGTAACAGGGTGTGTACACGTGTGGAGCGCAGTGTAACAGGGTGTGTACACGTGTGGAGTGCAGTGTAACGGTGTGTACACGTGTGGAGTGCAGTGTAACAGGGTGTGTACACGTGTGGAGTGCAGTGTAACGGTGTGTACACGTGTGGAGTGCAGTGTAACAGGGTGTGTACATGTGTGGAGTGCAGTGTAACAGGGTGTGTACACATGTGGAGTGCAGTGTAACAGGGTGTGTACATGTGTGGAGTGCAGTGTAACAGGGTGTGTACACGTGTGGAGTGCAGTGCTACAGGGTGTGTACACGTGGAGCGCAGTGTAACAGGGTGTGTACATGTGTGGAGCGCAGTGTAACAGGGTGTGTACACGTGTGGAGTGCAGTGTAACAGGATGTGTACACGTGTGGAGTGCAGTGTAACAGGGTGTGTACACGTGTGGAGTGCAGTGTAACAGGATGTGTACACGTGTGGAGTGCAGTGTAACAGGGTGTGTACACGTGTGGAGCGTAGTGTAACAGGGTGTGTACACGTGTGGAGCGCAGTGTAACAGGGTGTGTACACGTGTGGAGTGCAGTGTAACGGTGTGTACACGTGTGGAGTGCAGTGTAACAGGGTGTGTACAAGTGTGGAGTGCAGTGTAACGGTGTGTACACGTGTGGAGTGCAGTGTAACAGGGTGTGTACACACGTGGAGTGCAGTGTAACGGTGTGTACACGTGTGGAGTGCAGTGTAACAGGGTGTGTACACGTGTGGAGTGCAGTGTAACAGGGTGTGTACACGTGTGGAGTGCAGTGTAGCATGGTGTGTACACGTGGAGCGCAGTGTAACCGGGTGTGTACACTTGTGGAGCGCAGTGTAACCGGGTGTGTACACGTGTGGAGCGCAGTGTAACAGGGTGTGTACACGTGTGGAGTGCAGTGTAACAGGGTGTGTACACGTGTGGAGCGCAGTGTAACAGGATGTGTACACGTGTGGAGTGCAGTGTAACAGGGTGTGTACACATGTGGAGCGCAGTGTAACAGGATGTGTACACGTGTGGAGTGCAGTGTAACAGGATGTGTACACGTGTGGAGCGCAGTGTAACAGAGTGTGTACACATGTGGAGTGCAGTGTAACAGGGTGTGTACACATGTGGAGTGCAGTGTAACAGGGTGTGTATACATGTGGAGTGCAGTGTAACCGGGTGTGTACACGTGTGGAGTGCAGTGTAACAGGGTGTGTACACATGTGGAGTGCAGTGTAACAGGATGTGTACACGTGTGGAGTGCAGTGTAACAGTGTGTACACGTGTGGAGTGCAGTGTAACAGGGTGTGTACATGTGTGGAGTGCAGTGTAACAGGGTGTGTACATATGTGGAGTGCAGTGTAACAGGGTGTGTACACGTGGAGTGCAGTGTAACAGGGTGTGTACACGTGGAGTGCAGTGTAACAGTGTGTACACGTGTGGAGTGCAGTGTAACAGTGTGTACATGTGTGGAGTGCAGTGTAACAGGGTGTGTACATGTGTGGAGTGCAGTGTAACAGGGTGTGTACACGTGGAGCGCAGTGTAACCGGGTGTGTACACGTGTGGAGCGCAGTGTAACCGGGTGTGTACACGTGTGGAGCGCAGTGTAACAGGGTGTGTGCACGTGTGGAGTGCAGTGTAACAGGGTGTGTACACGTGTGGAGCGCAGTGTAACAGGATGTGTACACGTGTGGAGTGCAGTGTAACAGGGTGTGTACACGTGTGGAGCGCAGTGTAACAGGATGTGTATACGTGTGGAGTGCAGTGTAACAGGATGTGTACACGTGTGGAGTGCAGTGTAACAGGGTGTGTACACGTGTGGAGTGCAGTGTAACAGTGTGTACACGTGTGGAGTGCAGTGTAACAGTGTGTACACGTGTGGAGTGCAGTGTAATGGTGTGTACACATCTGGAGTGCAGTGTAATAGGGTGTGTACACGTGTGGAGTGCAGTGTAACAGGATGTGTACACGTGTGGAGTGCAGTGTAACAGGGTGTGTACACGTCTGGAGTGCAGTGTAACAGGGTGTGTACACGTGTGGAGTGCAGTGTAACAGGGTGTGTACACGTGTGGAGTGCAGTGTAACAGCGAGTTGAACCATGAGAGCTGTTCCTTCACTGCTGACTGCAAAATCTAGGCCATTATGTTTTAACGAGCATTGATTTATTTTGTATGTTATTTTTTTCAGTAAAACCAAGAGCTTTATCTGGATCGTGTAGCGTTGGTTTTTCGTGGCTTTAAATGGACGACTAAGCCTCCAATATGGTGAGCAGGAAGCCCACGCTCATTGACATGAATCTGTCATTCATGACTTATGAAATAATACTGAGTGGCCTGCGGGTGGTGCTGTCCAGGGAGAGTATAAATACTCGGGCACGGGCCCAGCTTGCGCGGGACATTCTTAACAGGAACTAGTGAAGGACACAACTAGATCTCCATGTTGTAAAACAGTTGATTAAAGCTTTGTTTAACGCTTAGACCAAGTGCCTAGTAGTTTTCTTACGTCACTCATTACGAGCTGGAAATGCGCCGCTCCCCATATTGGTAAAGGCCATAAATTGGCCTGCAGTGACCGCACCTGAAACAGGCACCAGTTGCTTTCCATATACAAATAAAGGACCAAACGTCTGTTTGAGGCAGCCACGGTGAGACTGGTTTAACCTGATGCAGCCGGCTCAGGAAAACCAGGCCTACATTCCGCCTACCAGGCGATCCTTAACGGGCAGACCACAACCACCAGGTAAATTATTAAGAATGGCTTATCTGAATGTGGAGCCGGGAGGAGAGGGAGTGCCCCTCCCGACCCCACCTTCAAAGCATACAGGCCGCTGTAGGCCACCCACTCCCTACCTGATCGATTGCAGCCACTACCTCCCGGCCCGGCCACCCCACACCCCTCAATGTTGATCAATGTAAGCTGAGCATCAGCAGCAGCATTGCCATAAGGGACTCTTATATCCTCTCTCATCACTCCTTAGTAGCAGCTCTGTTGCTTATTAATTAATTCTTTTGTTCAAGTGTCAGAGTTTTTCAAGATTTCATAACAGTTAATCATTATCAGTGAATAATGGAATATGAGATATTATGGGTTGTTTGAAAGGCTGAATAAATTAGCATTTAGTCTGAATATTCACGGTACATTAGAAGTGAGCTGCTATAGATTGAACTCATTTCAAGTTAATGATTTGGTGACAGTAGGTGAGGCCAGCTGGAAACTGCGATAAAGCTTCGGAAAGTGATCTTGTTCACAGCCGCTGTCTGTTGGAAGTTGCATTTCTATAGCGCCTTTCACAACCTCAGGATGTCCCAACACGCTTCACAGTTGTAACGTGGGAAACGCAGCAGCCAATTTGCGCACAGCAAGCTCCCCCAAACAGTGTGATAATGACCAAATAATCTGTTTTTGTTATGTTGATTGAGGGATAGATATTGGCTTCAAAATAGTGCCATGGGATCTTTTATGTCCACCCGAGAGGGCAGATGGGGTCTTGGTTTAACGTCTCATTTGAAAGACGGCACCTCCGACAGTGCAGCACTCCCTCAGCACTGTACTGGATTGTCAGCCTAGATTTTTGTGTTCAAGTCTCTGGAATGGGACTTGAACCTACGACCTTCTGACTCAGAGGCGCGAGTCCTACCACTGAGCCACGGCTGAAGGTTCTGAAGAATGTTGCTCACTGTTCCTGGTTTAAGGATGTGGATTTTAAAGGCCCATGTTACCCCTTTTCCTACATTACAACAGTGACTACACATCAAAAAAAAGTACTTAATTGGCTGTAAAGCGCTTTGGGACGTCCGGTGGTTGTGAAACACGCTGTATAAATACCAGTCTTTCTTTGAGGCCTTTAGGCAGTGTGTAGGCAGTGGGGGTGTTCAGGGTGGTCAAACACTCTCCCCCTCCTCACCCCCCACCAAACTGTCGATGATATTTTTATCCACTCCGTATTTTGAAAGAACGAGCTTCAGATCACTTGATAGAAACACAGAAACAACAGATGTTCCTCCAGACTCAGTCAGTTCCGCTGTTTGACCAGTCAAAACTGGGAGCTTATCAGGAAATAATGTGCAGGAGTTTACCAGGGAGGTCTCGGGCCCATGTAGCTATCTATATATCTGTAGCGTCCGAAGTTCCACATGGTGAATTGCACCAGATTTGTAGCAAGGGGTGGGAGGGGGGGGCAGGGGTGGGGGTCGAGGGGTGGGGGGTGAGAGTGGGGGGCGAGGGTGGGGGCGAGAGGTGGCGGGGGCTAGGGTGGGGGGGCGAGGGGTGGGGGGGGCCTGGGTGGGGGGGTGAGGGGTGGGAGCGAGGGGTGGGTGGGCGAGGGTGGGGGGGAGGGGTGGGTGGGGCCGGGGTGGGGGGCCTGGGTGGGGGGGGCGAGGGTTTGGGGCGAGGGTGGGGGGGGAGCCGGGGTGGGGGGGTGAGGGGTGGGGGCGAGGGGTGGGGGGCGAGGGTGGGGGGGAGGGGTGGGGGGCCCGGGGTGGGGGGCCTGGGTGGGGGCGAGGGGCGAGGGGTGGGGGCGAGGGGTGGGGGGCGGTGTGGGGGGCCTGGGTGGGGGGGGCAAGGGGTGGGGGGGCCGGGGTGGGGGCGAGGGGTGGGGGGGATGGGGTGGGGCGGAGGGGTGGGGGGGCCGGGGTGGGGGGCGAGGGGTGGGGTGGAGGGGTGGGGGGGCCGGGGTGGGAGCAAGGGGTGGGGGGGCCAGGGTGGGGGGCGAGGGGTGGGGCGGAGGGGTGGGGCGGAGGGTGGGGGGGCCGGGGTGGGGGCAAGGGGTGGGGGGGCTGGGGTGGGGGGCGAGGGGTGGGGCAGAGGGGTGGGGGTGCCGGGGTGGGGGCGAGGGGTGGGGGGGATGGGGTGGGGGGCGAGGGGTGGGGCGGAGGGGTGGGGGGGCCGGGGTGGGGGCGAGGGGTGGGGGGGACGGGTGGGGGGCGGGGTGGGGCCGGGGTGGGGGCGAGGGGTTGGGGGGCCGGGGTGGGGGGCCTGGGTGGGGGGGGCGAGGGGTGGGGGCGAGGGATGGGGGTGGGGCTGGGGTGGGGGGGGCGATGGGTGGGGGGCCCGGGGTGGGGGGGCGAGGGGTTGGGGGGACGGGTGGGGGGCAGGGTGGGGCTGGGGTGGGGGGGCGAGGGGTGGGGGGACGGGTCGGGGGCAGGGTGGGGCTGGGGTGGGGGGGCGAGGGGTGGGGGGGACGGTTGGGGGGCAGGGTGGGGCCGGGGTGGGGGGGCGAGGGGTGGGGGCGAGCGGTGGGGGGCGGGGTGGGGCCGGGGTGGGAGCGAGGGGTGCAGTGGAGGGGTGGGGGCGAGGGGTGGGGCGGAGGGGTGGGGGGGCCGGGGTGGGGGGCGAGGGGTGCAGCGGAGGGGTAGGGGGGGTGGGTGCAGCTGGAAAGTAGGAATATGCTCGGCTCACTGAGTAGCTGCACTGGATGGAACATCAGAATTACTAGATGAAAAAAAGGACCAAGTCTATCTAGTATCAGATCCCCCAGACAGATGAAGAATGGACAAGGGCAACGCAAGGAGGAAGAGAAGAAGACCTGACAATTTCAGGCCTCCAAATCCTCCTCGGCAAGACGACTGAGGCGAGAACGACTGCTGGGTGTCCATGGGAGGAAGCTGCCATAAAATGTCTCTCGGGAGGGAGGCCATGTGGGGGGAAGGTGGGGCTGGGTGCCTACTCTGTCAGCCCCAAAACTGCAGACCAGTGCCGCAAGAAGCTCAATGACCCAACTAGAGCAGGCAAGGTAACATGCCGGTCAGTCTCCTCTTTCTTCCTTGGGCACCCTCAGCACCAGCACACTGTTCACCCTCTAATATGAACAGGTTTATGACTAGCCCTTTACACTGCACTCTGGTGTGTAGCCATCTTCCCTAACAGCACTTACTTGCATGCTCAACCTTAAAACCCCTTTCTCCAGATCTCTTCCATCAGCTGTCCATTGCCACCTCAATTGGCCCCCCCTTCACCGAATTCACTCTATTTTGTCGCAGGGCAAACTTACACACAAGGCCTGTGAGAGGGAGTGCACTAGAGGGGGCACCCCAACATTAGGGAGCTCGCCCCCTACGAGGAGCGGGCCATGGCTGAAAGGGAGGCACTCTGCTCTTGCTGTGGGAGAAGGTGAGGTCATGGCACAGTGCTGGCATCAGGTCAGTGAGTGCAGACTGACACAGTCAACATGACACCTCTGTGAAGAACCACACATCCACCAGCTTCCACCTCTTCCCTGTATCCTTAATCCCAAGGGGGATAATGCTCACCAGTTCTTAGCTTCTACTCCCCTTTCCTGCAGATCCACTACAGGTGAGCCTGTGGCCCAATTATCCCCTGCCCTCTAATCCCGACCATTTGGTCTTTACTCTCTGTGTGAAATACCACAAGAGATCGACTCAGTCTATACGTGTGTATGAGAAGTTTGAGAATTAAAAGGCTCCTTCCGCATAAAAAGCATTTGTGCTTCTCAACATTACTTAACTAGAGTTCAGCAGTGTGTGCATCCAAATAAATGGGATGGGGAGAAGATGAGAAAATGGGTTTAGGTGAAAAAGGACTTTCAGCCCATTTGATATCGTCCTTCCAGAATATCATTCCTGCAGCCTTCCCATAACAGCATCGTGCTGCTTCTTAAATCAGGCCAGTGTCATGTCCTCAGTCACTCTTCCTGGCAACCCACACTAGTTATTGATCACCCGCTAGTTGTCAACCTTGGCTCAATTGATATCACTCTTGCCTCTGAGTCAGAAGGTTGTGGGTTCATGCCCTACGCCAGAGACTTGAGCACATAATCGAGGCGCTCCTGGCTGACCTCCCCATTTCCACCCTCCATAAACTTGAGCTCATCAAAAACGCAGCTGCCCGTATCCTAACTCACACCAAGTCCTGTTCACCCATCACCCCTGTGCTCACTGACCTACATTGGCTCCTGGTCCAGCAATGCCTTGAATTTAAAATTCTCATCCATGTGTTCAAATCCCTCCATGGCCTCGCCCCTCCCTATCTCTGTAACCTCTTCCAGTCCTACAACCCTCTGAGATCTCTGTGCTGCTCCAATTCTGGCCTCTTTTGCATCCCTCACTTCTTTTGCCTCAGCATTGGCAGCTGTGCCTTCAGCAGTCTAGGACATAAGCTCTGGAATTCCCTCTCCACCTCTCCACCTCTCTCTCCTCCTTTAAGATACTCCTTAAAAACTACCTCTTTGACCAAGCTTTTGGTCACCTGTCCTAATGTCTCCTTCTTTAGCTCGGTGTCAATTTTTGTCTGATTATGCTCCTATATAAATGAAAGTTGTTTTTGTTGATATTAATCATCCTCAGAAATGAGGTGGGTGCATTGTGGGAATCCTAGATATAAATCCAAAGGCAATAAATGGATCTGCTGTTTGTCCAGAGCAGATTATCCCAGATTAGTTTGTGCAGTGGGTCATGCTTAGGGAGTGAGAGTGCGTGCTCATGAAAGAGTTCACTTTTTGTGTCAGGCACAGGAAAAGCTGGAGCTGGAATAGTGGCGTTGATCAGGATTACAGGCTGTACACCAGGTGTGGCCTTCCCAGAGTACTGTACTGCTTCAGCGTGACCTCTGGGCCACTGATTGGCACAGGAGCCAATCCAGTCACGCTCCCTATGTAAGAACGTGGCTGCCCCCCCCCCACCCCCTTCAATCGCCACAAGCTTGGTTTCATCCGCAAATGAAATGATCTTGCAGTGGGATTGTGAATCCAGGTCGTTTACGTATACCAACAACAGGAGGGACCCCGGGGGAACCTGACTCAAAATCTCCTCCCATTTCAACCCAACTTTCCTTAGTTCCTACCCTTGGCTTGTTGAAGAAGCAGCTTCACAAAGCAGGCATTGTCAAATGGATCCTCCGGTTAATGAATCTCCCAGCATGCACCTATGGGATGGCCGCCAACGTTCCCATCTCCAATGGCTATTGAGTTCTGGCGGTTTTGTTTAGATGTTGGTACAAAGGAGGCCATGTGGAGAACACAACACCGTGAGTTTATTAGTCTGATTAAATTCTGCTAAGCCTGACTGAATGCACATTCCTCTAATGGCCCAGACGTATACGTCCAATTAATTTCTTTTGACACAGAGCAATCTGTCACTGGGGGAAAGTATTGATTGCAGTTATGCTTTCTTCTTTTCCTTTCTTTCGCTTTGTGCGGCTGATCCAATCCTCACTGAGCTGAGGAGCATCCGTGCTGAGTAACACAATCTTTTTACGCACTTTTCACCATGTAACAGCATCAAGTGGCCGGAGTCAGATACAACACAAGCCACGTGCGATGCGGAGCTCCATTTGTGTCACCCTCAGCACTGCGCTCAGAGTAACTACCCCTGCTTCACCAGTGTAACAGTAGCCACTCCCCATACCGACCGTGCACGCAGCCCGGGCTCAGTGGGAGCATTCCTGCCTCCGAGTCAGGAGGTTATGGGTTGGAGCCACACTCCAGGCAGTCAAGACAAGACTTCTGGTCTCTGAATACTGACATCCAGTGAGGTGGGAGGGGAGTGCTCCCTTCTCCCCCATCATAGCCCCGGCGACCAGGAGACCCGAGCTCTGGCTTCTCAACACTGGGTTGGCGGCCAGTGGGGAGCTCGTGTCTGATGGGAGTGAAGTGGTGACCTCCACACCCCACCCCCCCATCGCATCTAGCTGGTTCTCCTGGTCGGGAGTTGGGAATCAGGCTAACGACCTGTCCTTGTATAAAGGGACTTTGTCAGAAGAAATAACCCAGAGCGCGATCTGCTGGATGTAAAGGCAGTGGACGAAATGGGTTGTCTCGTGTGCCTCTGGGCCCAGAGGAGAAGAAGATACTGTCTATCCTGACCCTAGACTGGCAAATTATCACTTGACTTTACCTCTCCAAATACAGAGGTATTAATAATGTGATAATGACCAGATAATCTGTTTGATTATTTTATTGATGTTGGTTGGTTGGTTGATAGAATGGCTGGGACACCAGAGAGAACTCCTCTGCTCTTTGAGATAGTGTCATGGGATTTTTTATGTTCCTCTGAGCAGGCAGACGGGGCCTCGGTTTAACGTCTCATCTGAAAGATGCCACCTCCAACAGGGCTGCACTCCCTCAGCACTGCACTGGAGTGTCAGCCTGGATTATGTGTTCAAGTCCCTGGAGTGGGATTATGAACCCACAACCTTCTGACTCCGAGGCAAGTGTGCTACCCACTGAGCCACGGCTGATAAAGGCAGCAGTGGTGTAAGAATTGCAGTCTCTCCAACCGTTACCTTATACCTCTGTGTAAGTGAATGAGTCTCTGACCCTACTGGAATGGTTTATGGTATCCCTTAAATGCTAATGGCTGATGTGATATTTTTTTGGCTGATGCTTGCAAAATCCAGGTGATTGGAATGATTCAGTAGCAACATAATTCAATGTAGCCGCCTTTCACACACAGCCGAGGGAGCAGTTTTAGTCACAAAGAAACACTCAAATCAGAGGAACTGCCTTGCTTTTACCAGCTTTCAAACAGAAGGATGGGAGATGAGGGGCCCCGAAATCCCTGGGCTTGGGGGGAGGGCGTAAGTCGGCAACGACGCCTTTACGGGGCCAGGATTTCCTGACGGGGCCGAAGTACCCCAGGGTTCCGCTGGAGGAGGCGCCTGGCGTAAATTCCACGGAGTTTCCGGGCCGTGAATTTGCACTTACTGATTCACTTTGGAGGGAGAAAGATTGGAGGACATTTCCAAACAAAATCCAATCAGCACAAATGATCAGCCTCAGTAAAATGGACTCATCAAATAACCCCATCAGAACAGGAGGAGGCCATTCAGTCTCTCCAGCCTGTTCTGCCATTGAATGAGATCAGGGCTGATCTGTACCGTAACTCCATTTACCCGCCTTTGCTCCATATCCCTGGATACCCTCGCCCAACAAACATCTATCGATCTCAGTCCTGAAATTTTCAATTGGCCCCCAGCAATCACAGCCTTTTGGGGAGAGGGTGCCAGATTTGCGCCACCCTTTGTGTGAAAATTTCTATGTGTAAAACCACAAAGAACGCGCTCCCAAACCAATACATGAGGCATTTCAGCGCTTTATGGACACAGTCTAATAGCATTCTCGAGTTGCAGCTTTACTTTCGCCAAAGCCAGAACCACAACTCACCTTTCGCTATTGCAGAAATTGTCGATAATTAGGCGTCAATCGTGGTCCTCAAAAGACAATAAACAATTTACTGTCTGTACTATTGAAGTGTAAAACTGAAGCCAGGCCTTCGAGACGCCGTCTTTCATTCACACACTGATCATTTCGCGAAGATACAGGCACAGCAGGAGTGCGATAATACAGGAAGGACTGTAGCAAAGTGTCACCACACAGGAAAATACCACATTCAGCTCCAGGTTATAGGTGGTGGAATAAATAGAGTCATGGATGAAAAATGCTTCCTGACATTACTCCTGAACGGCCTGGCTCTAATTTTAAGGTTCTGCCTCCTTGTTCTGGACTCCCCCATCAGAAGAAATAGTTTCTCTCTGTCTACCCTATCGAATCCTTTAATTATCTTAATCACCCACCAACCTTCATCAAGATGAGGGAGGTGCCACTGATGGGAAATGCAGGATGGCGAGGAAGGTGGAGGTTCCAACACCCGCCTCTAGCCAGAGCTCTTTGGAAACAACTCATTGAATGTCAGGTCAGCTGAACAATCCCTGCCCCCCCACCCCCCCCCCAGATTGACAGTCATGTCCAACATCTCTCCCAGTCCTTCCACCCTCCGATAAACCGCATCCGACCAAAGACCAACATTGATATTCGTGTCAGCTGACATTACAGGGTCATCAGCCGCCACAGGAACACTCTCCGCGCACAAACATTTCAAAAAGGTTTCTCATTTTACTGGCTTACACAAATGCCTGAAAACATGCTCATTCCTCAGGTGGGAGCCCGTAGTGCCTTTCTTAAGTGAGCTCTCACTGACTCAACCACTCTGACGAGGTGCTCCCCAGCAATTTCAGCATGGGAGGTGGAAGGCCACTGCGGCTCAGATCAGGGCCCTTGATCGACGACCTCTCAGAGCTCAGGCCTGAGAAGGCTCGGTCGGTGGCTGTCGGGGCAGTCTTGTCCAGCTGGCTTTCTGGCGCCTGGGCGGGCATTGTTTGAGAGGGTGGCGAGGGTGCAGACCTGCTGTCTTCCTGAGAGAGGGCAACGTGTTCCAGTCCCACTGCATGACAGGCCCAGCTATCGTTCTGCGGCTCAGCTCTCCCACTGACCCACAGCTCAGCTCTCCCACTGACCCACAGCTCAGCTCTCCCACTGACCCGGGGCTCAGCTCTCCCACTGACCCACGGCTCAGCTCTCCCACTGACCCACAGCTCAGCTCTCCCACTGACCCGGGGCTCAGCTCTCCCACTGACCCACGGCTCAGCTCTCCCACTGACCCACGGCTCAGCTCTCCCACTGACCCACGGCTCAGCTCTCCCACTGACCCGGGGCTCAGCTCTCCCACTGACCCACGGCTCAGCTCTCCCACTGACCCACGGCTCAGCTCTCCCACTGACCCACGGCTCAGCTCTCCCACTGACCCACGGCTCAGCTCTCCCACTGACCCACGGCTCAGCTCTCCCACTGACCCAGGGCTCAGCTCTCCCACTGACCCACGGCTCAGCTCTCCCACTGACCCACGGCTCAGCTCTCCCACTGACCCGGGGCTCAGCTCTCCCACTGACCTGCGGGGGAGCAAACTGTCGGAGATCTGGGATTCGACTGAAGCCCTGATCCATTCGCTCTCCCAGTCTGCCCAAGGTGGAGGAGGGGGTGGAGCCTAGAGCCTGCATGGCCCCAGTATGACCATCCCTGAGAGATGCCATTATTGGCGCCACAGACTCCCGCAGGGAGGGTCCATTGAGATGACCACACGCTCCACGGTTGAGTGTGTTGATGCCAAGCGCCAGAACTCCACACAGGTTGGCAGTGGACTTTGTCACAATCTCAGACACGTTGTCGAAGCTGCCTGGAAATCAGACCGATGTGTTTAGTAATGGCTGGTGCACAGGAAATGATCTTTCTTTAAAGGCTGTGTCCCTAAAAGCTGCAGCTGTGTCCTGTCCAGCAGAGCCAGGACTGGAGCTGGCCTTCGGATGAGCCTGTTCCTGGGCTGCTCTTTCTAATTACACCTGCTCCGGCGCACTTGTGGCCGGTGAATCCCCCAGTGCTGGGACCTCTAACTCACTCTCCACACCACACGGGGGGCTGGTTTCCGTGCTGCCGTTTGAAAGGGTGCGAGAGAGTGATGGGGCATCTTCCGGAGGGCCTGCCTCTCTGTCTGTGTGGCTGCTGGGCCCGAGTTTTGTAAAGAAAGAACTTGCATTTATATAGCGCCTTTCACATCCTCAGGTGTTCCAAAGCGCTTTACAGTCAGTGTAGTACTTTGAAGTGTAGTTACTGTTGTAATGTAGGAAATGTGTCAGCCTATTTGTGCACAGCAAGCTCCCACTGGAGAAGAGATGGTTGAGAGGGGATATGATTGTTGTTTTTAGGATTTTAAAGGGACCTGATAATGTCGACCATGACAAGCTGTTTCACCTTGTCCCGAACAGTTGACCCAGAGGACACGGCCTGCACTTGAAGGGGGTAAATTCAAAACTAATCTGCGGAAACATTATTTCAGTGAGTGAGTGGTCAATCTATGGAACAGGTGCCCTAGGGAGACGCTGGAAGCAAAGAGTATTGATTCATTCAAATGCAAATGAGATAGATTTATTTCAGAAAATAATCTTTTTGGGATGCGGTATATGAGTATGGAGACATGACGTGTGGTGAGTGTAACAGGTTCAGAGGAACAGGTGACTTTGGACCTCTGGTTCCCAAAGCTCTCCCCCACTGGGGGTTTCCTCGCCTCATGTCTGGGTCTGTTATAGACTCACTGATAGAGATTGGTTGTTGTGATTAGTCAACAACTC
This sequence comes from Squalus acanthias, assembly GCA_030390025.1. NCBI lineage: Eukaryota > Metazoa > Chordata > Chondrichthyes > Squaliformes > Squalidae > Squalus > Squalus acanthias. The sequence continues at coordinate 76,130,118 of CM059434.1, read as the reverse complement.
CATTATTGTATCATGGGACTCCCAGGATGGTAGAAGGCGAGCTAGATGGACCGCGGTCTTTCTTTGTCTGAAATTCCTATGTTCCTGGGGTAATTTCAATAATAGAGGCACAAGGTCTTCTGTAGCAATTGTATAAAATATAAAATATAACTCAGTATGCGAAGATACAACCTGGGTGAAGTGTCTCTACAAGATGATCAGTCGCTCGACTCTTGCTGCATTACCCGAGCGGTAAGGTCATGCTCCGAAAACATTCTAAAATAGCCCCTGCTAGTCCTGTGCTTTATACACACAGCAAAACAACTTTCTGTAGCAAGACCCTCCTCGATCCCATGATACAAGCCAGTCTTGGGCTTTCAGGTAATTTATCAACAGATCGGGGGGGGGGGGGGGTGGGAACAGGGGGCTTTCTGGAGGTCTTTGCTTACCTCCCCTTGCATGGTCCCGATATCTCGGGTAGTGGCCAGGCTATCAAATGCATTTATCTCATTATTCAGTATAGGCAAACACACAAACATCTCCAAGTGAAAGCGTGTCAATTAACTGTTCACAACTACACTTCCCTGACTTTCGCTAGAATGTACGTTGAGATCAGATTGATAATTTTTGGTGAATCATGCCCAGGTGATTTATGTTACTCATGGATGCATTCATACATTATTCCCTAACCCCCTTGGTCAGTTCCTGAAATTCACCCATAATCACCTAAGAAAATTACCTCAGAAAAATTCCCATTTGGCGGTGTAATTTCCCTGATTCTATCCTATATCCCCAATCACTTCCTCTCATCCAATTTTACACATTCCATTATAATTACCATTTCATCCCATTCATGAACCCTGGAGGAATTTTACTGTCCAATACAATATTATCATTACCACTTCAAAATATTCCCAACTTGGTCCAAGTTATCAACACATTTTTGATAATTTTACTGAAACTGTTCTTGGACTGTTGTTATTCAAATTATCCCGCTATATTGTGCCTGAGTCCGTTCTATCATTTTGAAATATCCCAATTCCAGAGGACAATCCAGTCTGCAAGAGGAGGGATGTTAGTTATCTTTCATAAACAGTCTCCGCCCCCCGATACCAGGTATAGATTCAAACTGGACTGGTATTGTGGACTGACAGGACTTGTCAATGACCAATTTTAGTTCCAAAAAAAAGTTATACACAGTGTTGGGCAGGAACCACTTAGACTGGACTCTTTATTTAAAATAAAATTTGATTATCCTCTTTAACTTGAGATAAATTTTCTCTTCTCGAGTGCTTGAACAGCAACTCATGTCAATTTATCTTATCAATTGCAATTTCACAAACAAATTATGCCCAGGCTTGGTGCTTTTACAGAGGAGACAGAAGTGCTTGTAATTACTTTTGGATGTAACTCCTATATCTCCCCCCGGAGCACTTTGTCTCAGAAGATAACAAATGACCCTAAATGGGTTAAAGCCGAGCCTTTGAGAGGAAACGTCTTCGTCCAAATTGTCACCACGCTGTGACATTTGATATCTGCCGACGTCTGCAGATAAGCTCTTAAATTCTTAACACTGCTCGATCTCCTCCTGCACCAACACTTTTCCAGCAAAGGTTGCTCTGTAACAGTGAAGCCACTTTTACGTCAAAGAACCACTCTCGGTAATCCTGCACCATCAACACTCCTGCAAACCCCAAAACCACGGTTCCCTGTTTCAAAAGGAAAACACAAAAAGTCCGTTGTGGCTCTCCTTGATGTAACACACATTTGTCAGTTCCTGATTTCCTTCTGTCACTGTGGGGAAATATCCACTTAAATTAAGAAACTTAAAATTTACTAATGAATGCCTGATATATATTTACATTCGGCAATGCAAAGTTGTTGCGTAGTGAAGATTTAAGCAGAGTTAATCAGATATTAAAAAAAATTAAAGACGGCTGCCTGTGGAAGAGGTTAACTTCTTTGCAGTAAAAAGAAGACGGCCCCAGCCAATTTCAGACTCACACAGCTTGTGTCACATAGCATTCACTAACCGAACAAAAAAGAACCAAACTCCATTCTAATTTTCTGTTAAAACTTGCACAAAGATCCGAATACAATTAAATTCTGGCAAACAAATTTCAGCTTTACTTTTTCAAACATGAGGCGTGGCAGCAGAAACATTTTACCAAACTTTTTTTTCATCCTTAGGAATTGATAAACAGCAGAAATCATTCGTGACATCACTATTAATTTTAAACATTCTTGTCAGGGAAGACAGCATTTTAGTTTGTTCATCGCATTTTAAAAAGAGTAGGTTTTTCTTGGCCTTGTATTTACAAATATATCAGATTAAATCCCAATTTTTGTTAAATCTCCAGTTGTTGCCATAGATATATGGTGGCTGATACTCGGATCCACTTTTTTCCCCCTCCAGTCACTTTTTTTTTTGACCACAGTCACAAGATCATAGAAACATAGAAACATAGAAGATAGGAGCAGGAGTAGGCCATTCGGCCCCTCTAGCCTGCTCCGCCATTCAATGCGATCATGGCTGATCATCCAAATTCAGTACCCTGTCCCTGCTTTCTCCCCATATCCCTTGATCTCTTTAGCCTTAAGAAATATATCCAACTCCTTCTTGAATCTATTTAATGAATTGGCCTCTACTGCCTTCTGTGGTAGAGAATTCCACAGGTTCACCACTCTCTGGGTGAAGAAATTCCTCCTCATTTCAGTCCTAAATGGCTTACCCCTTATCCTTAGACTGTGACCCCTGGTTCTGGACTCCCCGACCATCGGGAACATCCTTCCTGCATCTAGTCTGGATCAAAAGATGCTCAGTTTGCTAACAGCTATTACATTCCAGTACAACCAAGATGAATAGCGAAGCAGAATCACCTCAAACGTCCCAAAAGGTTTGAGGCATCAAACCAGGACGATATTGATGACCCACGCTAACCCAGCTCCCCGAGATAACAACATTATTCGCACTCCCCAACACTCCGCACAGCTCCAAACACATCCATTAACTGCTTATCCACCTCAAAACATTCATTCCTTGGCATAGGTGAGAAATGGCAATTTTTTTAATGTGATAATCCCATGAACTAGAGACCTTCACATAATTTACAATAAACAGAATTTCACCACGGCCACAATAAAAGTCTGGTTTTCACAATTGAATAGGTTAGTTAATCTCAATAACTCCAATTTAATTCAGCAATATCTTAAACCTAACACAATACAGAACAGATAAAATGATCAAAATAGCACGTGCTGACAAAACCTAGTAAATTACATCATCTTTCATTGTTCTTTCTTCAGGAGCCTTTCCAAATGGCGGTAAAAAAAAATACTGAATATAACTGAAGAAAAAGTTACCCTTCACAGCCAAGCAAAAATCTTTGTAACTTTTTCACCCAGGGAAAAAAGAGGGTGGAGCCACAGCATTGAAACATTCAACCAGGTTTTTTAAAGAGACAGTACGCTGAGACCATCTGGAGCGGGGCTTTGAACCCTGCCCGTCTGACTCTGAGGTGGGAACCAAAGGCTCATTCCTGGTTAACGCTAGTGAACGTTCCAGTGCGTTTCCATCGGCGACAGAGACTGCTGCCCCTTGATCCTGAGAAAGCGCACTGCAGCCTGGGGTGCAGGTTTGGCCGGTGGGAATGATTTTCCGCAGTCCATTCCCTCTCCCATCGCCATGTGTATAATGTCATTTGGATTCGTCCTCTATTTTCAAATCTGAGCCTAACGATCGCTGTGTGGTATTACCGTGCAAATGTTTAACGGGGGACATGTGACGGCTGAGAAACGAACATCCTTTCCCCGGTGACGTCATCAGACCCCGATTGGCAACATTTAAAGAAGGACCCCGCCGGCTTCAGGAGGGTGTCCTTGCTGCCCGCCCAGAAGAGCGGGTTAAAGTAGAAGATGGCGGAGCGCTGCGGGACTCTAGCGGGTATCTCAGCTGGCCGAGTTTAACTGTGTGCCTGTTAGAATTGTTCCTCTAGACTTCATGAGCCTTTGTGCCAGATGCAGTTAACTCTGTTTCTCTCTCCACGGATGCTGCCTGGCCTGCTGAGTTTTTCCAGCGTTTTCTGTTGTTATTTCGGATTTCCAGCATCCGCAGTATTTTGCTATCGTATTAGTGTTTGGTCCACTGCCACCTCTCTTCTAGGAATGCTCACCTTGAAGAAGTTCTGCTCTTCTCTTCAACGGGACTTCCGTTTGTCTCTTCAACCTTGTTCATCTTCATTGCTTTCAGTTTCCCTTCTCGTGTTTGATCTCCTGCTTTCTAACACACCACTGACCTTCCCTTTTGTTCTTTCATCCCCTCCCCCTTTTCCCAGCATTATACTTGCTTTAAATCTATTTCATTTCCTGCTTTTTTCCAGTTCTGACGAAAGGTCTTCGACCTGAAACGTTAACTCTGTTTCTCTCTCCACGGATGCTGCCTGGCCTGCTGAGTTTTTCCCGTGTTTTCTGTTGTTATTTTGCAGTTATTTATTTATTTTGCCCCGGGCTCCCTTTATTGACAGGAGAGGGTTTGCCACCAGGACTCCTTGGAGCTGATATATCTGCATGGAAAGGGGACCAGGGGAAGGAGGTCAGGCAGCCCAGGCTCCCCGTAAGCTGCTCTGGGACTTCCCGCATACACCTGCACCCTAACATCTGCAAACCTCACAGTGACAGATGCTGTTGGCGGAGGCTGCTCTCTGCCAGCCAACTCCCAGGGGCATCACAAGGAGGTGTGCCTGCCTCCCTAACCCGTATGGCAGAAGGTCCTTGAGAAGCCTATCAAACCACCGCATGTCAGAAAGAAAGACTTGCATTTCTATAGCGCCTTTAACAACCTCAGGACGTCCCAAAGCGCTTTACAGCCAATAAAGTACTTTTAAAGTGTAGTCACTGTTGTAATGTAGGAAACGCGGCAGCCAATTTGTGCACAGCAAGCTCCCACAAACAGTAATGTAAAAAAGAGCAGATAATCTGTCTTTAATGATGTTTGTTTGAGGGATAAATATTGCCCAGGACACCGGGGAGAACTCCCCTGCTCTTCTTTGAAATAGTGCCTTGGGATCTTTTACATCCAACTGAGAGAGCAGACAGGACCTCAGTTTAATGATTATTCAAAAGATGGCACCTCCTACAGTGCAGCACTCCCTCAGCACTGCACTGGGAGTGTCAACCTGGATTATCGGCTCGAGTCTCTGGAGTAGGGCTTGAACCCACCACCTTCTGACCCAGAGGCGACACTGAGCCACGGCCAACAGTGTCCATGGTACTGCAGGAAGGAATCGCGGAAGCTTGACACCACCCAAGACAAAGCAGCCCGCTTGATGGGCACCCCATCAACCACCTTAAACATTCACTCCCTCCACCACCAGCGTACCGTGGCTGCAGTGTGTACCATCTACAAGATGCACTGCAGCAACTCGCCAAGGCTTCTTCGGCAGCACCTCCCAAACCCGCGACCTCTTCCACCTAGAAGGACAAGGGCAGCAGGCACATGGGAACACCACAACCTCCAAGTTCCGCTCCAAGTCACACACCATCCTGACTTGGAAGTATATCGCCGATCCTTCATCGTCGCTGGGTCAAAATGCTGGAACTCCCTCCCTAACAGCACTGTGGGAGCACCTTCACCACACGGACTGCAGCAGTTCAAGAAGGAGGCTCACCACCACTTTCTCAAGGGCAACTAGGGGTGGGCAATAAATGCTGGCCTTGCCAGCGACGCCCACATCTCATGAACGAATTTTTTAAAAGCTGGTAAGTAACCTGGCTGTTTTGAACTATCCACCCGGCCGGTTTCCGTTGAGCGGTATGGGGTTAAAATCAACCCCAAGATTTGTTCTGCTGGTGTTGAGCCATTTTCTGGAATAATTTTACCCTCCACAACTGGCCGGATGAGCTTTTTGACGGTTATAACAGTTGATTGGCTGATTAGCTGCATGCGAACCATTGGACAATCATTACTGCACTTCCATTGTGATTGGCTGCTAGTTTTTCAGTGCGGCTGAGCTCGTCCTCAGAACTTACACCTTTGAAAAATATGCAGTCCAACAATTTTGTTACAGGCTCATTAAACTTGACCAAAAAAACCACGTTTTGAAAAAAATGGGAATGTGAATCCCATTGTTGGAGCAGAGTATAACCAGTGTCCCGGTGAACCGAAAAACTAGGGTGGTAGATGGGGCTTTAAACTAATAAGGGGGGGGTGTAGGATAGAGTGTACCTGTAGGATTTAGTAAACATTATTAAGATTCTATAACCATTATTAAATAACTATAATATGTGAAATTGTATGTTAAAAACCTAAAAAGCCTGTATAAAGTGGCGAATGGCTAAGAAGTAAAGCATGATGGTAAAACTTAATATCCCTTATCGGTGAAGTTTCAGACCAGGCTAGATAATGGGCTATGTGAAAGGCAAAAGACCTCTGTCGTAATTCATGGGAATGTAAAAGTTCTCAGAGAAAGGCTCACAGCAGAAAAAGGGAGGAAACCATAGACCGTACTTGTGAAGGTCAGAATGGTGAGATAGCCCAAGCAGCTGCAAATTGCTATGTATTTTGATGGAAAAAAAGGTATAAAGCAACAGCTATTGAACACTGAAAGCAGCGCGAAACCAGAGGATGAGAAGCTTCAGTCAACAGAACACAGCAAGAGAATAAAGAGACCGCGCCACAGTCACTCGGAAGGAACGCCGGGGTTCAACGAACAGATTGTGACTATCGTCTTGTTAAGTATTACTTTCTCTGTACTGGATGTTTAATGCTTAATAAACCTGTTTTACTGATACACAATATACCTGTACCCAGAGTGGTTTGTGTAGTCACGGACAAATTATTATAAAGAGCTTTTGAAAGCTACGGGGGGGGGGGGGGGTGTGGTGAGGGGAGGTTTCAGGTACGGGTATATTTAGAAGTCTAAAGGGAAAAGTCAAGGCTGTTGAACAGAGTAGTGATTTGGCTAAAATCAAACAGATTGCGTCAGGAAGGCACAGAGAGTTTAACAGCAGTAATAGGACATTAGAGATTAAGGTCATATCAGGGAAAAATGGTAAAAAGTTAAAATTAGAGGTGCTATATCTGAATGCACGAAGCATTCGTAACAAGATAGATGAATTAATGGCATAAATAGAGATAAATGGGTTTGATCTAGTAGCCATTATTGAGAAGTGGTTGCAGGGTGACCAAGGTTGGGAACTAATTATTCCAGGGTACTTGACTTTTAGAAAAGATAGGGAAAAGGCGTGGGGGGGGGGGGGGTGCGGGGGGCGGCGTGCAGTAGCCCTGATAATAAATGCATAGGTAAAGACTGTAGTGAGAAAGGATCTTAGCCCAGAAAATCAGGATGTGGAATCAGTATGGGTGGAGCTAAGAAATAACAAACTAACCCATCAGTGATTGGTCTGAGTTAGGACTGAAGGGGAAGGATGGCTAACACAGCAATACAGGGAGGGGTTGGCTCTAACCATTATTAGTTAAACCTGGTCAGCACAGACTGCGTTGCTTTGTTTCAGCGTCATTGGCCTCAATACTAGAGAGAAATGAAGAGACATTTACTGCCAAATATCATTATATGGCAGGTAAGATACCAAAATCTTATTTATGTTCGTGTGACCTTTGCAGCCTTGGTTTAATTGGGCATTTACATTTTATTTTCATTTAAAGAAGGAAGTGTAACTAATGTGGTTTTGAACTCGTGGAAGTTTTAATGTGTTCACTTCTTAGCAGCGACTTCCTATTTTTAAACTTTAAACCATGTTGCATTAGCTACGTAGAAATTTACATCCCTGATATTTACATTTGCGGATATTAAAATTGAACTTTAGGCATTTGTCGCTGGTGCGACTGTTGTAAGTTACCTGCTGACTGGTTAGAAAGAGACTGTTTTTCCTTCTTCAACAATGAATGAAATGGTTTATACACTTTTAGCAAGCAGCCCTACTGCAGATTGCGACAGATCTTTTTCTTGCTTGCAAGTTTAAGAAAGGTCTTGCCTTTATATAGCACCTTTCACATCCTCAGGACGTCCCAAAACATTTCCCAGCCAATGAAGTACTTTTGAAGTTTAGTAACTGTTGTAATGTAGGGAAACGCGGCTGTCAATTTACACACAGCAAGATCCCACAGACCTTGCTGTATGCAAATTGCCTGCCACATTTGGTTGAGGGGTACATGTTGATCAGGACAATGGGGGAGAACTTCGAATAGTACCGGGATTTCTTACATACACCTGAGACAACAGGCTAGAAATTCGGCTCCGTAGCACCCGGGTTATTTTATTTGTTGCTACGGGAGCCGTTTTGTGTCGAAAATGACGTCGGCGCCGTGTACACACACTTCTGGTGCGGGCCACGCTGGACGCCATTTTCAACGCTGATTTGACGCCAGCGCTGCTATTTTCATCCTCAATGCTGGAGCTAACGCCCTGTGTTAACCTCACACAGCGCAACATGCGTTCAGCAGCAGCAAGGACCCCCAACCAGCAATATTTAAAGTGATCAGCAAACACTCTCAGGTTAGTTGCTGATTACTTTCTACTGGCTCTGTGTAAGTTTGAGGAAGTGTTTGGAGCTTTCTAGAGTTGTTTAAAGTTGGTGCGGTGACAGGGAGTTAGGCTGCAAGTGGAGAAGGCCTTGCTTCTGAATTCAAGGGTTCTGGTCAGACCACTTGCTCCCAGTCATGGGTCGCTCTAGTTGTCATCCCCCTTGGCCTGCAGCATGACAGGGAGATGGAGCAGAGGCAGCGAAGAAGAGGACAAGCTGCTCGCAGAGGGAGGAGGAGGAGGAAGAAGAGTAGCAGGAGGGAGGGAGAAGGCAACTAGCACATCTCATCTCCAGCTGGGCTGTCCGTGATCAACTCAGTCGACTACGGTTCCACTGAACACACCCCCAAATCCCCATTGTACAACTGTCACACACCTTACCTTCCCTCTGTTACTGACCATCACAGCGTCCTCTTGGCTACAATGCTTAAATAAAAGCCACCTCAAAAGAAACATTCCAATCCAACTTTATACATCAATCCATCCAATATTACATAACAAAGACAACTAATCACCCTTGTGCATTCCCTTAGTGCCTGTCTTGCGTGTGCCTTTGCCTGCCTTGGTGCTCCTATGAAGTGCTACCCCAGTGGTTGCAGCATGGCTGGTGGAAGGCTGCTGACGTTCAGTGGGGGAGACTGCAGATGGCCTTGGAGAACGACCTCGAGCAGCTCTGAGCCTAGAAGGCCTGGCTGTAGACTGCACCACCTCGGCATGGGCGGCAGCAGTCTGGGCAGGCTGGCTGACAGGCAACAGCAAGGGCAATGGTGAAGTGGCAGGGGTGGGAGGACGAATGCTGTCATCCTGAGAGAGGACAGCAGGTTCGTGCTCCACGGAACCACTGCCACTCCCCCGGGGTGGCGCCTCAGCATTTCTAGTACTCTGTTGGAGGACAGATTACTGGACTGCTGTGACACCCTGCAAGCCTCTTTCCACACTGGTAAACACAGCCATGATGGCAGCAGTCTGAACTTGCATGAAGTCTGAGCTTCCACTGCAGCACTCAGACATTGGGTGGCTTCTGCTTGTGCTGCAATGGAAGCTGAGACATCGGCCATCAGAGGCTGCATCATGGTTGGGTCCACAAGTGCGCTAATGGAGTTGCCCATCATTGCCATGCTGGAAATCATGGGCTCCAAGCTCTGCTTAAAGCCCTGTGCAAGCTTGGTGCCGGACTTCTCCATGCTCCTTGACGTTGCACTCAGGCTTTCTGGCAGGTCTGTCAATGCACCAAGCATCTCATTTTCATACCCATCAGCCTTCTTCTGTAGCCCATCCCATCGAAGTCCTCATCCGAGTCCTCTGCAGCAGAACTCGTGTGCGACCTCGCCCTCTGGGGAGCTGCCACCTGCTCTATCCTTTCCCCCTGCCCTGGCTTCAGGCCACTCGTGCCCGGCGACTCACCATGTGCAGCTCCCGTGTCTAACCAACCCTCTAAAGTAGGCAGAGTGTCAGTATCTGAGCTGGTGTCTGGGAGTGTGAAATCAAGCGACGCTGTGTCTTCATCATCACTGTCTTCCTGCTCCTTCACCAGTGACTGGCCAGGTGGCAGTTCTTGGGTGTCTGAAAGGAGAAAGGCACAAGTGTCGGGTTGTAGTGGGGTGGGTGGGGGTGGGTGGGTGGAAGGAAGCAAGAGGTGCATGTTTACACCATCTGCAGCTTGTAAGTCAGCAGAGATTGTGGGATGAGGGGGAAGTGGGATGTGAGAAGGAGGATTAGGTATGAGGATACTCTCATCTTGGATTGTTTCTGCCCCATCGCTGGCCATGGGCTCAGTGATTGCCCTCCCAAGAATGGCCACCACCGTCTCCTCCATCGGGGACAGGTTGTGCAGACACACCTGACCCTGCGGTTAGGTCCTGCTGCCTCTAGTTATGAGCCACCTTGGTCTGCAAGAGTAAGGGAAGTGTGTCAGTGAGTGTGGTGCAATGTGTTTGGGTGATGTGTGTCAGTGAGTGTGGTGCAATGTGTTTGGGTGATGTGTGTGTCAGTGAGTGTGGTGCAATGTGTTTGGGTGAAGTGTGTCAGTGAGTGTGGTGCAATGTGTTTGGGTGAAGTGTGTCAGTGAGTGTGGTGCAATGTGTTTGGGTGAAGTGTGTCAGTGAGTGTGGTGCAATGTGTTTGGGTGATGTGTGTCAGTGAGTGTGGTGCAATGTGTTTGGGTGAAGTGTGTCAGTGAGTGTGGTGCAATGTGTTTGGGTGATGTGTGTCAGTGAGTGTGGTGCAATGTGTTTGGGTGATGTGTGTCAGTGAGTGTGGTGCAATGTGTTTGGGTGATGTGCCTGTCATGGTTGAATAGCTGACAGTGTGTGCAAGCTGTGAGATGTGGGTGTGAGTCTTGCAGCAGTAATAAGTGTGTGAGGTTGAGGTGAAGCTACGAATGTGAGGTATGAGTCATGTTTGATAGAGATTGTTGGTAGGTGAGTGATGGGGGTGTGGTGCATTGAGCAGTGTGTGAGGCTAGTGGTGCAGATGGTGTGATATGGTATTTCTAGATGAATTCATTGACCTTGACTGTTCATGTGAGGTCATTAAAATTCTTCCTGCGGTGTGTTGAGGTCCTCCTTGGGGCTACACTGCTGACATTGACCATGACGGCTAGCTGGTCCCATAGCCTTTTCTGCATTTGCCTGGAGGGCCTCTTGGCCCCCTGTGGAAACAGGACCTCTCTCCTCCTATCCACCTCCTGCACCTAGGCCTCTAGTGCTGCCTCCAAGAACCTTGAAGCATACTTTCTCCCCTGTTGTGCCATCAGTAGTACCTTTTCCTGCTCAGACTCCCTTCCACAGCTGGTTGAATGAGCTGCTGCAGGCAGAATGCACCTCCCCCTTTAAGTAGTGCAGGCTAGCTTTAATTGGTGCTAGCCTCTCATGAACTTGGGCCCCCTGCTGAGCGTTCAGCTACTCAGCAGTGCGTCCAGCACTGGACAGCACACCACAATCATATTATTCAGCAGGCCGTTTTCGGAGGCAAATGAATATCTAGCCAAGCATCTCCAACAGTGCAGCACTCCATCAATACTACTCGGAGTGGTGAGAATGCGGAACTCGCTACCATGTGGAATAGTTGTGGCGAATAGCATAGAAGCATATAAGGGGAAGCTAGATAAACATGAGGGAGAAAGGAATAGAAGGATATGTTGATGGTGAGATGAATTAAGATGGGAGGGGGCTCGTGTGGAGCATAAACACTGGGGTGGACCAATGGGCCGAAAGGCCTGTTTGTGCGCTGTAAATACTATGTCGTTCTATACAATAGTACGTAGCACCTCACTGGACTTTCAGGCTAGATTTTGTGCTCAAGTCATTGGAATGGGGCTTGAACAGACACCCTTCAGAGTGAGAGGTGCGAGTGTTATCAGTGAGTCACGGCTGACACCTCCAGCCCTTCCCATATCCATATCTTCCAGTTCGTGCAGAGCTGAGTATAATCCACCTGTAGAAGCAGCAGTCTGGGAACGGTGAGGGGCAGAACTATTAGAATCACAGAATGATAGAAGTGTACTGCACAGAAGGAGGCCTGAGGGTGAGGGTGAGGCAGTTGGCATCAGTGCCAGTCCCAGCTCCCGCCCGGTGGCACCAGTGATCATTCCAGATAGAATCAGAGAAATTCACGGCACAGAAGGAGGCCATTCGGCCCATCGTGTCTGCGCCGGTTGAAAAATTGCTCTCCAGCCTAATCCCACTTTCCAGCTCTTGGTCCGTAGCCCTGTAGGTTACTGCACTTCAAGTGCATATCTAAATAGTTTTTAAATGTGATGAAAGAAAGAAAGAAATACTTGCATTTCTATAGCGCCTTTCACGACCACCGGACGTCCCAAAGCGCTTTACACCCAATGAAGTATTTTTGAAGTGGAGTCACTGTTGTAATGTGGGAAACGCAGCAGCCAATTTGCGCACAGCAAGCTCCCACAAACAGCAATGTGGTAATGACCAGACAATCTGCTTTTGTTATGTTGGTTGAGGGATAAATATTGGCCAGGACACCGGGGAGAACTCCCCAGCTCTTCTTTGAAATAGTGCCATGGGATCTTTTACGTCCACCTGAGAGAGCAGATGGGGCCTCGGTTTAATGTCGCATCGATGAGGGTTTCTGCCTCGACCACCCTTTCAGGCAGTGATTTCCAGACCCCCACCACCCTCTGGGTGAAAAATTCTCCTCAACTCCCCTCTAATCCTTTTATCAATTACTTTAAATTTATGCCCCCTGGTTATTGACCTCTCTGTTAAGGGAAATAGGTCCTTCCTATCCACTCTATTTAGGCCCCTCATAATTTTATACACCTCAATAAGGTCTCCCCTCAGCCTCCTCTGTTCCAAAGAAAACAAACCCAGCCTATCCAGTCTTTTCTCATAGCTAAAATTCTCCAATCTTGGCAACATCCTCGTAAATCTCCTCTGTACCCTCTCTAGTGCAATCACATCTTTCCTGTAATGTGGTGACCAGAACTGTATGCAGAACTCTAGCTGTGGCTTAACTAGTGTTTTATACAGTTGAAGCAAACCCTCCCTTCTCTTATATTCTCTGCCTTGGCTAATAAAGGAAAGTATCCTGTATGCCTTCTTAACCACCTCATCTACCTGTCCTGCTATCTTCAGGGATCTGTGGACATGCACTTCAAGGTCCCTTTGTTCCTCTACATTTCTCAGTGTCCTACCATTTATAGTGTATTCCCTTGCCTTGTTAGCCCTCCCCAAATACATTACCTCACACTTCTCCGGATTGAATTCCATTTGCCAAATTTCTGCCCACCTGATCAGTCCATTGATATCTTCCTGCAGTCTACAGCTTTCTCCCTCACTATCAACCACACGGCCAATTTTTGTATCATTTGCAAACTTCTTAATCATGCCCCCTACATTGAAGTCAAAATAATTGATATATACCACAAAAAGCAAGGGACCTAGTACTGAGCCCTGCGGAACCCCACTGGAAACAGCCTTCCAGTCACAAAAACACCCGTCGACCATTACCCTCTGCTTCCTGCCACTGAGCCAATTTTGGATCCAATTTGCCACTTTCCCTTGGATCCCATGGGCTTTTACCTTTCTGACCAACCTGCCATTTAGGACCTTGTCAAAAGCCTTGCTAAAATCCATGTAGACTACATCAAACTCACTACCCTCATCGACCCTCCTTGTTAGCTCCTCAAAAAATTCAATCAAGTTCGTCAAACACGACCTTCCCTTAACAAATCCATGCTGACTGTCCTTGATTAATCTGTGTCTTTCTAAATGATGATTTATCCTGTCCTCCAGAATATTTTCCAATAGTTTACCCACAACCGAGGTTAGGCTGACTGGCCTGTAATTATTCGGTCTATCCCTTTCTCCCTTTTTAAACAACGGTACAACGTTAGCCATCTTCCAGTCCTCCGGCACCACACCTCCGCTATTTCCTCTTTGCTTCTCTTAACAGCCTGGGATACATTTCATCCAGGCCTGGCAATTTATATACTTTCAAAGATGCTAAACACCATAATACTTCCTCTCACTATGTTTATCTGACTAGTGTCAGTAAACACTATGGAGCACACTAGTGTCAGTAAACACGATGGAGCACACTAGTGCCAGTAAACACGATGGAGCACACTAGTGCCAGTAAGCATTATGGAGCACACTAGTGCCAGTAAACACGATGGAGCACACTGGTGCCAGTAAACACGATGGAGCACACTAGTGCCAGTAAACACTATGGAGCACACTAGTGCAGTAAACATTATGGAGCACACTAGTGCCAGTAAACACGATGGAGCACACTAGTGCCAGTAAACACTATGGTGCACGCTAGTGCCAGTAAACATTATGGCGCACTATAGTGCCAGTAAACACTATGGAGCACACTAGTGCCAGGAAACACTATGGAGCACACTAGTGCCAGTAAACACTATGGTGCACACTAGTGCCAGTAAACACTATGGAGCACACTAGTGCAGTAAACACTAGGGAGTACACTAGTGCCAGTAAACACTATGGAGCACACTAGTGCAGTAAACACTAGGGAGTACACTAGTGCCAGTAAACACTATGGTGCACACTAGTGCCAGTAAACGCTAGGGAGTACACTAGTGCCAGTAAACACTATGAAGCACATTAGTGCAGTAAACACTATGGTGCACACTAGTGTAGTAAAAATTATGGAGCACACTAGTGCAGTAAACACTATGGTGCACAGTAGTGCCAGTAAACACGATGGTGCACACTAGTGCAGTAAACACTATGGAGCACACTAGTGCCAGTAAACACTATGGAGCACACTAGTGCCAGTAAACACTGGGGGAAAAATTCAGTTGGTTGCGCCTCCCGTTAGCGCCTTAAGAGGGCGCTAATGGGGCGCAAAGCAGCTAGCGCCCGGGCGCAGCGATGTTTGCGCCGCTCGGGAACTTAACTAGACATTTAGCGGCGGCGCTAAACTTTATCGCCGCGATCTCTTGCGCGCGCAGATTGTGACATCATACGAGAGTGCAACGCCCTTGTGGCGCCCCGGAGCAGAAGTTCAGTGGCGCCCCCATCCTTACCGCCTGGCACATCCAACGACCGGTAGAGTGGAACGCTATCATTCGCTGTGGGGCTGGGGGGGGGCGCTATTTAAAGGGGGCCTCTTCCTGTCTTTCTCTGTGGTGGACATTTTTGCACCACTCGTTCTGAGAGAGAGAGAGAGATTCGGAGAGAGAGAAAGAGAGACTTCTGCATTGAGTCAACGCTGTGTCAGGTAGTTTTGGCTACTCATCCTAACTTCGCTGGTACTCTGGTTTCTGGCCTGCATAACTTGCTTGCTTAGAGATATGGGGGCTGCACTGATGGGGGGCGTCGTCCTGCGCCAGCTGAATCGGAGGACACAGAGACGCAGAGAGAGAGTGGCAATGATGGCCAGACGGAGGAGGGCCAACAGGCGTCTGTACAGGAGAGCTTACCCTCCCAGGGTATATCGTGAACAGCTCTCCTACATTCATATGTCTGAGGAGCAGTGTCTGCGAAGGCTGCGCTTCAGCAAGGAGGTGGTCACTGAGCTCTGCCACCTGCTGCAGCCAGATCTGCAGCCTCAGCTGAGGTCCAGGACGTCTCTGTCGGTGGCAGTGAAGGTCACAGTGGCTCTGAACTTTTATGCTACTGGCTCATTTCAATCTGCTGTTGGGGACATCGCCAATATCTCCCAGTTCGCGGTGCACTGCTGCATCCGGCAGGTCACAAATGCCCTCTTTAAAAGGAGACGAGAGTTCATCTCTTTCCCCATGACTCCAGACAAGCAGCAAGAACGCGCTCTGGGCTTTGCGAGGATAGCGGGCTTCCCCATGGTGCAGGGCGCCATTGACTGCACGCATGTGGCTTTGCGTGCTCCGCATGAGAATGCCGAGGATTTCCGGAACAGAAAGGGGTTCCATTCCTTGAATGTTCAGTTGGTCTGTGACCACAGACAGCTGATACTCGCTGTCAATGCCCACTATCCTGGCAGCTGCCACGATGCTTTCATCCTGCGCCAGACTACTGTGGCAGAACTTTTCGAGGCACCGCATCAGCCAGTTGGTTGGCTTCTCGGGGACAAGGGGTATCCACTGTGCACCTGGCTGATGACACCGCTCCGTACGCCCAACACCCCTGCTGAGCTGCGGTACAACGAGAGCCATCAAGCTACCAGGAACATCGTGGAGCACACAATCGGCGTGCTCAAGCAACGGTTCCGCTGTCTCGACCATTCTGGAGGAGCCCTGCAGTACTCGCCTGAGCGAGTTTCCAGCATCGTAGTTGTGTGCTGCATGCTGCATAACATGGCAATCCTCAGGACCCAGCCAATGCCACCAGGCCTTGGAGCACCACCAGAGGAGGAGGAGGAAGAGGAGGAAGAGGAGGAGGAGGATGATCAGCAGGAGCACCAAGGCGTGAGGGCAGCCCACAATGGTGAAACTGCAAGGGCCGTCCGTCAGCGGCTGATAGCAAGCCGCTTCTAGGCCCCTGCTGTGGAAATGGCTTCTGCCATTGAGAACAGCATGAATGAACCCAACACGCAACCCCTAAGCCGGCCAAGGCACCACTGATTCCAAACACCAAACATGTATATTTTGAGTACCAAAACTTATCTATTTTACAAACTCTGTGTGTGTCATTTCTTCATGACAAACTCATACAAATAAACACAAAAAAACAGTCATTACCATATCTGGTTCTCACAACCTGGAGATCATGTGCAAAACACTCAACAAAAGTTTGACCACGAACCTCGGCCTTTAATAAAAAAATGACCAGCATTTTGTCACACCTCCTACATCGAGGGTGAACTCCTTCCCGTGCGCCCTTCCCCCCTTCTTACCCTACTGCTCCTCCGCAATGGGACCTCAGTGGCTGCAGCAAGGCTGGTGGAAGGCTGCTGACTGTCAGGCCCTGACAATGCAGATGCCCTTGAGGGACGGCCTCGACCAGCTCTGGGCCTGGAGGGCCCGGCTGCAGACAGCACCAACTCTGCATGGGCGGCAGCAGTCTGTCCTACAGGCGGTGGCAACTGCAGTGGAGAAGTGACAGTGGTGGCAGCAGGAATGCTGTCATCTTGAGCGAGGACAGCAACTCCCTGCTCGACCGGCACACTGGCACTCCCACGGGGCAGCACCTCAGCATCCGGAGCAATCTGCTGGAGCACAGATTGCTGGCCTGCTGCGGCGCGGTGAGAGCCCCGGGTAAATGTGAACGAACCAGCGAGGATGGCAACAGACAGTACTCGCGTGGCCTCAATCTGAGTCTGCATGAGAGCAGTCTGAGATTGAATTGCAGCACTGAGCTTCAGTGTCGCATCCGCCTGCGCTGCAGCGAAGTGCTCCACACTCCTTGCCAGTGCTTCAATGCATTCGAGCACCCTACCCACTGCAGCCATGAGCTCAGTGTGCATGCCCACCGCCTGGGTGTTCATTTCCGCGATCAGCCGCTCCTCCTCTGCGTCCAGTGCAGCAGGACTCGCTGGCATACTCTCCCTCCGGGGAGAAGGCCCCGAGCTTCCCTACCCCCATCGCGTTGCTGCAGCCCGCTGGGTCCTGGAGCTTCACCCTCATCAGACCCTTCCCCCCTGCTCCCCTCCAGGGAAGGCGTGTTCCCAGTGTCGGCATGGGCTTCCTCGGGAGAGGGTGGCACTGATGCTCCGGCTTCCTCTTCCTCCTCGGCTGCAGCTTCACTCCCACTGGCAGCTTCAGGGCCCGTCTCCTCAGCTGGTGAATCACCATCTGAAAGCAGGGAGGTACAAGAGTGGCTTTAGCGTGAGGACAGGGTGGCAATAAGGGAGGAAAAAGTGCAGCGAGTTAGTAAGTTGGATTGAAAGTGTCAACGGCTGGTGTTGTGAGGGACAAGTGGAAGGACAGAGGACAAAAAGGTGATGACCTTACCATTGCTGTCTAGAACGGGGTTGGCGTCTCCAGTGGCGACGGGACCGATCACCCGGCTTGCCACAATCCTGTGGACGCGCTCCTCCAGATCGCTGAGGGGTTGCAGCTGAGGCCGCCCTCCACCCGTCCGTTGCTGCTGTCTCCTATTATGCGCCAGCTTGGCCTGCAAGAAAAAGGACGGCGTCTGAGTAAATATACAGCCATGGTCTTGCCTGATGTGCCTCCCATAGGTGAATAGCCCTTACTGTATACAGCCATGGTCTTGCCTGATGTGCCTCCCATAGGTGAATAGCCCTTACTGTATATAGCCATGGTCTTGCCTGATGTGCCTCCCATAGGTGAATAGCCCTTACTGTATACAGCCATGGTCTTGCCTGATGTGCCTCCCATAGGTGAATAGCCCTTACTGTATGCAAAGTATGGAATGTGTGTGTGTGCTTCATGAAAGGGCCATAGGTGTTGGATGAGTGTTGTTAATTGTGGTTTTAAGACCCTCTGGCGTGAGGTTGAGATGGAGGGATGGAGATGTATTGCAAAAAAGCCACTCACCCTGACGACCCGAGTGAGGTCGTTGAACTTTTTGCCGCATTGGACATGGGTCCTGGGCACCATGCTCCTGGAGGAGACGCGCTGCGCCACCTCCCTCCACACTCTTCTGTAGTCGCGCGGCAAAGGCCTCCTGCCACTCTCTGGGTACAGTATTGCTCTTCGGCGCTCCACCGCGCCAACCAGAGCATCCAAGGCCCGCTCGGTGAAGCGCTGAGCTCGTTCTCTCACCCTCTCCATCCTTGGCTGGAAAATGGATTCACAGGTCTCTCCAGGCCGAGATTCAAGGCTGCAATGACCAGGGTGTGGCTGGGGAGCAAGATCGCCCCCCCCCCTTTAAGAACTGGCCGGCGCCAGTGTGTCTGTGTTCCCTCGCTAACTGGCAGCACCTGCGCTGCGCTCGCGCTCTGAGTTAGCGCCTCACTCCTCGGCCTTTGCGCCTTAAGACAGGTGTGCAGCGCCTGATTTAGCGCTCCAATCAGCACCAGGGGCGTTAAAAGTGAAGTTTCCAGTCAGTGGCGATAATTAGCGCCAGGCGCTAATTTTTGCGCCCGGACGATATGTGCACCCCAAACGGGGCGCGACTGAATTTTTAGCCCTATGGTGCACACTAGTGCCAGTAAACATATGGAGCACACTAATGCCAGTAAACACTATGGAGCACACTAGTGCAGTAAACACTATGGAGCACACTCGTGCCAGTAAAAACTATGGTGCACAGTAGTGCCAGTAAACACTTGGGCGTACACTAGTGCAATAAAAACTATGGAGCACACTAGTGCCAGTAAACACTATGGAGCACACTAGTGCCAGTAAACACTACGGAACACACTAGTGCCAGTAAACACTACGGAACACACTAGTGCCAGTAAACTCTATGGAGCACACTAGTGTCAGTAAACACTATGGTGCACACTAGTGCCAGTAAACTCTAGGGAGTACACGAGTGCCAGTAAACACTATGGGGTAAAAATTCAGTTGGTTGCGCCTCCCGTTAGCGCCTTAAGAGGGCGCTAATGGGGCGCAAAGCCGCTAACGCCCGGGCGCAGCGATGTTTGCGCCGCTCGGGAACTTAACTAGAGATTGTGCGGCGGCGCTAAAACTTACCGCTGCGACCACCTGCGCGCGCAGATTGTGACGTCATTCCATGGTGCAACGCCCTTGTGGCGCCCCGGAGCGGAAATTGAGTGGCGCCTCCTGCCTTACCGCCTGGCGCATCCAACGACCAGAAGACTGGAACGCTATCAATCGCTGTGGGGCTGGGGGGGGGGGGCGCTATTTAAAGGGGGCCTCTTCCTGTCTTTTATTGTTGGTGGCATTTTTGAACTACGCATTCTGAGAGAGAGAGGGAGAGACTTCTGGAGAGATTCAACGTTGTGTGAAGGAGTTTTGGGTACTGAGAAGCACTTTGCAGGTTCATTTTGATTTGCCATTCCTTGTATCGATTTGGCAGAGACTGTGGGAGCTGCACTCTGAGCTCTTTGCCTGGTACTCTCCATTGTTCTTTCCAGCACATTTGATTTGCAAGTCTCTCCAGGCCGAGATTCAAGGCTGCAATGAACAGGATGTGGATGGAAAGCAAGATTAACCATCCCCTTTAAGAACTGGCCCGTGCCATTGTGTGTGTGTTCCATTGCTGACTGACATTACATAGATACATAGATACATAGAAGATAGGAGCAGGAGTAGGCCATCCGGCCCTTCGAGCCTGCTCCGCCATTTAATGAGATCATGGCTGATCCTCCAATTCAGTATCCCGTCCCCGCCTTCTCTCCGTAACCCTTAACCCCTTTTGCCTGTAGAAATATATCTAATTCCCTCTTAAATATATTTAATGAGCTGGCGTACACTGCCCTCTGTGGCAATGAGTTCCACAGGTTCACCACCCTCTGAGTGAAGAAATTCCCCCTCATTTCTGTCCTAAATGGTTTAGCCCTTATCCTTAAATTATGTCCTCTAGTTCTGTTCTCACCCGCCAAGGGAAACATTCCTTCTGCATCTAGTCTGTCTAGACCTGTCAGAATTTTATACACTTCTATGAGGTCCCCTCTCAATCTTCTAAACTCCAGTGTGTACATCCCTAAACTACATAGTCTCTCCTCATAGGTCAATCCCGCCATTCCTGGTATCAGCCTGGTGAATCGCCGCTGCACCCCCTCCATGGCAAGAACATCTTTCCTCAGATGAGGCGACCAAAACTGTACACAGTACTCGAGGTGTGGTCTCACCAGTGCCCTGTACAGCTGCAGCAAGGTATCCCTGTTCCTGTATTCCAACCCTTTTGCTATGAAGGCCAGCATACCGTTTGCCTTCTTGACCGCCTGTTGCACCTGCATGCTCGCCTTCAGTGACTGGTGTACAAGAACACCCAGGTCTCTCTGTACTTCCCCCTCTCCCAATTTATTGCCATTTAAATAATAATTTGCCCTCCCGTTCCTGCACCCAAGGTGGATAACTTCGCACTTGTCCACATTATAATGCATCTGCCATTTATCCGCCCAATCACCCAGTCTGTCCAAATCGCTCTGGAGCTTCCTGGTCTCCTCCTCTGAGCCCACCCCCCCTCCTAGTTTAGTGTCGTCTGCAAATTTGGAAATGCTGCATCCGACTCCCTGATCCAGGTCATTAATGTAAATTGTGAACAGCTGGGGACCCAGGACAGATCCCTGCGGTACCCCACTTGTTACTGCCTGCCATTCAGAAAATGAGCCGTTTATTCCAACTCTCTGTTTTCTATCTGACAGCCAGTTCTCTATCCACGTCAATACTTTCCCCTTTATCCCATGAGCTTCAATTTTCCCTGCTAATCTTTTATGTGGGACCTTATCGAAGGCCTTTTGAAAGTCCAGGTACACCACATCTACTGGCTCTCCCCCATCTATTTTACCAGTTACTCCCTCAAAAAATTCCAATAGATTAGTCAAGCACGATTTACCCTTTGTAAATCCATGTTGACTCTGTCCTATCCTGTCCCCATTTGCTAAGTGCTCCGCTATTTCATCCTTAATGATGGACTCCAGCATTTTGCCCACAACTGATGTAAGGCTTACAGGTCTGTAATTACCTGCTTTTTCCCTACCCCCCTTTTTGAATAGTGGGGTAACGTTAGCTACCCTCCAATCCATGGGCACTGTTCCCGAGTCTAATGAATTCTGAAAAATCATACTTAGTGCATCCGCTATCTCTAGGGCCACCTCCTTCAGCACCCTAGGATGCATGTTATCAGGCCCTGGGGATTTGTCCGCCTTCAATCCCTTTAGCTTCCTTAACACCATATCCTTAGAGATATTGATTTGCGTCAGTTCCTCCTTTGCAAATGTCCCTATTTTTCCCGATATCCCAGGGAGGTTTTTTGTGTCTTCCTTCGTAAAGACTGACCCAAAGTATGCGTTTAGTTGGTCTGCCATTTCCTTATTTCCCGTTATATATTCCCCCGTATCTGACTGCAATGGGCCAACTTTGGTTTTCACCAGTCTTTTCCTCTTGATATACTTATAAAAGCTTTTGGAGTTAGTTTTTATATTTTCCGCCAGCTTGCTTTCGTAAGCTATTTTGCCCCTCTTGATTAAGCCCTTTGTCCTCCTTTGCTCTATCTTAAACTGTTCCCAATCTTCCGCTCTGGCGCTTTTTTTGGCTATTTTATACGCCCTATCTTTGGATTTTATGCTGTCTCTAATTTCCCCTGTTATCCACGGTTGAGTCACCTTTTTAGATTTCCTTTTATGCCAGATTGGTATAAACAATTTTTGCAATTTTGTCATTCTATCTTTAAATGCTTGCCATTGTTTATCTACCTCCAGTCCTCCCAGGAACGTTGTCCAATCAGACCTACTCAGTTCCCGTCTAATGGCATCATAATTCCCCTTGTTTAAATTCAGGACCTTAGTATCTGAGTCAATTTCTTCGCTCTCCATTTCGAGTGAGAAATCGATCATGTTATGATCGCTCTGACCCAAGGGTCCCCGTACAACAAGATTACTAATTAGTCCCTTCTCATTGCACAGTACCCAGTCCAATATAGCCTGTTCCCGAGTTGGTTCCTCGACATATTGATCCAGATAACCATCCCTTAAACACTCAAGGAATTCCTCCTCCTCATTATTTTTACTGATTAGGCTATTCCAATCTATATGTAAGTTAAAGTCACCTATGATGACAGCTGTGCTCTTATTGCACGCTTCATTACATGAGCTTCGCCAGCGCTCTGAGGTAGCGCCTCACTCCTTGGCCTTTGCGCCTTCAGGGAGGTGTGCAGCGCCTGCTTTAGCGCTCCACTCACCTCCCGGGGCGGTAAAAGTGAAGTTTCCAGTCAGTGCCGATAATTAGCGCCAGGCGCTAATATTTGCGTCCAGACGATATTTGCGCCCCAAATGGGGCGCGACCTAATTTCTACCCCTATGGAGCACATTAGTGCCAGTAAACACTATGGAGCACACCAGTGCAGACAACATGAGGGAGTACACTAGTGCAAGTAACCAATATGGAGCACACTAGTGCAGTAAACACTAGGGAGTACACTAGTGCCAGTAAACACTATGGTGCACACTAGTGCCAGTAAACGCTAGGGAGTACACTAGTGCCAGTAAACACTATGAAGCACATTAGTGCAGTAAACACAATGGTGCACACTAGTGCCAGTAAACAATATGGAGCACACTAGTGACAGTGAGCACTATGGAGCACACTAGTGTCAGAGAACACTATGGAGCACACTAGTGCCAGTAAACACTATGGAGCACACTAGTGCAGTAAACACTATGGAGCACAATAGTGTCAGTAAACACTATGGAGCACACTAGTGCAGAAAACATGAGGGAGTACACTAGTGCAAGTAACCAATATGGAGCACACTAGTGCAAGTAAACACTATGGTGCAGACTAGTGCCAGTAAACACTATGGAGCACACTAGTGCCAGTAAACACTAGGGAGTACACTAGTGCCAGTAAACTCTAGGGAGTACACTAGTGCCAGTAAACTCTAGGGAGTACACTAGTGCCAGTAAACACTATGGAGCACACTAGTGCCAGTAAACTCTATGGAGCACACTAGTGCCAGTAAACACTATGGAGCACACTAGTGTAGTAAACATTATGGAGCACACTAGTGCCAGTAAACACTATGGAGCACACTAGTGCCAGTAAACACTATGGTGCACACTAGTGCCAGTAAACATTGTGGCTCACTATAGTGCCAGTAAACATTATGGTGCACACTAGTGCCAGTAAACATTATGGCGCACAATAGTGCCAGTAAACATTATGGTGCACACGAGTGCCAGTAAACACTATGGTGCACACTAGTGCCAGTAAACACCATGGAGCGCACTACTGCCAGTAAACATTATGGAGCACACTATTGCAGTAAATACTATGGTGTACACTAGTGCCAGTAAACACTATGGAGCACACTAGTGCCAGTAAACATTGTGGCGCACTATAGTGCCAGTAAACATTATGGTGCACACTAGTGCCAGTAAACATTATGGCGCACAATAGTGCCAGTAAACATTATGGTGCACACGAGTGCCAGTAAACACTATGGTGCACACTAGTGCCAGTTAACACCATGGAGCGCACTACTGCCAGTAAACATTATGGAGCACACTAGTGCAGTAATTACTATGGTGTACACTAGTGCCAGTAAACAGTATGGAGCACACTAGTGCAGTAAAGACTAGGGAGTACACTAGTGCCAGTAAACTCTAGGGAGTACACTAGTGCCAGTAAACACTATGGAGCACATTAGTGCCAGTAAACACTATGGAGCACACTAGTGCAGAAAACATGAGGGAGTACACTAGTGCAAGTAACCAATATACATAGATACATAGAAGATAGGAGCAGGAGTAGGCCATCCGGCCCTTCGAGCCTGCTCCGCCATTTAATGAGATCATGGCTGATCCTCCAATTCAGTATCCCGTCCCCGCCTTCTCTCCGTAACCCTTAACCCCTTTTGCCTGTAGAAATATATCTAATTCCCTCTTAAATATATTTAATGAGCTGGCGTACACTGCCCTCTGTGGCAATGAGTTCCACAGGTTCACCACCCTCTGAGTGAAGAAATTCCCCCTCATTTCTGTCCTAAATGGTTTAGCCCTTATCCTTAAATTATGTCCTCTAGTTCTGTTCTCACCCGCCAAGGGAAACATTCCTTCTGCATCTAGTCTGTCTAGACCTGTCAGAATTTTATACACTTCTATGAGGTCCCCTCTCAATCTTCTAAACTCCAGTGTGTACATCCCTAAACTACATAGTCTCTCCTCATAGGTCAATCCCGCCATTCCTGGTATCAGCCTGGTGAATCGCCGCTGCACCCCCTCCATGGCAAGAACATCTTTCCTCAGATGAGGCGACCAAAACTGTACACAGTACTCGAGGTGTGGTCTCACCAGTGCCCTGTACAGCTGCAGCAAGGTATCCCTGTTCCTGTATTCCAACCCTTTTGCTATGAAGGCCAGCATACCGTTTGCCTTCTTGACCGCCTGTTGCACCTGCATGCTCGCCTTCAGTGACTGGTGTACAAGAACACCCAGGTCTCTCTGTACTTCCCCCTCTCCCAATTTATTGCCATTTAAATAATAATTTGCCCTCCCGTTCCTGCACCCAAGGTGGATAACTTCGCACTTGTCCACATTATAGTGCATCTGCCATTTATCCGCCCAATCACCCAGTCTGTCCAAATCGTTCTGGAGCTTCCTGGTCTCCTCCTCTGAGCCCACCCCCCCTCCTAGTTTAGTGTCGTCTGCAAATTTGGAAATGCTGCATCCGACTCCCTGATCCAGGTCATTAATGTAAATTGTGAACAGCTGGGGACCCAGGACAGATCCCTGTGGTACCCCACTTGTTACTGCCTGCCATTCAGAAAATGAGCCGTTTATTCCAACTCTCTGTTTTCTATCTGACAGCCAGTTCTCTATCCACGTCAATACTTTCCCCTTTATCCCATGAGCTTCAATTTTCCATGCTAATCTTTTATGTGGGACCTTGTCGAAGGCCTTTTGGAAGTCCAGGTACACCACATCTACTGGCTCTCCCCCATTTATGGAGCACACTAGTGCAAGTAAACACTATGGTGCAGACTAGTGCCAGTAAACACTATGGAGCACACTAGTGCCAGTAAACACTATGGAGCACACTAGTGCCAGTAAACACTACGGAAAACACTAGTGCCAGTAAACACTACGGAACACACTAGTGCCAGTAAACTCTATGGAGCACACTAGTGCCAGTAAACACTATGGAGCACACTAGTGCAGTAAACACTATGGAGCACACTAGTGCCAGTAAACACTACAGAACACACTAGTGCCAGTAAAAACTATGGAGCACACTAGTGCCAGTAAACACTACGGAACACACTAGTGCCAGTAAACACTACGGAACACTCTAGTGCCAGTAAACTCTATGGAGCACACTTGTGTCAGTAAACACTATGGTGCACACTAGTGCCAGTAAACTCTAGGTAGTACACTAGTGCCAGTAAACACTATGGAGCACATTAGTGCCAGTAAACACTATGAAGCACAATAGTGCAGAAAACATGAGGGAGTACACTAGTGCAAGTAACCAATATGGAGCACACTAGTGCCAGTAAACACTATGGTGCAGACTAGTGCCAGTAAACACTATGGAGCACACTGGTGCCAGTAAACATTATGGAGCACTCTAGTGCCAGTAAACACTATGTTGCACACTAGTGCAGTAAACTCTAGGGAGTACACTAGTGCCAGTAAACACTATGAAGCACACTAGTGCCAGTAAACACTATGGTGCACACTAGTGCCAGTAAACACTACGGAACACTCTAGTGCCAGTAAACTCTATGGAGCACACTTGTGTCAGTAAACACTATGGTGCACACTAGTGCCAGTAAACTCTAGGTAGTACACTAGTGCCAGTAAACACTATGGAGCACATTAGTGCCAGTAAACACTATGGAGCACACTAGTGCAGAAAACATGAGGGAGTACACTAGTGCAAGTAACCAATATACATAGATACATAGAAGATAGGAGCAGGAGTAGGCCATCCGGCCCTTCGAGCCTGCTCCGCCATTTAATGAGATCATGGCTGATCCTCCATATCAGTATCCCGTCCCCGCCTTCTCTCCGTAACCCTTAACCCCTTTTGCCTGTAGAAATATATCTAATTCCCTCTTAAATATATTTAATGAGCTGGCGTACACTGCCCTCTGTGGCAATGAGTTCCACAGGTTCACCACCCTCTGAGTGAAGAAATTCCCCCTCATTTCTGTCCTAAATGGTTTAGCCCTTATCCTTAAATTATGTCCTCTAGTTCTGTTCTCACCCGCCAAGGGAAACATTCCTTCTGCATCTAGTCTGTCTAGACCTGTCAGAATTTTATACACTTCTATGAGGTCCCCTCTCAATCTTCTAAACTCCAGTGTGTACATCCCTAAACTACATAGTCTCTCCTCATAGGTCAATCCCGCCATTCCTGGTATCAGCCTGGTGAATCGCCGCTGCACCCCCTCCATGGCAAGAACATCTTTCCTCAGATGAGGCGACCAAAACTGTACACAGTACTCGAGGTGTGGTCTCACCAGTGCCCTGTACAGCTGCAGCAAGGTATCCCTGTTCCTGTATTCCAACCCTTTTGCTATGAAGGCCAGCATACCGTTTGCCTTCTTGACCGCCTGTTGCACCTGCATGCTCGCCTTCAGTGACTGGTGTACAAGAACACCCAGGTCTCTCTGTACTTCCCCCTCTCCCAATTTATTGCCATTTAAATAATAATTTGCCCTCCCGTTCCTGCACCCAAGGTGGATAACTTCGCACTTGTCCACATTATAGTGCATCTGCCATTTATCCGCCCAATCACCCAGTCTGTCCAAATCGTTCTGGAGCTTCCTGGTCTCCTCCTCTGAGCCCACCCCCCCTCCTAGTTTAGTGTCGTCTGCAAATTTGGAAATGCTGCATCCGACTCCCTGATCCAGGTCATTAATGTAAATTGTGAACAGCTGGGGACCCAGGACAGATCCCTGTGGTACCCCACTTGTTACTGCCTGCCATTCAGAAAATGAGCCGTTTATTCCAACTCTCTGTTTTCTATCTGACAGCCAGTTCTCTATCCACGTCAATACTTTCCCCTTTATCCCATGAGCTTCAATTTTCCATGCTAATCTTTTATGTGGGACCTTGTCGAAGGCCTTTTGGAAGTCCAGGTACACCACATCTACTGGCTCTCCCCCATTTATGGAGCACACTAGTGCAAGTAAACACTATGGTGCAGACTAGTGCCAGTAAACACTATGGAGCACACTAGTGCCAGTAAACACTATGGAGCACACTAGTGCCAGTAAACACTACGGAAAACACTAGTGCCAGTAAACACTACGGAACACACTAGTGCCAGTAAACTCTATGGAGCACACTAGTGCCAGTAAACACTATGGAGCACACTAGTGCAGTAAACACTATGGAGCACACTAGTGCCAGTAAACACTACAGAACACACTAGTGCCAGTAAAAACTATGGAGCACACTAGTGCCAGTAAACACTACGGAACACACTAGTGCCAGTAAACACTACGGAACACTCTAGTGCCAGTAAACTCTATGGAGCACACTTGTGTCAGTAAACACTATGGTGCACACTAGTGCCAGTAAACTCTAGGTAGTACACTAGTTCCAGTAAACACTATGGAGCACATTAGTGCCAGTAAACACTATGAAGCACAATAGTGCAGAAAACATGAGGGAGTACACTAGTGCAAGTAACCAATATGGAGCACACTAGTGCCAGTAAACACTATGGTGCAGACTAGTGCCAGTAAACACTATGGAGCACACTGGTGCCAGTAAACATTATGGAGCACTCTAGTGCCAGTAAACACTATGTTGCACACTAGTGCAGTAAACTCTAGGGAGTACACTAGTGCCAGTAAACACTATGAAGCACACTAGTGCCAGTAAACACTATGGTGCACACTAGTGCCAGTAAATACTATGGAGCATACTAGTGCCTTTAAACACTATGGAGCACACTAGTGCAGTAAACACTATGGAGCACACTCATGCCAGTAAACACTATGGTGCACACTAGTGCCAGTAAACATTGTGGCGCACTATAGTGCCAGCAAACATTATGGTGCACACTAGTGCCAGTAAACATTATGGCGCACAATAGTGCCAGTAAACATTATGGTGCACACGAGTGCCAGTAAACACTATGGTGCACACTAGTGCCAGTTAACACCATGGAGCGCACTACTGCCAGTAAACATTATGGAGCACACTAGTGCAGTAAATACTATGGTGTACACTAGTGCCAGTAAACAGTATGGAGCACACTAGTGCCAGTAAAGACTAGGGAGTACACTAGTGCCAGTAAACTCTAGGGAGTACACTAGTGCCAGTAAACACTATGAAGCACACTAGTGCCAGTAAACACTATGGTGCACACTAGTGCCAGTAAATACTATGGAGCACACTAGTGCCTGTAAACACTATGGAGCACACTAGTGCCAGTAAACACTATGGAGCATACTAGTGCCAGTAAACACTATGGAGCACACTAGTGTCAGTGAACACTATGGAGCACACTAGTGCCAGTAAACACAATGCTGCACACTAGTGCCTGTAAAAACTATGGTGCACACTAGTGCCGGTGAACGCTATGGAGCACACTAGTGCCAGTAAATACTATGGAGCACACTAGTGCCAGTAAACACTATGGTGCACACTAGTGCCAGTAAACATTGTGGAGCACACTCGGCCAGCAAACACTATGGAGCACACTAGTGCCAGTAAACACTATGGAGCACACTAGTGCCAGTAAACATTATGGAGCACACTCGGCCAGTAAACACTATGGAGCACACGAGTGCAGTAAACACTATGGAGCACACTAGTGCCAGTAAACATTATGGAGCACACTAGTGCCAGTAAACACTATGTTGCACACTAGTGCCAGTAAAAACTATGGAGCACACCAGTGCCGGTAAACACTATGGAGCACACCAGTGCCAGTATACACTATGGAGCACACCAGTGCCAGTAAACATATGGAGCACACTAATGCCAGTAAACACTATGGAGCACAGTAGTGCAGTAAACACTATGGAGCACACTCATGCCAGTAAACACTATGGAGCACACTCGTGCAGTAAACACTATGGAGCACACTAGTGCAGTAAACACTATGGAGCACACTAGTGTCAGTAAACACTATGGTGCACACTAGTG
Source organism: Squalus acanthias (assembly GCA_030390025.1). Taxonomy (NCBI): domain Eukaryota; kingdom Metazoa; phylum Chordata; class Chondrichthyes; order Squaliformes; family Squalidae; genus Squalus; species Squalus acanthias. The sequence continues at coordinate 76,100,485 of CM059434.1, read as the reverse complement.
CCAGTAAACTCTAGGGAGTACACTAGTGCCAGTAAACACTATGGAGCACATTAGAGCCAGTAAACACTATGGAGCACACTAGTGCAGAAAACATGAGGGAGTACACTAGTGCAAGTAACCAATATGGAGCACACTAGTGCCAGTAAACACTATGGTGCAGACTAGTGCCAGTAAACACTATGGAGCACACCAGTGCCAGTAAACACTAGGGAGTACACTAGTGCCAGTAAACTCTAGGGAGCACACGAGTGCCAGTAAACTCTAAGGAGTACACTAGAGCCAGTAAACACTATGGAGCACACTAGTGCCAGTAAACACTATGGAGCACACTAGTGCAGTAAATACTATGGTGTACACTAGTGCCAGTAAACACTATGGAGCACACCAGTGTAGTAAACATTATGGAGCACACTAGTGCCAGTAAACACTATGGAGCACACTAGTGCCAGTAAACACTATGGTGCACACTAGTGCCAGTAAACATTGTGGCGCACTATAGTGCCAGTAAACATTATGGTGCACACTAGTGCCAGTAAACATTATGGCGCACAATAGTGCCAGTAAACATTATGGTGCACACGAGTGCCAGTAAACACTATGGTGCACACTAGTGCCAGTTAACACCATGGAGCGCACTACTGCCAGTAAACATTATGGAGCACACTAGTGCAGTAAATGCTATGGTGTACACTAGTGCCAGTAAACAGTATGGAGCACACTAGTGCAGTAATGACTAGGGAGTACACTAGTGCCAGTAAACTCTAGGGAGTACACTAGTGCCAGTAAACACTATGGAGCACACTAGTGCAGTAAACACTATGGAGCACACTAGTGCCAGTAAACACTACGGAACACACTAGTGCCAGTAAACACTATGGAGCACACTAGTGCCAGTAAACACTACGGAACACACTGGTGCCAGTAAACTCTATGGAACACACTAGTGCCAGTAAACTCTATGGAGCACACTAGTGTCAGTAAACACTATGGAGCACACTAGTGCAGTAAACACTATGGAGCACACTAGTGCCAGTAAACACTACGGAACACACTAGTGCCAGTAAAAACTATGGAGCACACTAGTGCCAGTAAACACTACGGAACACACTAGTGCCAGTAAACACTACGGAACACTCTAGTGCCAGTAAACTCTATGGAGCACACTTGTGTCAGTAAACACTATGGTGCACACTAGTGCCAGTAAACTCTAGGTAGTACACTAGTGCCAGTAAACACTATGGAGCACATTAGTGCCAGTAAACACTATGAAGCACAATAGTGCAGAAAACATGAGGGAGTACACTAGTGCAAGTAACCAATATGGAGCACACTAGTGCCAGTAAACACTATGGTGCAGACTAGTGCCAGTAAACACTATGGAGCACACTGGTGCCAGTAAACATTATGGAGCACTCTAGTGCCAGTAAACACTATGAAGCACACTAGTGCCAGTAAACACTATGGTGCACACTAGTGCCAGTAAATACTATGGAGCATACTAGTGCCTTTAAACACTATGGAGCACACTAGTGCCAGTAAACACTATGGAGCACACTATTGCCAGTAAACACAATGCTGCACACTAGTGCCTGTAAACACTATGGTGCACACTAGTGCCGGTGAACACTATGGAGCACACTAGTGCCAGTAAATACTATGGAGCACACTAGTGCCAGTAAACACTATGGTGCACACTAGTGCCAGTAAACATTGTGGAGCACACTCGGCCAGTAAACACTATGGAGCACACTTGTGCCAGTAAACACTATGGAGCACACTAGTGCCAGTAAACATTATGGAGCACACTCGGCCAGTAAACACTATGGAGCACACGAGTGCAGTAAACACTATGGAGCACACTAGTGCCAGTAAACATTATGGAGCACACTAGTGCCAGTAAACACTATGTTGCACACTAGTGCCAGTAAAAACTATGGAGCACACCAGTGCCGGTAAACACTATGGAGCACACCAGTGCCAGTAAACACTATGGAGCACACCAGTGCCAGTAAACATATGGAGCACACTAATGCCAGTAAACACTATGGAGCACACTAGTGCAGTAAACACTATGGAGCACACTCATGCCAGTAAACACTATGGTGCACACTAGTGCCAGTAAACATTGTGGCGCACTATAGTGCCAGCAAACATTATGGTGCACACTAGTGCCAGTAAACATTATGGCGCACAATAGTGCCAGTAAACATTATGGTGCACACGAGTGCCAGTAAACACTATGGTGCACACTAGTGCCAGTTAACACCATGGAGCGCACTACTGCCAGTAAACATTATGGAGCACACTAGTGCAGTAAATACTATGGTGTACACTAGTGCCAGTAAACAGTATGGAGCACACTAGTGCCAGTAAAGACTAGGGAGTACACTAGTGCCAGTAAACTCTAGGGAGTACACTAGTGCCAGTAAACACTATGAAGCACACTAGTGCCAGTAAACACTATGGTGCACACTAGTGCCAGTAAACACTATGGAGCACACTAGTGCCTGTAAACACTATGGAGCACACTAGTGCCAGTAAACACTATGGAGCATACTAGTGCCAGTAAACACTATGGAGCACACTAGTGCCAGTAAACACTATGGTGCACACTAGTGCCAGTAAACATTGTGGAGCACACTCGGCCAGCAAACACTATGGAGCACACTAGTGCCAGTAAACACTATGGAGCACACTAGTGCCAGTAAAAACTATGGAGCACACTAGTGCCAGTAAACACTACGGAACACACTAGTGCCAGTAAACACTACGGAACACTCTAGTGCCAGTAAACTCTATGGAGCACACTTGTGTCAGTAAACACTATGGTGCACACTAGTGCCAGTAAACTCTAGGTAGTACACTAGTGCCAGTAAACACTATGGAGCACATTAGTGCCAGTAAACACTATGAAGCACAATAGTGCAGAAAACATGAGGGAGTACACTAGTGCAAGTAACCAATATGGAGCACACTAGTGCCAGTAAACACTATGGTGCAGACTAGTGCCAGTAAACACTATGGAGCACACTGGTGCCAGTAAACATTATGGAGCACTCTAGTGCCAGTAAACACTATGTTGCACACTAGTGCAGTAAACTCTAGGGAGTACACTAGTGCCAGTAAACACTATGAAGCACACTAGTGCCAGTAAACACTATGGTGCACACTAGTGCCAGTAAATACTATGGAGCACACTAGTGCCTGTAAACACTATGGAGCACACTAGTGCCAGTAAACACTATGGAGCATACTAGTGCCAGTAAACACTATTGAGCACACTAGTGTCAGTGAACACTATGGAGCACACTAGTGCCAGTAAACACAATGCTGCACACTAGTGCCTGTAAACACTATGGTGCACACTAGTACCGGTGAACACTATGGAGCACACTAGTGCCAGTAAATACTATGGAGCACACTAGTGCCAGTAAACACTATGGTGCACACTAGTGCCAGTAAACATTGTGGAGCACACTCGGCCAGTAAACACTATGGAGCACACTAGTGCAGTAAACACTATGGAGCACACTAGTGCCAGTAAACATTATGGAGCACACTAGTGCCAGTAAATACTATGGAGCACACTAGTGCCAGTAAACACTATGGTGCACACTAGTGCCAGTAAACATTGTGGAGCACACTCGGCCAGTAAACACTATGGAGCACACTAGTGCCAGTAAACACTATGGAGCACACTAGTGCCAGTAAACATTATGGAGCACACTCGGCCAGTAAACACTATGGAGCACACGAGTGCCAGTAAACACTATGGAGCACACTAGTACAGTAAACACTATGGAGCACACTAGTGCCAGTAAACACTATGGAGCACACTAGTGCCAGTAAACACTATGGAGCACACTAGTGCAGTAAACACTATGGAGCACACTAGTGCCAGTAAACACTACGGAACACACTAGTGCCAGTAAACACTACGGAACACACTAGTGCCAGTAAACACTACGGAACACACTAGTGCCAGTAAACTCTATGGAGCACACTAGTGTCAGTAAACACTATGGAGCACACTAGTGCAGTAAACACTATGGAGCACACTAGTGCCAGTAAACACTACGGAACACACTAGTGCCAGTAAAAACTATGGAGCACACTAGTGCCAGTAAACACTACGGAACACACTAGTGCCAGTAAACACTACGGAACACTCTAGTGCCAGTAAACTCTATGGAGCACACTTGTGTCAGTAAACACTATGGTGCACACTAGTGCCAGTAAACTCTAGGTAGTACACTAGTGCCAGTAAACACTATGGAGCACATTAGTGCCAGTAAACACTATGAAGCACAATAGTGCAGAAAACATGAGGGAGTACACTAGTGCAAGTAACCAATATGGAGCACACTAGTGCCAGTAAACACTATGGTGCAGACTAGTGCCAGTAAACACTATGGAGCACACTGGTGCCAGTAAACATTATGGAGCACTCTAGTGCCAGTAAACACTATGTTGCACACTAGTGCAGTAAACTCTAGGGAGTACACTAGTGCCAGTAAACACTATGAAGCACACTAGTGCCAGTAAACACTATGGTGCACACTAGTGCCAGTAAATACTATGGAGCACACTAGTGCCTGTAAACACTATGGAGCACACTAGTGCCAGTAAACACTATGGAGCATACTAGTGCCAGTAAACACTATGGAGCACACTAGTGTCAGTGAACACTATGGAGCACACTAGTGCCAGTAAACACAATGCTGCACACTAGTGCCTGTAAACACTATGGTGCACACTAGTACCGGTGAACACTATGGAGCACACTAGTGCCAGTAAATACTATGGAGCACACTAGTGCCAGTAAACACTATGGTGCACACTAGTGCCAGTAAACATTGTGGAGCACACTCGGCCAGTAAACACTATGGAGCACACTAGTGCAGTAAACACTATGGAGCACACTAGTGCCAGTAAACATTATGGAGCACACTAGTGCCAGTAAATACTATGGAGCACACTAGTGCCAGTAAACACTATGGTGCACACTAGTGCCAGTAAACATTGTGGAGCACACTCGGCCAGTAAACACTATGGAGCACACTAGTGCCAGTAAACACTATGGAGCACACTAGTGCCAGTAAACATTATGGAGCACACTCGGCCAGTAAACACTATGGAGCACACGAGTGCAGTAAACACTATGGAGCACACTAGTGCCAGTAAACATTATGGAGCACACTAGTGCCAGTAAACACGATGGTGCACACTAGTGCAGTAAAAACTATGGAGCACACTAGTGCCAGTAAACACTATGGAGCACACTAGTGCCAGTAAACACTATGGTGCACACTAGTGCCAGTAAATACTATGGAGCACACTAGTGCCTGTAAACACTATGGAGCACACTAGTGCCAGTAAACACTATGGAGCATACTGGTGCAGTAAACACTATGGAGCACACTCATGCCAGTAAACACTATGGTGCACACTAGTGCCAGTAAACATTGTGGCGCACTATAGTGCCAGCAAACATTATGGTGCACACTAGTGCCAGTAAACATTATGGCGCACAATAGTGCCAGTAAACATTATGGTGCACACGAGTGCCAGTAAACACTATGGTGCACACTAGTGCCAGTTAACACCATGGAGCGCACTACTGCCAGTAAACATTATGGAGCACACTAGTGCAGTAAATACTATGGTGTACACTAGTGCCAGTAAACAGTATGGAGCACACTAGTGCCAGTAAAGACTAGGGAGTACACTAGTGCCAGTAAACTCTAGGGAGTACACTAGTGCCAGTAAACACTATGAAGCACACTAGTGCCAGTAAACACTATGGTGCACACTAGTGCCAGTAAATACTATGGAGCACACTAGTGCCTGTAAACACTATGGAGCACACTAGTGCCAGTAAACACTATGGAGCATACTAGTGCCAGTAAACACTATGGAGCACACTAGTGTCAGTGAACACTATGGAGCACACTAGTGCCAGTAAACACAATGCTGCACACTAGTGCCTGTAAAAACTATGGTGCACACTAGTGCCGGTGAACGCTATGGAGCACACTAGTGCCAGTAAATACTATGGAGCACACTAGTGCCAGTAAACACTATGGTGCACACTAGTGCCAGTAAACATTGTGGAGCACACTCGGCCAGCAAACACTATGGAGCACACTAGTGCCAGTAAACACTATGGAGCACACTAGTGCCAGTAAACATTATGGAGCACACTCGGCCAGTAAACACTATGGAGCACACGAGTGCAGTAAACACTATGGAGCACACTAGTGCCAGTAAACATTATGGAGCACACTAGTGCCAGTAAACACTATGTTGCACACTAGTGCCAGTAAAAACTATGGAGCACACCAGTGCCGGTAAACACTATGGAGCACACCAGTGCCAGTATACACTATGGAGCACACCAGTGCCAGTAAACATATGGAGCACACTAATGCCAGTAAACACTATGGAGCACAGTAGTGCAGTAAACACTATGGAGCACACTCATGCCAGTAAACACTATGGAGCACACTCGTGCAGTAAACAATATGGAGCACACTAGTGCAGTAAACACTATGGAGCACACTAGTGTCAGTAAACACTATGGTGCACACTAGTGCCAGTAAACTCTAGGGAGTACACTAGTGCCAGTAAACACTATGGAGCACATTAGAGCCAGTAAACACTATGGAGCACACTAGTGCAGAAAACATGAGGGAGTACACTAGTGCAAGTAACCAATATGGAGCACACTAGTGCCAGTAAACACTATGGTGCAGACTAGTGCCAGTAAACACTATGGAGCACACCAGTGCCAGTAAACACTAGGGAGTACACTAGTGCCAGTAAACTCTAGGGAGCACACGAGTGCCAGTAAACTCTAAGGAGTACACTAGAGCCAGTAAACACTATGGAGCACACTAGTGCCAGTAAACACTATGGAGCACACTAGTGCAGTAAATACTATGGTGTACACTAGTGCCAGTAAACACTATGGAGCACACCAGTGTAGTAAACATTATGGAGCACACTAGTGCCAGTAAACACTATGGAGCACACTAGTGCCAGTAAACACTATGGTGCACACTAGTGCCAGTAAACATTGTGGCGCACTATAGTGCCAGTAAACATTATGGTGCACACTAGTGCCAGTAAACATTATGGCGCACAATAGTGCCAGTAAACATTATGGTGCACACGAGTGCCAGTAAACACTATGGTGCACACTAGTGCCAGTTAACACCATGGAGCGCACTACTGCCAGTAAACATTATGGAGCACACTAGTGCAGTAAATGCTATGGTGTACACTAGTGCCAGTAAACAGTATGGAGCACACTAGTGCAGTAATGACTAGGGAGTACACTAGTGCCAGTAAACTCTAGGGAGTACACTAGTGCCAGTAAACACTATGGAGCACACTAGTGCAGTAAACACTATGGAGCACACTAGTGCCAGTAAACACTACGGAACACACTAGTGCCAGTAAACACTATGGAGCACACTAGTGCCAGTAAACACTACGGAACACACTGGTGCCAGTAAACTCTATGGAACACACTAGTGCCAGTAAACTCTATGGAGCACACTAGTGTCAGTAAACACTATGGAGCACACTAGTGCAGTAAACACTATGGAGCACACTAGTGCCAGTAAACACTACGGAACACACTAGTGCCAGTAAAAACTATGGAGCACACTAGTGCCAGTAAACACTACGGAACACACTAGTGCCAGTAAACACTACGGAACACTCTAGTGCCAGTAAACTCTATGGAGCACACTTGTGTCAGTAAACACTATGGTGCACACTAGTGCCAGTAAACTCTAGGTAGTACACTAGTGCCAGTAAACACTATGGAGCACATTAGTGCCAGTAAACACTATGAAGCACAATAGTGCAGAAAACATGAGGGAGTACACTAGTGCAAGTAACCAATATGGAGCACACTAGTGCCAGTAAACACTATGGTGCAGACTAGTGCCAGTAAACACTATGGAGCACACTGGTGCCAGTAAACATTATGGAGCACTCTAGTGCCAGTAAACACTATGAAGCACACTAGTGCCAGTAAACACTATGGTGCACACTAGTGCCAGTAAATACTATGGAGCATACTAGTGCCTTTAAACACTATGGAGCACACTAGTGCCAGTAAACACTATGGAGCACACTATTGCCAGTAAACACAATGCTGCACACTAGTGCCTGTAAACACTATGGTGCACACTAGTGCCGGTGAACACTATGGAGCACACTAGTGCCAGTAAATACTATGGAGCACACTAGTGCCAGTAAACACTATGGTGCACACTAGTGCCAGTAAACATTGTGGAGCACACTCGGCCAGTAAACACTATGGAGCACACTTGTGCCAGTAAACACTATGGAGCACACTAGTGCCAGTAAACATTATGGAGCACACTCGGCCAGTAAACACTATGGAGCACACGAGTGCAGTAAACACTATGGAGCACACTAGTGCCAGTAAACATTATGGAGCACACTAGTGCCAGTAAACACTATGTTGCACACTAGTGCCAGTAAAAACTATGGAGCACACCAGTGCCGGTAAACACTATGGAGCACACCAGTGCCAGTAAACACTATGGAGCACACCAGTGCCAGTAAACATATGGAGCACACTAATGCCAGTAAACACTATGGAGCACACTAGTGCAGTAAACACTATGGAGCACACTCATGCCAGTAAACACTATGGTGCACACTAGTGCCAGTAAACATTGTGGCGCACTATAGTGCCAGCAAACATTATGGTGCACACTAGTGCCAGTAAACATTATGGCGCACAATAGTGCCAGTAAACATTATGGTGCACACGAGTGCCAGTAAACACTATGGTGCACACTAGTGCCAGTTAACACCATGGAGCGCACTACTGCCAGTAAACATTATGGAGCACACTAGTGCAGTAAATACTATGGTGTACACTAGTGCCAGTAAACAGTATGGAGCACACTAGTGCCAGTAAAGACTAGGGAGTACACTAGTGCCAGTAAACTCTAGGGAGTACACTAGTGCCAGTAAACACTATGAAGCACACTAGTGCCAGTAAACACTATGGTGCACACTAGTGCCAGTAAACACTATGGAGCACACTAGTGCCTGTAAACACTATGGAGCACACTAGTGCCAGTAAACACTATGGAGCATACTAGTGCCAGTAAACACTATGGAGCACACTAGTGCCAGTAAACACTATGGTGCACACTAGTGCCAGTAAACATTGTGGAGCACACTCGGCCAGCAAACACTATGGAGCACACTAGTGCCAGTAAACACTATGGAGCACACTAGTGCCAGTAAAAACTATGGAGCACACTAGTGCCAGTAAACACTACGGAACACACTAGTGCCAGTAAACACTACGGAACACTCTAGTGCCAGTAAACTCTATGGAGCACACTTGTGTCAGTAAACACTATGGTGCACACTAGTGCCAGTAAACTCTAGGTAGTACACTAGTGCCAGTAAACACTATGGAGCACATTAGTGCCAGTAAACACTATGAAGCACAATAGTGCAGAAAACATGAGGGAGTACACTAGTGCAAGTAACCAATATGGAGCACACTAGTGCCAGTAAACACTATGGTGCAGACTAGTGCCAGTAAACACTATGGAGCACACTGGTGCCAGTAAACATTATGGAGCACTCTAGTGCCAGTAAACACTATGTTGCACACTAGTGCAGTAAACTCTAGGGAGTACACTAGTGCCAGTAAACACTATGAAGCACACTAGTGCCAGTAAACACTATGGTGCACACTAGTGCCAGTAAATACTATGGAGCACACTAGTGCCTGTAAACACTATGGAGCACACTAGTGCCAGTAAACACTATGGAGCATACTAGTGCCAGTAAACACTATTGAGCACACTAGTGTCAGTGAACACTATGGAGCACACTAGTGCCAGTAAACACAATGCTGCACACTAGTGCCTGTAAACACTATGGTGCACACTAGTACCGGTGAACACTATGGAGCACACTAGTGCCAGTAAATACTATGGAGCACACTAGTGCCAGTAAACACTATGGTGCACACTAGTGCCAGTAAACATTGTGGAGCACACTCGGCCAGTAAACACTATGGAGCACACTAGTGCAGTAAACACTATGGAGCACACTAGTGCCAGTAAACATTATGGAGCACACTAGTGCCAGTAAATACTATGGAGCACACTAGTGCCAGTAAACACTATGGTGCACACTAGTGCCAGTAAACATTGTGGAGCACACTCGGCCAGTAAACACTATGGAGCACACTAGTGCCAGTAAACACTATGGAGCACACTAGTGCCAGTAAACATTATGGAGCACACTCGGCCAGTAAACACTATGGAGCACACGAGTGCCAGTAAACACTATGGAGCACACTAGTACAGTAAACACTATGGAGCACACTAGTGCCAGTAAACACTATGGAGCACACTAGTGCCAGTAAACACTATGGAGCACACTAGTGCAGTAAACACTATGGAGCACACTAGTGCCAGTAAACACTACGGAACACACTAGTGCCAGTAAACACTACGGAACACACTAGTGCCAGTAAACACTACGGAACACACTAGTGCCAGTAAACTCTATGGAGCACACTAGTGTCAGTAAACACTATGGAGCACACTAGTGCAGTAAACACTATGGAGCACACTAGTGCCAGTAAACACTACGGAACACACTAGTGCCAGTAAAAACTATGGAGCACACTAGTGCCAGTAAACACTACGGAACACACTAGTGCCAGTAAACACTACGGAACACTCTAGTGCCAGTAAACTCTATGGAGCACACTTGTGTCAGTAAACACTATGGTGCACACTAGTGCCAGTAAACTCTAGGTAGTACACTAGTGCCAGTAAACACTATGGAGCACATTAGTGCCAGTAAACACTATGAAGCACAATAGTGCAGAAAACATGAGGGAGTACACTAGTGCAAGTAACCAATATGGAGCACACTAGTGCCAGTAAACACTATGGTGCAGACTAGTGCCAGTAAACACTATGGAGCACACTGGTGCCAGTAAACATTATGGAGCACTCTAGTGCCAGTAAACACTATGTTGCACACTAGTGCAGTAAACTCTAGGGAGTACACTAGTGCCAGTAAACACTATGAAGCACACTAGTGCCAGTAAACACTATGGTGCACACTAGTGCCAGTAAATACTATGGAGCACACTAGTGCCTGTAAACACTATGGAGCACACTAGTGCCAGTAAACACTATGGAGCATACTAGTGCCAGTAAACACTATGGAGCACACTAGTGTCAGTGAACACTATGGAGCACACTAGTGCCAGTAAACACAATGCTGCACACTAGTGCCTGTAAACACTATGGTGCACACTAGTACCGGTGAACACTATGGAGCACACTAGTGCCAGTAAATACTATGGAGCACACTAGTGCCAGTAAACACTATGGTGCACACTAGTGCCAGTAAACATTGTGGAGCACACTCGGCCAGTAAACACTATGGAGCACACTAGTGCAGTAAACACTATGGAGCACACTAGTGCCAGTAAACATTATGGAGCACACTAGTGCCAGTAAATACTATGGAGCACACTAGTGCCAGTAAACACTATGGTGCACACTAGTGCCAGTAAACATTGTGGAGCACACTCGGCCAGTAAACACTATGGAGCACACTAGTGCCAGTAAACACTATGGAGCACACTAGTGCCAGTAAACATTATGGAGCACACTCGGCCAGTAAACACTATGGAGCACACGAGTGCAGTAAACACTATGGAGCACACTAGTGCCAGTAAACATTATGGAGCACACTAGTGCCAGTAAACACGATGGTGCACACTAGTGCAGTAAAAACTATGGAGCACACTAGTGCCAGTAAACACTATGGAGCACACTAGTGCCAGTAAACACTATGGTGCACACTAGTGCCAGTAAATACTATGGAGCACACTAGTGCCTGTAAACACTATGGAGCACACTAGTGCCAGTAAACACTATGGAGCATACTAGTGCCAGTAAACACTATGGAGCACACTAGTGTCAGTGAACACTATGGAGCACACTAGTGCCAGTAAACACAATGCTGCACACTAGTGCCTGTAAACACTATGGTGCACACTAGTACCGGTGAACACTATGGAGCACACTAGTGCCAGTAAATACTATGGAGCACACTAGTGCCAGTAAACACTATGGTGCACACTAGTGCCAGTAAACATTGTGGAGCACACTCGGCCAGTAAACACTATGGAGCACACTAGTGCCAGTAAACACTATGGAGCACACTAGTGCCAGTAAACATTATGGAGCACACTCGGCCAGTAAACACTATGGAGCACACGAGTGCAGTAAACACTATGGAGCACACTAGTGCCAGTAAACATTATGGAGCACACTAGTGCCAGTAAACACGATGGTGCACACTAGTGCAGTAAAAACTATGGAGCACACTAGTGCCAGTAAACACTATGGAGCACACTAGTGCCAGTAAACACTATGGTGCACACTAGTGCCAGTAAACATATGGAGCACACTAATGCCAGTAAACACTATGGGGGAAAAATTAGGTCGCGCCCCATTTGGGGCGCAAATATCGTCTGGACGCAAATATTAGCGCCTGGCGCTAATTATCGCCACTGACTGGAAACTTCACTTTTACCGTCCCGGGAGGTGGGTGGAGCGCTAAATCAGGCGCTGCACACCTGTCTTAAGGTGCAAAGGCCGAGCAGTGAGGCGCTAACTCTGCGCGCGAGCGCAGCGCAGCTGCTGCCAGTTAGCGAGGGAACAGAGACACACTGGCGCCGGCCACTTCTTAAAGCGGCAGGGGGGGGGGGGGCCAACTGTTAGGATCAGTAGGCAAAACTACCTCACAAAGCGTTGAGTCAATGCAGAAATCTCTCTTTCTCTCTCTCCGAATCTCTCTCTCTCTCTCAGAACGAGTGGTGCAAAAATGTCCACCACAGAAAAAGACAGGAAGAGGCCCCCTTTAAATAGCGCCCCCCCCCAGCCCCACAGCGATTGATAGCATTCCAGTCCTCCGGTCGTTGGATGCGCCAGGTGGTAAGGCAGGAGCGCCACTCAATTTCCGCTCCGGGGCGCCACAAGGGCGTTGCACCATGGAATGACGTCACAATCTGCGCGCGCAGGTGGTCGCAGCGGTAAGGTTTAGCGCCGCCGCACAATCTCTAGTTAAGTTCCCGAGCGGCGCAAACATCGCTGCGCCCGGGCGTTAGCGGCTTTGCGCCCCATTAGCGCCCTCTTAAGGCGCTAATGGGAGGCGCAACCAACTGAATTTTTACCCCTATGGATCATACTAGTGCAGTAAACACTATGGAGCACACTCGTGCCAGTAAACACTATGGTGCACAGTAGTGCCAGTAAACACTTGGGAGTACACTAGTGCCAGTAAACACTATGGAGCACACTAGTACAGTAAACACTATGCAGCACACTAGTGCCAGTAAACACTATGGAGCACACTAGTACAGTAAACACTATGGAGCACACTAGTGCCAGTAAACACTATGGAGCACACTAGTGCCAGTAAACACTATGGAGCACACTAGTGCAGTAAACACTATGGAGCACACTAGTGTCAGTAAACACTATGGTGCACACTAGTGCCAGTAAACACTAGGGAGCACACTAGTGCCAGTAAACACTATGGAGCACATTAGTGCCAGTAAACACTATGGAGCACACTAGTGCAGAAAACATGAGGGAATACACTAGTGCAAGTAACCAATATGGAGCACACTAGTGCCAGTAAACACTATGGTGCAGACTAGTGCCAGTAAACACTATGGAGCACACTAGTGCCAGTAAACACTAGGGAGTACACTAGTGCCAGTAAACTCTAGGGAGTACACTAGTGCCAGTAAACTCTAGGGAGTACACTAGTGCCAGTAAACACTATGGAGCACACTAGTGCCAGTAAACACTATGGAGCACACTAGTGCCAGTAAACACTATGGAGCACACTAGTGCCAGTAAACACTATGGTGCACACTAGTGCCAGTAAACATTGTGGCACACTATAGTGCCAGTAAACATTATGGTGCACACTAGTGCCAGTAAACATTATGGCGCACAACAGTGCCAGTAAACATTATGGTGCACACGAGTGCCAGTAAACACTATGGAGCGCACTACTGCCAGTAAACATTATGGAGCACACTAGTGCAGTAAATACTATGGTGCACACTAGTGCCAGTAAACACCATGGAGCGCAATACTGCCAGTAAACATTATGGAGCACACTAGTGCAGTAAACACTATGGTTTACACTAGTGCCAGTAAACACTATGGAGCACACTAGTGCCAGTAAACACTATGGTGCACACTAGTGCCAGTAAACAATATGGTGCACACTAGTGCCAGTAAACACTATGGAGCACACTAGTGCCTGTAAACACTATGGAGCACACTAGTGCCAGTAAACACTATGGAGCACACTAGTGCCAGTGAGCACTATGGAGCACACTAGTGTCAGTGAACACTATGGAGCACATTAGTGCCAGTAAATACTATGGTGCACACTAGTGCCAGTAAACAATATGGAGCACACTAGTGCCAGTAAACACTATGGAGCACACTAGTGCTAGTAAACACTATGGTGCACAGTAGTGCCAGTAAACATAGTAGAGCACACTCGGCCAGTAAACACTATGGAGCACACTAGTGCCAGTAAACACTATGGAGCACACTAGTGCCAGTAAACATTATGGAGCCCACTCGGCCAGTAAACACTATGGAGCACACGAGTGCAGTAAACACTATGGAGCACACTAGTGCCAGTAAACATTATGGAGCACAATAGTGCCAGTAAACACAATGTTGCACACTAGTGCCAGTAAACACTATGGAGCACACCAGTGCCGGTAAACACTATGGAGCACACTAGTGCCAGTAAACACTATGGAGCACACCAGTGCCAGTAAACATATGGAGCACACTAATGCCAGTAAACACTATGGAGCACACTAGTGCCGTAAACACTATGGAGCACACTCGTGCCAGTAAAAACTATGGTGCACAGTAGTGCCAGTAAACACTTGGGCATACACTAGTGCCAGTAAACACTATGGAGCACACTAATGCAGTAAACACTATGGAGCACACTAGTGCCAGTAAACACTATGGAGCACACTAGTACAGTAAACACTATGGAGCACACTAGTGCCAGTAAACACTATGGAGCACACTCGTGCCAGTAAGCATTATGGAGCACACTAGTGCCAGTAAACACTATGGAGCACACTAGTGCCAGTAAACACTATGGTGCACACTAGTGCCAGTAAGCACTATGGTGCACACTAGTGCCGGTAAACATTATGGAGCTCACTCATGCCAGTAAACACGATGGAGAACGCTAGTGCCAGTAAACATTATGGAGCGCACGAGTGCCAGTAAACACTATGGAGCACACTAGTGCCAATAAACACTATGGAACACACTAGTGTCAGTAAACATTATGGAGCACACTAGTGCCAGTAAACATTATGGTGCACAATAGCGCCAGTAAACACTATGGAGCACACTAGTGCCTGTAAACACTATGGAGCACACTCGTGCCAGTAAGCATTATGGAGCACACTAGTGCCAGTAAACACTATGGAGCACACTAGTGCCAGTAAACACTATGGTGCACAGTAGTGCCAGTAAACACTTGGGAGTACACTAGTGCCAGTAAACACTATGGAGCACACTAGTACAGTAAACACTATGCAGCACACTAGTGCCAGTAAACACTATGGAGCACACTAGTACAGTAAACACTATGGAGCACACTAGTGCCAGTAAACACTATGGAGCACACTAGTGCCAGTAAACACTATGGAGCACACTAGTGCAGTAAACACTATGGAGCACACTAGTGTCAGTAAACACTATGGTGCACACTAGTGCCAGTAAACACTAGGGAGCACACCAGTGCCAGTAAACACTATGGAGCACATTAGTGCCAGTAAACACTATGGAGCACACTAGTGCAGAAAACATGAGGGAATACACTAGTGCAAGTAACCAATATGGAGCACACTAGTGCCAGTAAACACTATGGTGCAGACTAGTGCCAGTAAACACTATGGAGCACACTAGTGCCAGTAAACACCAGGGAGTACACTAGTGCCAGTAAACTCTAGGGAGTACACTAGTGCCAGTAAACTCTAGGGAGTACACTAGTGCCAGTAAACACTATGGAGCACACTAGTGCCAGTAAACAGTATGGAGCACACTAGTGCCAGTAAACACTATGGAGCACACTAGTGCCAGTAAACACTATGGTGCACACTAGTGCCAGTAAACATTGTGGCACACTATAGTGCCAGTACACATTATGGTGCACACTAGTGCCAGTAAACATTATGGCGCACAACAGTGCCAGTAAACATTATGGTGCACACGAGTGCCAGTAAACACTATGGAGCGCACTACTGCCAGTAAACATTATGGAGCACACTAGTGCAGTAAATACTATGGTGCACACTAGTGCCAGTAAACACCATGGAGCGCAATACTGCCAGTAAACATTATGGAGCACACTAGTGCAGTAAACACTATGGTTTACACTAGTGCCAGTAAACACTATGGAGCACACTAGTGCCAGTAAACACTATGGTGCACACTAGTGCCAGTAAACAATATGGTGCACACTAGTGCCAGTAAACACTATGGAGCACACTAGTGCCTGTAAACACTATGGAGCACACTAGTGCCAGTAAACACTATGGAGCACACTAGTGCCAGTGAGCACTATGGAGCACACTAGTGTCAGTGAACACTATGGAGCACATTAGTGCCAGTAAATACTATGGTGCACACTAGTGCCAGTAAACAATATGGAGCACACTAGTGCCAGTAAACACTATGGAGCACACTAGTGCTAGTAAACACTATGGTGCACAGTAGTGCCAGTAAACATAGTAGAGCACACTCGGCCAGTAAACACTATGGAGCACACTAGTGCCAGTAAACACTATGGAGCACACTAGTGCCAGTAAACATTATGGAGCCCACTCGGCCAGTAAACACTATGGAGCACACGAGTGCAGTAAACACTATGGAGCACACTAGTGCCAGTAAACATTATGGAGCACAATAGTGCCAGTAAACACAATGTTGCACACTAGTGCCAGTAAACACTATGGAGCACACCAGTGCCGGTAAACACTATGGAGCACACTAGTGCCAGTAAACACTATGGAGCACACCAGTGCCAGTAAACATATGGAGCACACTAATGCCAGTAAACACTATGGAGCACACTAGTGCCGTAAACACTATGGAGCACACTCGTGCCAGTAAAAACTATGGTGCACAGTAGTGCCAGTAAACACTTGGGCATACACTAGTGCCAGTAAACACTATGGAGCACACTAATGCAGTAAACACTATGGAGCACACTAGTGCCAGTAAACACTATGGAGCACACTAGTACAGTAAACACTATGGAGCACACTAGTGCCAGTAAACACTATGGAGCACACTCGTGCCAGTAAGCATTATGGAGCACACTAGTGCCAGTAAACACTATGGAGCACACTAGTGCCAGTAAACACTATGGTGCACACTAGTGCCAGTAAGCACTATGGTGCACACTAGTGCCGGTAAACATTATGGAGCTCACTCATGCCAGTAAACACGATGGAGAACGCTAGTGCCAGTAAACATTATGGAGCGCACGAGTGCCAGTAAACACTATGGAGCACACTAGTGCCAATAAACACTATGGAACACACTAGTGTCAGTAAACATTATGGAGCACACTAGTGCCAGTAAACATTATGGTGCACAATAGCGCCAGTAAACACTATGGAGCACACTAGTGCCTGTAAACACTATGGAGCACACTCGTGCCAGTAAGCATTATGGAGCACACTAGTGCCAGTAAACACTATGGAGCACACTAGTGCCAGTAAACACTATGGTGCACACTAGTGCCAGTAAGCACTATGGTGCACACTAGTGCCGGTAAACATTATGGAGCTCACTCATGCCAGTAAACACGATGGAGAACGCTAGTGCCAGTAAACATTATGGAGCACATGAGTGCCAGTAAACACGATGGAGCACACTAGTGCCAGTAAACATTATGGCGCACACTAGTGCCAGTAAACACTGTGGAGCACACGAGTGCCAGTAAACATTATGGTGCACACTAGTGCCAGTAAACACTGTGGAGCACATTCTTGCCTGTAAATACTATGGTGCACACTAGTGCCAGTAAACATTATGGAGCACACTCATGCCAGTAAACACTATGGAGCAACCTAGTGCCAGTAAACACTATGGAGCGCACTAGTGCCAGTAAACATAATGGATTTTGATTTGCCATTCCTTGTATCGATTTAGAAGAGATTGTGGGGGCTGCACTCTGAGCTCTTTCCCTGGTTCTCTCCATTGATCTTTCCAGCAGATTTGATGTACAGGTCTCTCCAGGCCGAGATTCAAGGCTGCAATGAGCAGGATGTGGATGGAAAGCAAGATCGACCCTCCCCTTTAAGAACTGGCTGGCACCATTGTGTGTGTGTTCCATTGCTGACTGACATCACATGAGCTTCGCCAGCGCTCTGAGGTAGCACCTCGCTCCTCGGCCTTTGCTCCTTAAGACAGGTGTGAAGCACCTGATTTAGCGCTCCAATCACCTCCAGGGGCGATAAAAGTCAAGTTTGCAGTCAGAGGCGATAATTAGCGCCAGGCGCTAATCTTTGCGCCCGGCCGATAATTGCGCCCCAAATGGGGCGATACTGAATTTCTCCCCCTATGGAACACACTTGTGCCAGTAAACACTATGGAGCACACTAGTGCCAGTAAACACTATGGTGCACACTAGTGCCAGTAAACACTATGGTGCACACTAGTGCCAGTAAACACTATGGAGCACTCTAGTGCCAGTAAACATTATGGTGCACACTAGTGCCAGTAAACACTATGGAGAACACTAGTGCCAGTAAACATTATGGTGCACAATAGTGCCAGTAAACACTATGGAGCACACTAGTTCAGTTAACACGATGGAACACACTAGTGCCAGTAAAAACTAGGGAGTACACTAGTACCAGTAAGCACTATGGTGCACACTAGTGCAAGTAAACACTATGGAGCACACTAGTGCCAGTAAACATTATGGAGCACACGAGTGCCAGTAAAAAGTATGGAGCACACTAGTGCCAGTAACCATTATGGTGCACACTAGTGCCAGTAAACACTATGGAGCACGATAGTGCCAGTAAACATTATGGAGCGCACGAGTGCCAGTAAACACTATGGAGCACACTAGTGCCAATAAACACTATGGAACACACTAGTGTCAGTAAACATTATGGAGCACACTAGTGCCAGTAAACATTATGGTGCACTATAGCGCCAGTAAACACTATGGAGCACACTTGTGCCTGTAAACACTATGGAGCACACTCGTGCCAGTAAGCATTATGGAGCACACTAGTGCCAGTAAACACTATGGAGCACACTAGTGCCAGTAAACACTATGGTGCACACTAGTGCCAGTAAGCACTATGGTGCACACTAGTGCCGGTAAACATTATGGAGCTCACTCATGCCAGTAAACACGATGGAGAACGCTAGTGCCAGTAAACATTATGGAGCGCACGAGTGCCAGTAAACACTATGGAGCACACTAGTGCCAATAAACACTATGGAACACACTAGTGTCAGTAAACATTATGGAGCACACTAGTGCCAGTAAACATTATGGTGCACAATAGCGCCAGTAAACACTATGGAGCACACTAGTGCCTGTAAACACTATGGAGCACACTCGTGCCAGTAAGCATTATGGAGCACACTAGTGCCAGTAAACACTATGGAGCACACTAGTGCCAGTAAACACTATGGTGCACACTAGTGCCAGTAAGCACTATGGTGCACACTAGTGCCGGTAAACATTATGGAGCTCACTCATGCCAGTAAACACGATGGAGAACGCTAGTGCCAGTAAACATTATGGAGCACATGAGTGCCAGTAAACACGATGGAGCACACTAGTGCCAGTAAACATTATGGAGCACACTAGTGCCAGTAAACACGATGGAGCACACTAGTGCCAGTAAACACTATACAGCACACTAGTGCCAGTAAACATTATGGAGCACACGAGTGCCAGTAAAAATTATGGTGCACACTAGTGACAGTTAGCAGCAGGGAGCGCACTAGTGCCAGTAAACATTATGCAGCACACGAGTGCCAGTAAACATTATGGAGCACACTAGTGCCAGTAAACACTATGGTGCACACTAGTGCCAGTAAACATTATGGAGCTCACTTGTGCCAGTAAACACTATTGAGCACACTGGTGCCAGTAAATACTATGGAGCACACTAGTGCCAGTAAACACTATGGAGCACACTAGTGCCAGTAAACACTATGGAGCGCACTACTGCCAGTAAACATTATGGAGCACATTAGTGCCAGTAAACACGATGGAGCACACTAGTGCCAGTAAACACAAAGGTGCACACTAGTGCCAGTAAACACTTTGGAGCACACTAGCACCAGTAAACATTGTGGTGCACACTAGTGACAGTAAACACTGTGGAGCACACTAGTGCCAGTAAACATTATGGTGCACACTAGTGCCAGTAAACACTGTGGAGCACGCTCGTGCCTGTAAACACTATGGAGCACACTACTGCCAGTAAACACTATGGAGCACACTAGTGCCAGTAAACACTATGGAGCACACTAGTGCCAGTAAACACTATGGAGCACGCTAGTGCCAGTAAACACTATGGAGCACGCTAGTGCCAGTAAACACTATGGAGCACACTAGTACCAGTAAACACTATGGAGCACACTAGTGCCAGTAAACACTATGGAGCACACTAGTGCCAGTAAACACTATGGAGCACACTAGTGCTAGTAAACACTATGGAGCACACTAGTGCCAGTAAACATTATGGTGCACACTAGTGCCAGTAAACACTATGGGGTAAAAATTCACTTGGTTGCGCCGCCCGTTCGCGCCTTAAGAGGGCGCTAACGGGGCGCAAAGCCGCTAACGCCCGGGCGCAGCGATGTTTGCGCCGCTCGAGAACTTAACTTGAGACTGTGCGGCGGCGCTAAAACTTACCGCTGCGACCACCTGCGCGCGCAGATTGTGACGTCATTCCATGGTGCAACGCCCTTGGGGCGCCCCGTAGCGGAAATTGAGTGGCGCCCCCTGCCTTACCGCCTGGCGCTTCCAACGACCAGAAGACTGGAACGCTATCAATCGCTGTGGGGCTGGGGGGGGCGCTATTTAAAGGGGGCCTCTTCCTGTCTTTTATTGTTGGTGGCATTTTTGAACTACGCATTCTGAGAGAGAGAGGGAGAGACTTCTGGAGAGATTCAACGTTGTGTGAAGGAGTTTTGGGTACTGAGCAGCACTTTGCAGGTTCATTTTGATTTGCCATTCCTTGTATCGATTTAGCAGAGACCGTGGGAGCTGCACTCTGAGCTCTTTGCCTGGTGCTCTCCATTGTTCTTTCCAGCACATTTGATGTGCAAGTCTCTCCAGGCCGAGATTCAAGGCAGCAATGAACAGGATGTGGATGGAAAGCAAGATTAACCATCCCCTTTAAGAACTGGCCCGTGCCATTGTGTGTGTGTTCCATTGCTGACTGACATTACATGAGCTTCGCCAGCGCTCCGAGTTAGCGCCTCACTGCTCGGCCTTTGCGCCTTAAGAGAGGTGTGCAGCGCCTGCTTTAGCGCTCCACTCACCTCCCGGGGCGGTAAAAGTGAAGTTTCCCGTCAGTGCCGATAATTAGCGCCAGGCGCTAATATTTGCGTCCGGACGATATTTGCGCCCCAAATGGGGCGCGACCTAATTTCTACCCCTATGGAGCACACTAGTGCCAGTAAACACTGTGGAGCACGTTCTTGCCTGTAAATACTATGGTGCACACTAGTGCCAGTAAACATTATGGAGCACACTCATGCCAGTAAACACTATGGAGCAACCTAGTGCCAGTAAACACTATGGGGTAAAAATTCACTTGGTTGCGCCGCCCGTTAGCGCCTTAAGAGGGCGCTAATGGGGCGCAAAGCCGCTAACGCCCGGGCGCAGCGATGTTTGCGCCGCTCGAGAACTTAACTTGAGACTGTGCGGCGGCGCTAAAACTTACCGCTGCGACCACCTGCGCGCGCAGATTGTGACGTCATTCCATGGTGCAACGCCCTTGGGGCGCCCCGTAGCGGAAATTGAGTGGCGCCCCCTGCCTTACCGCCTGGCGCTTCCAACGACCAGAAGACTGGAACGCTATCAATCGCTGTGGGGCTGGGGGGGGCGCTATTTGAAGGGGGCCTCTTCCTGTCTTTTATTGTTGGTGGCATTTTTGAACTACGCATTCTGAGAGAGAGAGGGAGAGACTTCTGGAGAGATTCAACGTTGTGTGAAGGAGTTTTGGGTACTGAGCAGCACTTTGCAGGTTCATTTTGATTTGCCATTCCTTGTATCGATTTAGAAGAGACTGTGGGGGCTGCACTCTGAGCTCTTTGCCTGGTGCTCTCCATTGTTCTTTCCAGCACATTTGATGTGCAAGTCTCTCCAGGCCGAGATTCAAGGCAGCAATGAACAGGATGTGGATGGAAAGCAAGATCGACCCTCCCCTTTAAGAACTGGCCGGCACCATTGTGTGTGTGTTCCATTGCTGACTGACATCACATGAGCTTCGCCAGCACTCTGAGGTAGCACCTCGCTCCTCGGCCTTTGCCCCTTAAGACAGGTGTGAAGCGCCTGATTTAGCGCTCCAATCACCTCCAGGGGCGATAAAAGTCAAGTTTGCAGTCGGAGGCGATAATTAGCGCCAGGCGCTAATCTTTGCGCCCGGCCGATAATTGCGCCCCAAATGGGGCGATACTGAATTTCTCCCCCTATGGAACACACTTGTGCCAGTAAACACTATGGAGCATACTAGTGCCAGTAAACACTATGGTGCACACTAGTGCCAGTAAACATTATGGAGCACTCTAGTGCCAGTAAACATTATGGTGCACACTAGTGCCAGTAAACACTATGGTGCACACTAGTGCCAGTAAACACTATGGAGCACTCTAGTGCCAGTAAACATTATGGTGCACACTAGTGCCAGTAAACACTATGGAGAACACTAGTGCCAGTAAACATTATGGTGCACAATAGTGCCAGTAAACACTATGGAGCACACTAGTGCAGTTAACACCTTGGAACACACTAGTGCCAGTAAAATCTAGGGAGTACACTAGTGCCAGTAAGCACTATGGTGCACACTAGTGCAAGTAAACACTATGGAGCACACTAGTGCCAGTAAACATTATGGAGCACACGAGTGCCAGTAAAAAGTATGGAGCACACTAGTGCCAGTAACCATTATGGTGCACACTAGTGCCAGTAAACACTATGGAGCACGATAGTGCCAGTAAACATTATGGAGCGCACGAGTGCCAGTAAACACTATGGAGCACACTAGTGCCAATAAACACTATGGAACACACTAGTGTCAGTAAACATTATGGAGCACACTAGTGCCAGTAAACATTATGGTGCACAATAGCGCCAGTAAACACTATGGAGCACACTAGTGCCTGTAAACACTATGGAGCACACTAGTGCCAGTAAACATTATGGTGCACAATAGTGCCAGTAAACACTATGGAGCACACTAGTGCAGTTAACACGATGGAACACACTAGTGCCAGTAAACACTATGGAGCACACTAGTGCCAGTAAGCACTATGGTGCACACTAGTGCAAGTAAACACTATGGAGCACACTAGTGCCAGTAAACATTATGGAGCACACGAGTGCCAGTAAAAAGTATGGAGCACACTAGTGCCAGTAACCATTATGGTGCACACTAATGCCAGTAAATACTATGGAGCACGATAGTGCCAGTAAATATTATGGAGCGCACGAGTGCCAGTAAACACTATGGAGCACACTAGTGCCAGTAAACATTATGGAGCGCACGAGTGCCAGTAAACACTATGGAGCACACTCGTGCCAATAAACACTATGGAACACACTAATGCAGTAAACACTATGGAGCACACTAGTGCCAGTAAACACTATGGAGCACACTAGTACAGTAAACACTATGGAGCACACTAGTGCCAGTAAACACTATGGAGCACACTAGTGCCAGTAAACACTATGGAGCACACTAGTGCCAGTAAACACTATGGAGCACGCTAGTGCCAGTAAACATTATGGAGCGCACGAGTGCCAGTAAACACTATGGAGCACACTAGTGCCAATAAACACTATGGAGCACACTAATGTCAGTAAACATTATGGAACACACTAGTGCCAGTAAACATGATGGAGCACACTAGTACCAGTAAACACTACGGAGCACACTAGTGCCAGTAAACACTATGGAGTACACTAATGCCAGTAAACATTATGGAGCACACTAGTGCCAGTAAACACTGTGGTGCACACTGCGCTGCTGAGAGGATTGTGGATAGCACATTTAACGAGTTGGTCACGCCGCAGGGTAGGGCTGCACAGGCAGAAGGGAAATGGGTGACCATCAGGCGGAGCAGCAGAGGCAGGCAGGGAGTACAGGGAACCCCTGCGGTCATCCCCCTTTCAAACAGGTATACCGATTTGGATACTGTTGAGGGGGATGACTCACCAGGGGAGAGCGGCAGCAGCCAACTTCCTGGCACCAGGGTTGCTTCTGCTGCTCAGAAAGGGAGGAAAAAGAGTGGGAGAGCAATAGTGGTAGGGGATTCTATCGTAAGGGGAACAGATAGGCGTTTCTGTGGCCGTAAAAGTGACTCCAGGATGGTTTGTTGCCTCCCTGGGGCCAGGGTCATGGATGTCACTGAGCGGCTACAGGGCATTCTTAAGGGGGAGGGTGAGCAGGCAGAGGTCGTGGTTCACATTGGGACCAACGACATAGGTAGGAAGGGGGATGAGGTCCTGCATCAAGAATTTAGGGAGCTAGGCAGCAGATTAAAGAGCAGGACCTCAAAGGTTGTAATCTCTGGATTACTCCCAGTGCCACGTGCTAGTGAGTATAGGAATAGGAGGATAGAACAGATGAATGCGTGGCTAAAGAGTTGGTGCAGGAGGGAGGGTTTTAGTTTCCTGGATCACTGGGCCTGCTTCTGGGGAAGGTGGGACTTGTACAAGTCGGACGGTTTGCACCTGAACCAGAGCGGGACAAATATCCTTGCGGGGAGGTTTGCTAGCACTGTTGGGGGAGGTTTAAACTAACTTGGCAGGGGGATGGGATTCAGAGTGGAGCTACGATAGGGGGTGATGTACAGTCAAATATAGAGAAAAAAACAAGTCAGCCTGGAAGACAGGGCAAACATGTAAGAGCAAGGCTGGAAGGCATCTATTTTAATGCAAGGAGTCTAGCGAATAAGGTGGATGAACTGAAGGTGTTGATAAACACATGGGAGTATGATATTGTTGCTATCACGGAGACATGGTTGAGGGAGGGGCAAGACTGGCAGCTCAATATTCCGGGGTACAGAATCTTCAGGCGAGACAGAGGGGGAGGTATAAGAGGAGGGGGTGATGCAATATTAATTAAGGAATCAATTACTGCCATAAGGAGGGATGATATATTAGCAGGTTCCTCCAATGAGGCTATATGGGTGGAGCTTAAAAACAAAAAGGGGGCAAGCACTTTGCTGGGTGCGTACTATAGGCCCCCAAACAGTCAGGGGGAGCTAGAGGAACAGATATGTAGGCAAATCTCAGAGAAATGTGCAAATAATAGGGTAATAATAATGGGGGATTTCAACTTCCCCAATATTAACTGGGATAGTCAGAGTGTGAAAGGCTTAGAGGGTTCAAAATTCTTAAAGTGCATCCAGGAGAGCTTTTTGAGCCAGCATGTAGAAAGTCCTACAAGAGAGGGGGCGGTACTGGACCTAATTCTAGGGAATGTGGCCGGCCAAGTGGAAGAAGTGCTAGTAGGTGAGCACTTTGGTGACAGTGACCATAATACGGTGAGATTTAAGGTAGTCATGGAAAAGGACAGGGATGGGCCGGAAATAAAGGTTCTAAATTGGGGGAAGGCCGATTTTAATAGGATAAGGCAGGATCTGGCCAAAAGGGACTGGGATCAGCTGCTTGTAGGAAAATCCGCATCGGAGCAATGGGATTCTTTCAGAAGGGAGATTGAGATCATACAATGGCAGCATGTTCCCGTAAAGGTCAAGGGTGGTTCCAAAAACCGCAGGGAACCTTGGATGTCAGGGGATATACGAGAATGGATCAGGAAAAAAAGGAGGGCTTTTGGCAGATACAAAATGCTAAAGACGGAGGAAGCCCTAGAGGAGTACAAAAAGTGCAGGGGGATACTTAAAAAAGAAATTAGGAGATCAAGGAGGGGCCATGAAATAACACTGGCGAGCAAAATAAAGGAAAATCCTAAGATGTTTTATAAGTATATTAAGGGTAAGAGGATAACTAGGGAAAAAATAGGGCCCATTAGGGACAAAAGTGGCAATCTGTGTGTGGAGCCGGAAGATGTAGGTGGGGTTCTAAATGAATTTTTTGCATCTGTTTTCACTATGGAGAAGGACGATGCAGACATAAAATTAGGGCAGGGGGACTGTGATATACTCGAACATTTTAACATCGAGAGGGAGGAGGTATTGGCGGTTTTAGCAGGTCTAAAAATGGATAAATCCCCAGGTCCGGACGAAATGTATCCCAGGCTGCTGTGTGAGGCAAAAGAGGAGATTGCGGGGGCTCTAACACATATATTCAGAACCTCTCTGGCCACAGGGGATGTGCCAGAGGACTGGAGAACCGCTAATGTAGTACCATTATTCAAGAAAGGGAGTAGGGAAAAACCGGGGAACTACAGGCCAGTGAGCCTAACATCAGTGGTAGGAAAATTATTGGATAAAATTCTGAGGGACAAAATTAGTCTCCACTTGGAGAGGCAAGGATTAATCAGGGTTAGCCAACATGGCTTTGTCAAGGGAAGATCATGTCTGACTAATTTGATTGAATTTTTTGAGGGGGTGACTAGGTGTGTGGATGAGGGTAACGCAGTGGATGTGGTATACATGGATTTCAGTAAGGCCTTCGATAAAGTCCCGCACAGGAGACTGGTCAAGAAGGTAAGAGCCCATGGAATCCAGGGTGCCTTGGCACATTGGATACAAAACTGGCTCAGTGGCAGAAGGCAGAGGGTGATGGTCGAAGGTTGTTTTTGTGACTGGAAGCCTGTGGCCAGTGGGGTACCACAGGGATCGGTGCTGGGTCCCTTGCTGTTTGTGGTCTACATTAACGACTTGGATATGAATGTAAAAGGTATGATCAGTAAGTTCGCGGATGATACAAAAATTGGTAGGGTGGTAAATAGCGAGGAGGGTAGCCTCAGTCTGCAGGACGATATAGATGGGTTGGTCAGATGAGCGGAACAGTGGCAAATGGAATTTAATCCGGAAAAGTGCGAGGTGATGCACTTTGGAGGGACTAACAAGGCAAGGGAATACACAATGAATGGTAAGACCCTAGGCAAGACGGAGGGTCAGAGGGATCTTGGTGTGCAAGTACACAGATCCCTGAAGGCGGCGGAACAGGTGGATAAGGTGGTAAAAAAGGCATATGGGATACTTGCATTCATTAGCCGAGGCATAGAATATAAGAGCAAGGAGGTTATGATGGAGCTGTATAAAACACTGGTTAGGCCACATCTGGAATACTGTGTGCAGTTCTGGTCGCCACACTACAGGAAGGATGTGATCGCTTTGGAGAGAGTGCAGAGGAGATTCACCAGAATGTTACCCGGGCTGGAGTGCTTCAGCTATGAAGAGAGACTGGGCAGATTGGGTTTGTTTTCCTTGGAGCAGAGGAGGCTGAGGGGGGACATGATTGAGGTGTACAAAATTATGAGGGGCATAGATAGGATGGATACTAAGGAGCTTTTTCCCTTAGTAGAGGGGTCTATAACAAGGGGGCATAGATTCAAGGTAAAGGGCGGGAGGTTTAGAAGGGATTTGAGAAAGAACTTTTTCACCCAGAGGGTGGTTGGAGTCTGGAACTCACTGCCTGAGAGGGTTGTGGAGGCAGGAACCCTCACAACATTCAAGAAGCATTTGGATGAGCACTTGAAATGCCATAGCATACAAGGCTACGGACCAAATGCTGGAATATGGGATTAGATTAGACAGGGCTTGATGGCCGGCGCGGACACGATGGGCCAAAGGGCCTCTATCCGTGCTGTATAACTCTATGGGGGAAAAATTCAGTCGCGCCCCGTTTGGGGCGCAAATATCGTCCGGGCGCAAAGATTAGCGCCTGGCGCTAATTATCGCCACTGACTGGAAACTTCACTTTTAACGCCCCGGGAGGTGATTGGAGCGCTAAATCAGGCGCTGCACACCTGTCTTAAGGCGCAAAGGCCGAGGAGTGAGGCGCTAACTCAGAGCGCTGGCGAAGCTCATGTAATGTCAGTCAGCAATGGAACACACACACAATGGCACAGGCCAGTTCTTAAAGGGGATGGTTGATCTTGCTTTCCATCCACATCCTGCTCATTGCAGCCTTGAATCTCGGCCTGGAGAGACCTGCACATCAAATCTGCTGGAAAGAACAATGGAGAGTACCAGGCAAAGAGCTCAGAGTGCAGCCTCCACAGTCTCTTCTAAATCGTTACAAGGAATGGCAAATCAAAATGAACCTGCAAAGTGCTGCTCAGTACCCAAAACTCCTTCACACAACGTTGAATCTCTCCAGAAGTCTCTCTCACTCTCTCTCAGAATGCATAGTTCAAAAATGGCACCAACAATAAAAGGCAGGAAGCGGTCACCTTTAAATAGCGCTCCCCCTTTCCCTTCATGACAGAAGAACGCTCCTATCAACCTGTCGTTGCTAGCGTCAGGCGATAAGGCAGGGGGCGCCACTCAATATCCGCTCCGGAGCGATACCGGGGCGTTGCACACTCGTCTGACGTCACGATCTGCCGGCGCAGGAGATCGTGGCGGTAGTGTTTAGCGCCGCCGCAAAATGTCTAGTTAATTTCGCGAGCGGCGCAAACTTCGCCGCGCCCGGTCGCTAGCTGCTTTGCGCCCCATTAGCGCCCTCTTAAGGCGCTAACGGGAGGCGCAACCAACTGAATTTTTCCCCCTATGACTCTATGGGGGAAAAATTCAGTTGGTTGCGCCTCCCGTTAGCGCCTTAAGAGGGCGCTAATGGGGTGCAAAGCATCTAGCGCCCAGGCGCGGCGATGTTTGCGCCGCTCGCGAAATTAACTCGACATTTTGCGGCGGCGCTAAACGCTACCGCCACAATCTCCTGCGCCGGCAGATCGTGACGTCAGTCGAGTGCGCAACGCCCCGGTATCGCCCCGGAGCGGATATTGAGTGGCGCCCCCTGCCTTACCGCCTGACGCTAGCAACGACAGGTTGAGGGGAGCGTTTTGCAGTCATGAAGGGACTGGGGGAGCGCTATTTAAAGGCGACCACTTTCTGCCTTTTATTGTTGGTGCCGTTTTTGAACCACGCATTCTGAGAGAGAGAGAGAGACTTTTGGAGAGATTCAACGCTGTGTGAAGGAGTTTTTGGTACTGAGCAGCACTTTGCAGGTTCATTTTGATTTGCCATTCCTTGTATCGATTTAGAAGAGATTGTGGGGGCTGCACTCTGAGCTCTTGGCCTGGTACTCTCCATTGTTCTTTCCTGCAGATTTGATGTGCAGGTCTCTCCAGGCCGAGATTCAAAGCTGCAATGAGCAGGTGTGGATGGGAAGCAAGATCAACCATCCCCTTTAAGAACTGGCCTGTGCCATTGTTCCATTGTTCCATTGCTGACTGACATCACATGAGCTTCGCCAGCGCTCTGAGGTCGTGCCTCACTCCTCGGCCTTTGCGCCTTAAGACAGGTGTGAAGCGCCTGATTTAGCAGCTCCAATCACCTCCAGTGGCGATAAAAGTCAAGTTTGCAGTCGGTAGCGATAATTAGCGCCAGGCGCTAATCTTTGCACCCGGCCGATAATTGCACCCCAAATGGGGCGATACTGAATTTCTCCCCCTATGATTCTATGACACTAGTGCCAGTAAACACTATGGAGCACACTAGTGCCAGTAAACATTATGGTGCACACTAGTGCCAGTAAACATTATGGTGCACACTAGTGCCAGTAAACACCATGGAGCACGCTATTGCCAGTAAACATTATGGTGCACACGAGTGCCAGTAAACACTATGGAGCACACTAGTGCCAGTAAACATTATGGTGCACATGAGTGCCAGTAAACACCATGGAGCACACTAGTGCCAATAAACACTAGGGAGAACACGAGTGCCAGTAAACATTATGGTGCACACGATGCTAGTAATCACCATGGAGCACACTAGTGCCAATAAACACTATGCAGCACACGAGTGCCAGTAAACATTATGGAGCACACTAGTGCCAGGAAACACTATGGAGCACACTAGTGCCAGTAAACACTATGGAGCACACTAGTGCCAGTAAACATTATGGTGCACACTAGTGCAGTAAACACTATGTTGCACACTAGTGACAGTAAACACTATCAGGCACACTAGTGCCAGTAAACATTATGGTGCACACTAGTGCCAGTAAACACTATGGGGCACACTAGTGACAGTAAACACTATGGGGCACACTAGTGACAGTAAACACTGTGGAGCACACTAGTGCCAGTAAACTTTATGGTGCACACTAGTGCCCATAAACTCTATGGAGCACACTAGTGCCAGTAAACACTATGGGATACACTAGTGCAGCAAACACTAGGGTGTACACTAGTGCCAGTAAACACTATGGAACACACTAGTGCCAGTAAACACGATGGTGCACACTAGTGCCAGTAAACACTGTGGAGCACACTAGTGCCAGTAAACACTATGGAGCACACTAGTGCAGTAAACACTATGGATCACACGAGTGCCAGTACACACTATGGTGCACACTAGTGTCAGGAAGCACTATGGAGCACCCTAGTGCCAGTAAGCACTATGGTGCACACTAGTGCCAGTAAACACTATGGTGCACACGAGTGCCAGTAAACACTGTGGAGCACACTAGTGCCAGTAAACACTTTGGAGCACACTAGTGCAGTAAACACTATGGTGCACACTGGTGCCAGTAAACACTATGGAGTGCACTAGTGCCAATAAACACTATGGAGTACACTAGTGCCAGTAAGCACTATGGTGCACACTAGTGCAAGTAAACACTATGGTGCACACTAGTGCAGTAAACACTATGGATCACACGAGTGCCAGTACACACTATGGTGCACACTAGTGTCAGGAAGCACTATGGAGCACCCTAGTGCCAGTAAGCACTATGGAGCACACTAGTGCCAGTAAACATTATGGTGCACACTAGTGCCAGTAAACGCTATGGAGCACACTAGTGCCAGTAAACATTATGTTGCACACTAGTGACAGTAAACACTATGGAGCACACTCGTGCCAGTAAACATTATGGAGCACGCTAGTGCCAGTAAACATTATGCTGCACACTAGTGACAGTAAACATTATGGAGCACACTCGTGCCAGTAAACATTATGTTGCACACTCGTGACGGTAAACACTATGGAGCACACTCGTGCCAGTAAATGCTATGGAGCACACTAGTGCCAGTAAACATTATGGTGCACACTAGTGCCAGTAAACACTATGGGGCACACACGTGCCAGTAAACACTATGGTGCACACTAGTGACAGTAAACACAATGGGACACACTAGTGTCGGTAAACACTATGGGGCACACTAATGTCAGTAAACACTATGGTGCACACTAGTGCCAGCAGACACTATGGAGTACACTAGTGCCAGTAAACACTTTGGGGCACACTAGTGCCAGTACACACTATGGTGCACACTAGTGCCAGTAAACACTATGGAGCACACTAGTGCCAGTAAACATTATAGTGCACACTAGTGACAGTAAACACTATGGGGTAAAAATTCACTTGGTTGCGCCTCCCGTTAGCGCCTTAAGAGGGCGCTAATGGGGCGCAAAGCTGCTAACGCCCGGGCGCAGCGATGTTTGCGCCGCTCGAGAACTTAACTTGAGATTGTGCGGCGGCGCTAAAACTTACCGCTGCGACCACCTGCGCGCGCAGATTGTGACGTCATTCCATGGTGCAACGCCCTTGGGGCGCCCCGGAGCGGAAATTGAGTGGCGCCCCCTGCCTTACCGCCTGGCGCATCCAACGACCAGAAGACTGGAACGCTATCAATCGCTGTGGGGCTGGTGGTGGCGCTATTTAAAGGGGGCCTCTTCCTGTCTTTTATTGTTGGTGGCATTTTTGAACTACGCATTCTGAGAGAGAGAGGGAGAGACTTCTGCAGAGATTCAACGTTGTGTGAAGAAGTTTTGGGTACTGAGCAGCACTTTGCAGGTTCATTTTGATTTGCCATTCCTTGTATCGATTTAGCAGAGACTGTGGGAGCTGCACTCTGAGCTCTTTGCCTGGTACTCTCCATTGTTCTTTCCAGCACATTTGATGTGCAAGTCTCTCCAGGCCGAGATTCAAGGCTGCAATGAGCAGGATGTGGATGGAAAGCAAGATTAACCATCCCCTTTAAGAACTGGCCCGTGCCATTGTGTGTGTGTTCCATTGCTGACTGACATTACATGAGCTTCGCCAGCGCTCTGAGTTAGCGCCTCACTCCTTGGCCTTTGCGCCTTAAGACAGGTGTGCAGCGCCTGCTTTAGCGCTCCACTCACCTCCCGGGGCGGTAAAAGTGAAGTTTCCAGTCAGTGCCGATAATTAGCGCCAGGCGCTAATATTTGCGTCCAGATGATATTTGCGCCCCAAATGTGGCGCGACCTAATTTCTACTCCTATGGGTCACACTAGTGCCATTAAACATTCTGGTGCACACTAATGCCAGTAAACACTATGGAGCACACTAGTGCCAGTAAACACTATGGAGCACACTAGTGCCAGTAAACACTATGGAGCACACTAGTGCAGTAAACACTATGGGGTAAAAATTCACTTGGTTGCGCCACCCGTTAGCGCCTTAAGAGGGCGCTAATGGGGCGCAAAGCCGCTAACGCCCGGGCGCAGCGATGTTTGCGCCGCTCGAGAACTTAACTTGAGATTGTGCGGCGGCGCTAAAACTTACCGCTGCGACCACCTGCGCGCGCAGATTGTGACGTCATTCCATGGTGCAACGCCCTTGGGGCGCCCCGTAGCGGAAATTGAGTGGCGCCCCCTGCCTTACCGCCTGGCGCTTCCAACGACCAGAAGACTGGAAGGCTATCAATCGCTGTGGGGCTGGGGGGGGGGCGCTATTTAAAGGGGGCCTCTTCCTGTCTTTTATTGTTGGTGGCATTTTTGAACTACGCATTCTGAGAGAGAGAGGGAGAGACTTCTGGAGAGATTCAACGTTGTGTGAAGGAGTTTTGGGTACTGAGCAGCACTTTGCAGGTTCATTTTGATTTGCCATTCCTTGTATCGATTTAGCAGAGACCGTGGGAGCTGCACTCTGAGCTCTTTGCCTGGTGCTCTCCATTGTTCTTTCCAGCACATTTGATGTGCAAGTCTCTCCAGGCTGAGATTCAAGGCAGCAATGAACAGGATGTGATGGAAAGCAAGATTAACCATCCCCTTTAAGAACTGGCCCGTGCCATTGTGTGTGTGTTCCATTGCTGACTGACATTACATGAGCTTCGCCAGCGCTCCGAGTTAGCGCCTCACTGCTCGGCCTTTGCGCCTTAAGAGAGGTGTGCAGCGCCTGCTTTAGCGCTCCACTCACCTCCCGGGGCGGTAAAAGTGAAGTTTCCCGTCAGTGCCGATAATTAGCGCCAGGCGCTAATATTTGCGTCCGGACGATATTTGCGCCCCAAATGGGGCGCGACCTAATTTCTACCCCATAGTGTTTACTGCACTAGTGTGCTCCATAGTGTTTACTGGCACTAGTGTGCTGCATAGTGTTTACTGTCACTAGTGTGCCCGCTAGTCTTTACTGTCACTAGTGTGCAACATAGTGTTTACTGGCACTAGTGTGCTGCATAGCATTTACTGGCACTAGTGTGCTCCATAGTGTTTACTGGCACTAGTGTGCAACATAGTGTTTACTGGCACTAGTGTGCTCCATAGCATTTACTGGCACTAGTGTGCTCCATAGTGTTTACTGTCACCAGTGTGCCCGATAGTGTTTACTGTCACTAGTGTGCAACATAGTGTTTACTGGCACTAGTGTGCTGCATAGCA
This sequence comes from Squalus acanthias, assembly GCA_030390025.1. Classification (NCBI taxonomy): domain Eukaryota; kingdom Metazoa; phylum Chordata; class Chondrichthyes; order Squaliformes; family Squalidae; genus Squalus; species Squalus acanthias. Next base: position 76,066,334 of record CM059434.1, on the reverse strand, counting down.
TTTACTGGCACTAGTGTGCTCCATAGTGTTTACTGGCACTAGTGTGCAACATAGTGTTTACTGGCACTAGTGTGGTCCATAGCATTTACTGGCACTAGTGTGCTCCATAGTGTTTACTGCACTAGTGTGCTCCATAGTGTTTACTGGCACTAGTGTGGCCCATAGTGTTTACTGGCACTAGTGTGTCCCATAGTGTTTACTGGCACTAGTGTGCCCCATAGTGTTTACTGGCACTAGTGTGCTGCATAGCATTTACTGGCACTAGTGTGCTCCATAGTGTTTACTGGCACTAGTGTGCAACATAGTGTTTACTGGCACTAGTGTGCTCCATAGCATTTACTGGCACTAGTGTGCTCCATAGTGTTTACTGTCACCAGTGTGCCCGATAGTGTTTACTGTCACTAGTGTGCAACATAGTGTTTACTGGCACTAGTGTGCTGCATAGCATTTACTGGCACTAGTGTGCTCCATAGTGTTTACTGGCACTAGTGTGCAACATAGTGTTTACTGGCACTAGTGTGGTCCATAGCATTTACTGGCGCTAGTGTGCTCCATAGTGTTTACTGCACTAGTGTGCTCCATAGTGTTTACTGGCACTAGTGTGGCCCATAGTGTTTACTGGCACTAGTGTGTCCCATAGTGTTTACTGGCACTAGTGTGCCCCATAGTGTTTACTGGCACTAGTGTGCAACATAGTGTTTACAGGCAATAGTGTGCTCCTTAGCATTTACTGGCACTAGTGTGCTCCATAGTGTTTACTGGCACTAGTGTGCACCATAGTGTTTACTGGCACTAGTGTACTCCATAGTGTTTACTGGCACTAGTGTGCTCCATAGTGTTTACTGTCACTAGTGTGCACCATAATGTTTACTGGCACTAGTGTGCTCCATAGTGCTTACTGGCACAAGGGTGCTCCATAGTGCTTCCTGACACTAGTGTGCACCATAGTGTGTACTGGCACTAGTGTGCTCAATAGTGTTTACTGCACTAGTGTGCACCATATTGTTTACAAGCATGAGTGTGCTCCATAATGTTTACTGGCACTAGTGTACTCCATAGTGTTTACTGGCACTAGTGTGCACCATAATGTTTACTGGCACTAGTGTGCTCCATAGTGTTTACTGGCAATAGCGTGCTCCATAGTGTCATGGATCCTTCCCTCCCCAGAATATATTCAAACACCCTGCCCAGCCCAGTAGTCCTGGCACTAGTGTGCACCACAGTGTTTACTGGCACCAGTGCGCCCCATACTGTTTACTGGCACTAGTGTGCTCCATAGTGTTTACGGGCACTAGTGTACATCATAAAGTTTACTGGCACTAGTGTGGTCCACAGTGTTTACTGTCACTAGTGTGCCCCATAGTGTTTACTGTCACTAGTGTGCCCCATAGTGTTTACTGTCACTAGTGTGCCCCATAGTGTTTACTGTCACTAGTGTGCCCCATAGTGTTTACTGGCACTAGTGTGCACCATAGTGTTTACTGTCACTAGTGTGCCCGATAGTGTTTACTGTCACTAGTGTGCAACATAGTGTTTACTGGCACTAGTGTGCTCCATAGCATTTACTGGCACTAGTGTGCTCCATAGTGTTTACTGGCACTAGTGTGCACCATAGTGTTTACTGGCACTAGTGTGATCCATATATGTTGCACACTAGTGACAGTAAACACTATCGGGCACACTAGTGACAGTAAACACTATGGTGCACACTAGTGCCAGTAAACACTATCGGGCACACTAGTGACAGTAAACACTATGGGGCACACTAGTGACAGTAAACACTGTGGAGCACACTAGTGCCAATAAACTTTATGGTGCACACTAGTGCCAGTAATCGCTATGGTGCACACTAGTGCCCGTAAACACTATGGAGCACACTCGTGCCAGTAAACAGTATGGGGCGCACTAGTGCCAGTAAACACTATGGGGCTCACTAGTGCAGCAAACACTAGGGTGTACACTAGTGCCAGTAAACACTGTGGTGCACACTAGTGCCAGGACTACTGGGCTGGGCAGGGTGTTTGAATATATTCTGTGGAGGGAAGGATCCATGACTTTGGTCGAATTTTGGTGGAAATCCCTTTCTGCTTGTAACAGGGATTTTTGCAGAATTTCCGTTGAAGTTACATGGAAGCAGCGGGAGAATCCCCGAGGGAATTCAGCCCCATTGTTTCAGTACTTGGTGCATTCCGCACTACTGCTATGCGAATTGAGAAAAATTAGCCCTTTCTGGACATTAAGGGAATCGAGGATAATGCAGGAAGGTGGAGCTGAGGTTAAAGATCAGCCATGATCTTATTGAATGGCGGAGCAGGCTCGAAGGGCCGAATGGCTGACTTCTGCTCCTATTTCTTAAGACCTCAGGATGTCCCAAAGTGCTTTACAGCCAATGAAGTACTTTTGAAGTGTAGTCACTGTTGTAATGTAGGAAACGTGGCAGCCAATTTGTGCACAGCAAGCTCCCACAAACAGCAATGTGATAATGACCAGATAATCTGTTATAGTGATGTTGATTGAGGGATAATATTGGTCAGGACACCGGAGAGAACTCCCCTGCTCTTTTTTGAATAGTGCCTGTGGGATCTTTTCTGTCTGCCTGAGAGAGCAGATGGGGCCTCGGTTTAACGTCTCATCCGAAAGACGGCACCTCCGACAGTGCAGCACTCCCTCAGCACTGCACTGGGCGTGTCAGCCTAGATTATGTGCTGAAGTCTCTGGAGTGGGACTTGAACCCACAACCTTCTGACTCAGAGGCGAGGAGTGCTACCCAGTGAGCCACTAGCTGACGCCCTAAGATATGGTAAGATGTAAGATAGCAGTTGGGGAAATGAGTAAAGACGAGTGGGAAAGTACAATCGTGGTCTGAGATCGCTGTGAGCTCATGACATGCTAAATAACACAGCTCACGTTAAGCCAGATCAGTGCTGGATGGCCTCCTGACACTTCAAACTAGAACTGGTTCATTCAACTCCATTTGCATCTAAAAGAATTCTGAAGTGATTAATTCCATCATATAAACAGCGCTTCCTCCAATCGAGTCATCATTCAGCACATCCGCAGCGTGAAATGAGCTTTCGATGGAGGTTACATCTCCCTCGGCTGCAGTGTGTAAGCGGCTGGGTAATTCAGAGCAGATTGATTCAACTTGGATCAGTCTAATCCTAACAGTGCATTAGTAATAGAGCTGGGGAGCTGGGGACTTTAGAGGAATCAAGCTCCTTTCACCCTCTCACATTTACAAATGTGATTCAGCAAAGGATCTGAGTGACATATTTCAGTGCAGCTGATTTGCCCAGTTGAGCACTGACAAAATATGGTGTACAATGTCCAGCGAGCTCTGGGTTTATCCGCAATGCTCAGTGGGACAGGGAGATGAAGGAGTGAAGATACACGGATCTTTCAAAAGCGTGAGGGATCAATTCCGCCCCGCCCTGCCATTTCCAGCATATGTACGGTGCTTCATCAAATATTTATAAAAATTAACATATTTAGCTCCACCTGCGCACTGGAACGTTTTAGGAGACAGTCTCAGCGTGGAAATTTGGGCAGGTGCTGCTCCCGGCACTTGTGCGCCTTTGAAAGGCTCCCCCTCCCCCACCCCTGCTCTTCTGCTGCCGTACCCAGTTCCTCCCGCCCAATCACCACTGGCCTTCTTTACATGTGCTCAAAGTGAGAGGCCAGTGGCGGTGCAGCTCTGAGCCTCCTGTACACAGACGCCTGCTGCGCTCGGGGGGGAGTTACACCTGGTGTTAGGAGGCGCACCAGCCCCAGATTCAGGCACCACTGGCGCCAGTGACGACTTCCTGACACGCAAGAGTCTGGAGATCTCTGGAGCAGTTAGGAAAGCAAATGGTATGTTGGCCTATATTACAAGAGGATTTGAGTATAAGAGTAAAGACGTCTTACTGCAGTAATATAGGGCCCTGGTGAGACCACACCTGGAGTATTGTGTACAGTTTTGGTCTCCTTACCTAAGGAAGGATATACTTGCCATAGAGGGAGTGCAACCAAGGTTCATCAGACTGATTCCTGGGATGGGGGGATTGTCCTATGAGGAGAGATTGAGTAGACTAGGCCTATATTCTCTAGAGTTTAGAAGAATGAGAGGTGATCTCATTGAAACATACAAAATTCTTACAGGGCTTGACAGGGTAGATGCAGGGAGGATGTTTCCCTGGCTGAGGAGTCTAGAACCAGGGGTCACAGTCTCAGAATAAGGGGTCGACCATTTAGGACTGAGATGAGAAGAAATTTCTTCACTCAGAGGGTGGTGAATCTTTGGAATTCTCTACCCCAGAGGGCTGTGGAGGCTCAGTCGTTGAGTATATTCAAGACAGAGATCGATAGATTTTTGAAGATTAAGGGAATCAAGGGATATGGGGATAGTGCAGGAAAGTGGAGTTGAGGTAGAAGATCAGCCATGATCTTATTGAATGGCGGAGCAGGCTCGAGGGGCCGAATGGCCGACTCCTGCTCCTATTTCTTATGTTCTTATGAATGCAGATTTCTGAAGGTAGGAAATGTTTCATTAAAGATTTTTTTGCATTCTACCTAGGACACCTGCACTTGCAATTCTAAGAGGTTAAGACCACCGGCAGATTTTCAGACCCCCCCTACCCCACTCTCTGCCCACAGTCAAGGCTTCTCAGGAACTGGTATGCTAATGGCCATGCTCTTGTATGTCATTATCATGGGGGAGGAGCAGCACCTCAGGATGGGGCAAAGGAGACTTGGGTAGTATTTACTGCAAGAGGCATCACCTCATCTCATCACTGAACTCTTTGCTGAACTCGTGGATTGAGGGAATTGGTACCGCGAGAGGGCGGGGTGGAAGGAGGTCAGGTTGTGGAGTCAAAGGTTGACTTTGTTCCACTGAACTCTTCTCTTCTCTTGACCTTTGCCACCACAGTCTGACCTCCTTCTATCCCGCCCTGCCAATCGCGAGACATTCCCTCAATCCACAACTCAACCCACCACATGGCAACACATCAGCCTTCTTTGCCCCTACACGACCTGCCAATCATCATCACCCGAGTGAAGATTCAGCATCACCTAATTCTCTGACCTCCATCAGTAACAAAGCACCAGGTCAGTGCACAGCATGTTTTATCTCAGCGAATTCCAAGGTGCCCACAATCAGCTGACCCTTCCCTCAAACCTGGGTGCCTACACGTGCTGCTCCTCGGGGCCACCTGAGAGATGGCGAGGCCTGGGGTCAGGGTTTAGAGGAGGGGTCAGGGTGTCAGTGCAGATGCTCCGTCAGTAACCTGGGGTCAGGGTTTAGAGGAGGGGTCAGGGTGTCAGTGTAGATGCTCCGGCAGTAACCTGGGGTCAGGGTTTAGAGGTGATGCCCCCTCTAGTTCCCTGCCAGTGTCGGGGATAGGCACCAATTTGTCCTGTAGGAAGATAGAGTGAAATCGCCTTGGGACGTTTTACTATGATAAACATGCTCTATAAATGCATGTTGTCGCTGTTGTTGTGGGTAAGGCTGGTGGTTGGGGAGTGTTGCCAAGTGGTTTGGGGGAGGTGGAGTTAGAGGTGTGGGGGTGTGAGGCTTTTGAAGCGGGGAAGGGGTTTTAGTGTTGTGTGTGCCAGTTATTGGTGTTCGGGGAGCTGTGTAGCCATAGTGCAGGATAATGGGTTAGGGGGCCCTTTAACTAGAGCGCATTGTGAAGGGTTAGTTGTGGAAGTGTTGCTTTAAGAGAGTGAAGAGTGTGCTGGTGCCCTGGGTTGGCAAGGAAGGAATGGAAGAGATGCCCGGTGTGTTAACTTGCCTGACCTGGTGAGGTCATTGAACTTCTTGCCACACTGGTCTGCAGGCCTGAGGGTGAGGGTGAGGGAGTTGGCAGTCAGTGCCAGTCCCAGCTCCCTCCCGGTGGCACCAGTGATCATTCCAGATAGAATCATAGAAATTCACGGCACAGAAGGAGGCCATTCGGCCCATCGTGTCTGCGCCGGTTGAAAAATTGCTCTCCAGCCTAATCCCACTTTCCAGCTCTTGGTCCGTAGCCTAGCAGTTTATGACACTTCAAGTGCATATCCAAGTACTTTTTAAATGTGATGAGGGTTTCTGCCTCTCCCACTCTTTCAGGCAGTGAGTTCCAGACCCCCACCACCCTCTGGGTGAAAAAATTGCTAATCCTTCTACCAATTAGATTAAATTACTTTAAATCTATGCCCCCTGGTTATTGACCTTTCTGCTAATGGAAATAGGTCCTTCCTATCCACTCTGTCTAGGCCCCTCATAATTTTATGCACTTCAATCAAATCTCTCCTCAGCCTCCTCTGTTCCAAAGAAAACAATCCCAGCCTATCCAATCTTTCCTCATAGCTACAATTCTCCAGTCCTGGCAACATCCTCATAAATCTCCTCTGTACCCTCTCCAGTGCAATCACATCTTTCCTGTAATGTGGTGACCAGAACTGCATGCAGTACTCTAGCTGTGGGCTAACTAGTGTTTTATACAGTTCAAGCATAACCTCCCTGTTCTTGTGTTCTATTCCCAGGCTAATAAAGGAAAGTATCCCATATACTTGCCATAGAGGGAGTGCAGCAAAGGTTCACCAGACTGATTCCTGGGATGGCAGGACTGTCGTATGAGGAGAGATTGGGTCGACTAGGCCTGTATTCACTAGAGTTTAGAAGAATGAGAGGGGATCTCATTGAAATGTATAAAATTCTGACAGGGCTAGACAGACTGGATGCAGGGAGGATGTTTCCCCTGGCTGGGGGGTCTAGAACGAGGGGTCACAGTCTCAGGATACGGGGGAGGACATTTAGGACTGAGATGAGGAGAAATTTCTTCACTCAGAGGGTGGTGAACCTGTAGAATTCTCTACCACAGAAGGCTGTGGAGGCCAAGTCACTGAATATATTTAAGAAGGAGATAGATAGATTTCTAGAAACAAAAGGCATCAAGGGGTATGGGGAATGGGAATATGGTATTGAGATAGAGGATCAGCCATGATCATATTGAATGGCGGAACAGGCTCGAAGGGCCGAATGGCCTACTCCTGCTCCTATTTTTCTATGTTTCTATGTTTCTATGCCTTCTTAACCACCTTATCTACCTGTCCTGCTACCTTCAGGGATCTGTGGACATGCACTTCAAGATCCCTCTGTTCCTCTAAACTACTCAGTGTCCTACCATTTAATGTGTATTCCCTTGCCTTGTTAGCTCTCCCCAAATCCATTACCTCACACTTCTCCGGATTGAATTCCATTTGCCACTTTTCTGCCCACCTGACCAGTCCATTGATATCTTCCTGCAGTCTACAGCTTTCTTCCTCACTATCAACCACACGGCCAATTTTTGTATCATCTGCAAACTTCTTAATCATGCCCCCTACATTGACGTCTAAATCATTGATATATACCACAAAGAGCAAGGGACCTAGTACTGAGCCCTGCAGAACCCCACTGGAAACAGCCTTCCAGTCACAAAAACACCCATCAACCATTACCCTTTGCTTCCTGCTGCTGAGCCAATTTTGGATCCAACTTGCTACTTACCCTTGGATCCCATGGGCTTTTACTTTTTTGACCAGTCGACCATGTGGGACCTTGTCAAAGGCCTTGCTAAATCCATGTAGACTACATCAAATGCACTACCCTCATTGACTCTCCTTGTTACCTCCTCAAAAAATGCAATCAGGTTAGTCAGCCATGACCTTCCCGTAACAAATCCATGCTGACTGTCCTTTATTAAACCGTGCCTTTCTAAATGATGATTTTTACAGACCCTCAGAATTTATTTTTAACCACAACGGAGGTTAGGCTGACTGGCCTGTAGTTTCTCGGTCTATCTCTTTCCTTTTTAAACAACGGTACCATGTTAGCCGTCCTCCAGTCCTCTGGCACCACACCGGCATCTCCGCATCATGACCACACCTATGGCCAGAGAGGATTGAAAATGATGGTCAGAGCCTCTGCTATTTCCTCCCTTGCCTCACTTAACAGCCTGGGATACATTTCATCTGGGCCTGGTGATTTATCTACTTTCGAAGATGCTAAACCCCTTCATACTCCCTCTCTCTATGTTTATCCCATCTAATATTTGACACTCCTCCTCCTTAACTACAATGTCTGCATCGTCCCTCTCTTTTGTGAAGACAGACACAAAGTGTTCATTAAGAACCATGCCCACGTCTTCTGCCTCCGCACACAGGTTACCTTTTCGGTCTCTAATAGACCCGACTCTTTCTTTAGTTACCCTCTTGCTCTTTATGTATTTATAAAACATCCTTGATTTTACTTGCCAATATTTTTTCATGCCCTCATGAGATTATAACAACGCGCTGTGTAAAAAAATTCTCCTCATCTCCCCTCTGGTTCGTTTGCCAATGATCTTAAATCTGTGTCCTCTGGTTACCGACCCTCCTGACAGTGAAAACAGTTTCTCCTTATTTACTCTATTTAAACCCCTTATAATTTTGAACACCTCTATTATATCTCCCCCTTAACCTTCTCTGCTCTGAGGAGAAGAACCCTAGCTTCTCCAGTCTCTCCACTAGAATATGTTAACTCACACTGTCCTATATCTACTTTATACAGAACAATAAGCTGTTTTATTTCACAGAATCACAGAATCCCCACAATGCAGTTAGAGGCCATTTCGGCCCATCGAGCCTGCACCGACACATATCCCACCCTATCCCCGTAACCCCACGTATTTAATCCCCCCCTAACACTAAGGGTCAATTTATCATAGCCAAATCAACCTAACCCGCACATCTTTGGACTGTGGGAGGAAACCGGAGCACCCGGAGGAAACCCACGCAGACACGGGGAGAATGTGCAAACTCCACACAGACAGTCACCCGAGGCCGGATTCGAACCCGGGTCCCTGGCGCTGTGAGGCAACAGTGCTAAGCACTATGCCACCGTGTTGCCCTTTAACCCGGGCTGCGGCGGTGAAAGCGCCGAATCCTAACCACTAGACCACCAGGGATTTCAGGGAGTGAACATTCAGAGCAACAATTATGATAAGGTTCATTTAATTCAATCAGTACAAATGATACAAAATAATGAACACGCTACACTTCCCCATATCAGTGGGTCTTCTTGTTGACGTAAATAAAGTGATTTCTGACAACTCCCGCTTGCATTCCAACCTTCTGATTAGTCTTTGCTGGCTGATAGCCTCACAGCAAACTGCTTCAACAACCTGACTAAGATTGCAGCTTTTCCTGGACCTCCTCATCTGTATCGCTTGTATCTCACTGGTGGTCAGGGGGATGATATCGGCAAGGCTGGGACGCCGGCCGAGGGTAGTGGGTGAGTCCGGGGGTGGGTTGGCAGGGGGAATAGTGGCTGGCAGAGCCCTGCAGCTGTCACTTGGAGCTGGGAGGAACACTCCGGCTCCTCCTGTCTCCAAATTGAGGTAAGTAAGACATTCTGAACTCACCATTTGGGTGGCTGCCCCTGGGGCCGCGACTGGCGCCCATAAACAAGTGCGGCCGGCGGACCAATTTCGTGTGGTGTTGCCGCCGGCCTATTTAGGTGTGGGCAGCGGTCGTTGCACCCAGATCCTGCCCGAACCCGGGCGTGATGCAATTTCGGGGCCTCACTGGGGGACCTGCGAAGATACGGTTAAAGTGAGTGACGTACCGCAGGCTCTGTGGGTTGATAGATATGAATAGATTTGAATTCCAACCGTCAATTATGCTGTGTCAATAACAAAATGGTAAAAGTGCTTTCTGAAGCTCGGTGTAGATTGTACTGTTTATAAAAGACTCAAATCCAAATCGACAGTCAGTCTGCGTCACTGAATGGAGTGGTCTGATGCCAAACAGAGAGTGCAGTATTGAGTGCTGCTGATTGATCCAATCTCAACTGGCAAACCTGGTGAAACTTATTGAAAAATCAGAAAGCAAGTTAATAAAAAAATATCTCCCAGCAGAGCAGAGTCCCATATCTCTCCTGAATCAAGATCACGGCCGTACCATGAGCAGGAATGGAATAGCTGTTCGTAGAATTGGGACTACTTTTCAAGGGCAATCCAATGGCGAAGGCTTGGGTTTGATGGACGTTCTGGAGTTTTGCTGAGTCCCGTGGGGTCAGTAACTACTGATGCTGAACAATCCTTCAGGAGATTAACTATGATGAGTAGGTGCCGTGACCTGAGTAGATAGAAGGCATCTTGATGGACCAAATGACCTACTCCCATTCGACGCTCATTTATATTCTCATTTTCCTACAGTAACACTGTAATGTCACTTGCTTTACTTGGTTATTCTATGTATATTCACTTTCTCCCTTTCTTATGATTTTTTTAATGCATTCTCGGGATGTGGGCGTCGCTGGCAAGGCTGGCGTTTATTGCCCATCCCTAGTTGCCCTGAGAAGGTGGTGGTGATTAGCCGCCTTCTTGAACTGCTGCAGTCCGTGTGTAATTCTTTGTAGTGGGTTGATACAACTGAGTGACTTGCTCGGCCATATCAGAGGGCAGTTAAGAGTCAACCACATTGCTGTGGGTCTGGAGTCATTAGTGACTAAAGGACATTAGTGAACCAGTTGGGTTTTTACGACAATCCGACAGCTTCATGGTCACTGTTACTGATCAACTTTTCATTCCCAGATTTTTCTTGAACTGAATTCAAATTCCCAAACTACCGTGCTGGGATTTGAACTCTTGGTCTCTGGATTATTATCCCAGGTCTCTGTTAATTTGTTTTTCTGTCTCCTTGCACTGTAAACAATTTTTTGAGCATTGGCCTGTGTCCAGGCCACACAGGCTGCCAAGAAGAAAGAAAGACTTGCATTTATATAGCGCCTTTCACGACCACTGGACGTCCCATAGCGCTTTACAACCAATGAAGTACTGTTTGAAGTGTAGTCACTGTTTTAATGTAGGAAACGAGGCAGCCAATTTGTGCACAGCAAGCTCCCACAAACAGCAATGTGATAATGACCAGATAATCTGTTTTAGTGATGTTGGTTGAGGGATAAATATTGGTCAGGACACCGGGAGAGCTTACTTGCTCTTCTTCGAATAGTGCCGTGGGATCTTTTATGTTCACCTGAGAGGGCAGACGGGGGCCTCGGTTTAACATCTCATTCAAAAGATGGCACCTCCTACATAGATACATAGATACATAGAAGATAGGAGCAGGAGTAGGCCAACCGGCCCTTCGAGCCTGCTCCGCCATTTAATGAGATCATGGCTGATCCTCCAATTCAGTATCCCGTCCCCGCCTTCTCTCCGTAACCCTTAACCCCTTTTGCCTGTAGAAATATATCTAATTCCCTCTTAAATATATTTAATGAGCTGGCGTACACTGCCCTCTGTGGCAATGAGTTCCACAGGTTCCCACCCTCTGAGTGAAGAAATTCCCCCTCATTTCTGTCCTAAATGGTTTAGCCCTTATCCTTAAATTATGTCCTCTAGTTCTGTTCTCACCCGCCAAGGGAAACATTCCTTCTGCATCTAGTCTGTCTAGACCTGTCAGAATTCTATACACTTCTATGAGGTCCCCTCTCAATCTTCTAAACTCCAGTGTGTACATCCCTATACTACATAGTCTCTCCTCATAGGTCAATCCCGCCATTCCTGGTATCAGCCTGGTGAATCGCCGCTGCACCCCCTCCATGGCAAGAACATCTTTCCTCAGATGAGGCGACCAAAACTGTACACAGTACTCGAGGTGTGGTCTCACCAGTGCCCTGTACAGCTGCAGCAAGGTATCCCTGTTCCTGTATTCCAACCCTTTTGCTATGAAGGCCAGCATACCGTTTGCCTTCTTGACCGCCTGTTGCACCTGCATGCTCGCCTTCAGTGACTGGTGTACAAGAACACCCAGGTCTCTCTGTACTTCCCCCTCTCCCAATTTATTGCCATTTAAATAATAATTTGCCCTCCCGTTCCTGCACCCAAGGTGGATAACTTCGCACTTGTCCACATTATAGTGCATCTGCCATTTATCCGCCCAATCACCCAGTCTGTCCAAATCGCTCTGGAGCTTCCTGGTCTCCTCCTCTGAGCCCACCCCCCCTCCTAGTTTAGTGTCGTCTGCAAATTTGGAAATGCTGCATCCGACTGGGAGTGTCAGCTTGGATTATGTGCTCAAGTGAAGATTGGGTTTGACTCACCTTCTTCCCTCCTGGTCACGGCGCTTGGTTTCCATTTGCTGGCTACCCCTGATGTGGGAAACCCCAGAGATAAACCCCATATCCCGTACAGTGGGGGAGACTTTAACCTTTGGGCGGCCGATTGGCAGAACATGGCCCGGGCATCATTTAAATAGAATTGGCGAGCTACAGGCACCAAACGGGGGGTCCTCCCGAGGTGGCTCGCCGGATTCGGGCCGGTGCAATATTGGGTGGCCTGGCCTGGCACTACGGTACCTCCTGGAGGAGGGGGTGACGTAAGAAAACTACTCGGCACTTGGTCTAAGCGTTAAACAAAGCTTTAATCAACTGTTTTTCAACATGGAGATCTAGTTGTGGCCTTCACTAGTTCCTGTTGAGGAATGTCCTAAGCAAGCTGGGCCCATGCCCGAGTATTTATACTCTCCCTGGACAGCGCCACCAGCAGGCCGCCCAGTATTACTTCATACATGAATGACAAGATTCATGTCAGGGGGGCGTTTGCCATCGTGGAGGAGAGGGGGATAGGGGGATGGGAGCCCAAGTTAAAATCAGCCCCGGTGACTTTCTGTGCTCCCAGAATACAGTCCAATCCACGGGGGTTAGAAACACTTCACCTTCCTCTGATTGTAGCCATTTTTCACAGTTATGTCCAAATGGTGAACGATTCCATTAACATTGTCTTACAATCTAGACAATGCATGGGGTCAGGAGTCATGGGTCAGGAGGTAGACTGCAAACTGCCAGGAATTCCGGGTGTCAGGAGACCTTTTCCTGTACAGTCACGGTTTATCTTGCTTTATTTTTTTGTCCCATTAACATTGTGTTAACAGGGTGATCAGAGGGGGTAAAGAGAGAGCTGGAGAAAAGGTATCGCAACTGGAGCTAAACAAGTCAGGGGGATAGATACTGTTCTCTGCAGCCGCATCCGAGAGTTCCGAAGGTTGTGTTGCCTGCCCCGGTGCCAGGGTTAAAGACATCTCCTCGCGGCTGGAGAAGAACTTGGAGTGGGAAGGGGAGGATCCATTTGTCATGGTCCACGTATGAACCAAAAACGTAGGTAGAACTAGGAATGAGGTTCTGCTGAGAGAGTTTGAGCAGTTGGGGTCCAAATTAAAAAGTAGAACTCAAAGGTAATAATCTCTGGATTGTTACCTGAGCCATGCGCTAACTGGCACAGGGATAAGCAGATTCGAAGGTTAAATGCGTGGCTGAAAGAGTGGTGTGGGAGGCAGGGATTTCGCTTCATGGGCCACTGGCACCAGTACTGGGGAAAGAGGGAGCTGCTCCGTTGGGACGGGCTCCACTCAAACCAGGCTGGAACCAATGTCCTGGCAAATCAAATAACTAGGGCAGTAATCAGGGCTTTAAACTAATGAAGGGGTGGGGGGAGGGGTGGGAGGATTCAGGAAAGAGTAAATTTAAAAGCAGCAAGGGAAATGTCAAGGCTCTAGAGCAGAGCAGAGTTTTGGGCAAAAATAAGCAGAGCAGGGTCAGGAAGGGATAGAGAGAGTAATAAAGGTAATAAGGCATCAGTGACTAAAGTGACATCAGGGAAAAATAGAAAAAAGTCAAAGCTAAAGGCCCTATATCTGAATGTGCGAAGCATTCGCAACAAAATAGATGAATTAATAGCGCAGAGAGAAATGAACAGCTTTGATCTAATAGCCAATACGGAGATGTGGTTGCAAAGTGACCAAGGTTGGGAACTAAATATTCCAGGATACTTAACTTTTAGAAGAGGTAGGCAAAATGGAAAAGGAGGAGGGGTAGCCCTGATAATAAAGGATGGCATAAAGACAGTAGAGAGAAAGGATCTTAGCTCCGAAAATCAAGAAGTAGAATCCGTTTGGGTGGAGCTAAGAAACAGCAAGGGGCGGAAAACATTGGTGGGAGTTGTGTATAGGCCACCAAACAGTAGTGGTAATGTAGGGCACAGTATCAATCAAGAGATTAGAAGTGCATGTAACAAGGGCAATACGGTAATCATGGGGGACTTTAATCTACATATTGACTGGGCAAATCAAATGACCACTAATGGTGTGGAGGACGAATTCTTGGAATGCATGCGAGATGGTTTCCTGGATCAGTATGTGGAGGAACCAACCAAGGAACAGGCTATTCTGGATCTGGTACTGTGTAATGAGAAAGGGCTAATCAATAATCTTGTGGTAAAGGGGCCTTTAGGGACAAGTGACCACAATATGATTAAATGTTATATTAAGTTTGAGAGTGATGTAGTCCAATCTGAAACTAAGGTCTTCTTCAATCTAAACAGAGGAAACTACGAGGGTATGAGGGACAAGTTGGCCATGGTAGATTGGGAGACTACACTAAAAGGTATGAAGGTGGACATACAATGGCTAACATTCAAGGAAATAATGCATAATTTGCAACAAACATATTCCTCTAGGGCATAAAAACCCAAAAGGAAAAATGATCCAACCATGGCTAACAAAAGAAATTAAAGCTACTATTAAGTCAAAAGAGGAAGCTTATAAAGTTGCCAGAAAAAGCGGTCAGCCTGAGGATTGGATCTTTTTAGAAATCAGCAAAGGGGGACCAAGAAATTGATGAAGAAAGGGAAAATGGAATATGAGCACAAACTAGCGAAAAATATAAAAACGGATTGTAAAAGCTTCTATAGGTATGTGAAAAGGAAAAGACTGGCAAAGGTAAATGTGAGTCCTTTACAGTCAGAGACGGGAGAATTTATAATGGGGAATGAGGAACCGGCAGAGAAATTAAATAAATACTTTGTTTCTGTCTTCATGGAGGAAGACACAAAAAACCTCCCAGAAATACGAGAAAACCAAGGGTGTGGCGAGAATGAGGAACTTAAAGAAATTATTATTAGTAAAAAAACAGTACTAGCAAAATTAATGGGACTAAAAGTCGATAAATCTCAAGGACCGGATGACCTACATCCTAGGGTTTTGAAAGAGGTGGCCATTGGGATAGCGGATGCATTGGTTGTCATCTTCCAAAATTCTATAGATTCTGGAACGGTTCCTGCAGATTGGAGGATAGCAAATGTAACCCCTGTTGAGGCTGCCGCGAAACACGAATTAAGGCTGAATCCATGTGTGGAAAAAGAGAGACTAAGAGAGATTAATGCTACTGCATGGTACAAAAATGGCTGCAAGGCCTGCTCCCAGAATTCTCTGGAATAATCCTGAGGCCCCATCCACTCCTGCCTTAAAGGTAAGGTGCCTTAAAGGGAAGGTGCATCGATATATTGTCCATGGACGGAAAAGTGGGTAATGCCCGTTTAGGTGGCGATCCGCCACACAGCTCCCCCCAGAATCCGCTTAGGAGGTGTGGACGAGACGGTGCGGCGGTCTGATGGGCCGGCCGGAGCGGCTCTTGTAGGACGCCGGTGGACGTGGAACGGTCGGGCGTGGAGCAGCCGGGTGAACTGGCTTGAGGGCAGGTCGGCCGCGTGGAGGTGGACGAGCTACAGGGACCTGCTCACCGGGCTCCGAGTGTGCTGGCTTGAGTCGGTCAACCGACACTTTTTCGGTCCTGTCGCCCACTTGCAGGGTGAAAAATTTGTCCCCAGCCTGTAGCACCTTGTAGGGCCCGTCGTACGGGGGTTGAAGGGGTCCGCGGTGGGCGTCGTGCTGGACGAAAACAAACCGTGCCTGGTGCAGGCTTAGTGGGACGTGTGAGGTGGATTCGCCGTGTCGGGCAATGGGCGAACTGCAGTGCCGGTGAGGCGAAGTCGTGGTGTTGCTGGTCGGCTGACCAGGGTGTCGTGGCGGTGGGCAGGAACTCGCCGGGTACGCGCAGTGGCTGACCGTACACGAGCTCTGCTGCCGATGCGTGGAGGTCTTCTTTAACCGCGGTGCGCAGGCCGAGGAGGACCCACGGAAGTCGGTCGGTCCAGGCGCCGTCTTGGAGGCTGGCTCGAAGAGATGCCTTCAAGGATCTGTGGAACCGCTCACACAGTCCGTTGGCTTGCGGGTGGTACGCTGTGGTGCAGTGAATGGTCACCCCGAGATTGCGTGCGACGGCGGTCCAGAGTTCAGAGGTAAATTGCGGACCTCTGTCCGACGTCATGTCGGAGGAGACGCCGAACCGTGCGACCCAGGTGCTGACGAAGGCTCTGGCGATGTCGGCGGTGGTGGTAGAGGTCGGTGGAATTGCCTCAGGCCAGCGTGTGGTGCGGTCAACGATGGTCAGCAAGTGCGTGTGGCCTTGCGACGGCGGCAGGGGCCCGACGATGTCCACGTGGATGTGGTTGAATCTCCGCGAGGGGACGGTAAACTCCTCGAGGGTTGCTTTCGTGTGTTGCTGTACCTTGGCCCGTTGGCAGGCTAGGCAGGAGTTGGCCCAAGTACGCACATCCTTGCGAAGGCCGTGCCAGACAAAGCGGTTGGCTACCAATTTGATGGATGCGCGGGCGCCGGGGTGGGAGAGGTTGTGGAGAATGTCGAATACCCGGCGGCGCCAGGACGCTGGGACGACGGGCCGAGGTTGACATAGGGATATGTCGCACTTGACCGTGACTGCGGTCGGGCCACAGGCGACGTCGGCCAGGCGTAGCCCTGGTAGGTTGGTGGGTGCGGAGAGCAGATCAGGGTCGGTGATCTGGTCTGCTGTGAGTTGAGCGTAGTCGACTGCTAGGTGTGCGGCGTGGATGGCGGGGCGGAAGAGGCAGTCGGCTACCACATTGTCTCGGCCGGAGACGTGTTGGATGTCCGTGGTGAACTCGGACACTGCCGCGAGCTGGCGCTGCTGCCTGGCAGACCAGGGGTTGGTTGTGTTTGCCATTGCGAATGTCAGGGGCTTGTGGTCGACAAACGCAGTGAAGGGGTGGCCCTCAAGCAAAAACCGGAAATGGCGGACCGCCAGGAACAGCGCGAGGAGCTCGCGGTCGAAGGTGCTGTACTTGACCTCCGGGGGGCGTAGTTGGCGGCTGAAGAAGGCAAGTGGTTGCCAGGCACCGTCGACCCACTGCTCATACACGGCGCCGACCGCGTGGTCGGAGGTGTCCGTGGTGAGCGCTACCCTGGCATTGGGCCGTGGGTGCGCGAGCAGGGTGGCATTGGTGAGCGCGGTCTTGGTGGAGTCGAAGGCGGCGGACGCGTCTGCCGTCCATTCGACCGCCATCTTGCCACTCCTGCCCCGGAGGGCTTCATACAGGGGCCTCATGAGGGACGCCGCTTTGGGGATGAAGCGGTTATAGAAATTCACCATCGTGAGGAACTCCTGGAGGCCTTTGATGGTGGTGGGGCGGGGAAATTGTTGGACGACCTGCACCTTGGTGGGCAGGGGAATGGCCCCAGCATGGGTGATGTGGTGGCCGAGGAAGTCGATCTTGTCCAGGCCGAACTGGCATTTGGCTGGGCTGAGGATGAGCCCGTGGTCGCTGAGGCGCCCAAACAGGATGCGAAGGTGTTCGAGGTGTTCCTGCTTGGAGGAACTGGCTACCAGGATGTCGTCCAGGTAGACGAACAGGAACTTCAGGTCCCGAAGGACCGAGTCCATGAGCCGTTGGAATGCCTGGGCCGCGTTTTTGAGGCCGAAGGGCATCCGCAGGAACTCGAACAGGCCGAAGGGGGTGATTACGGCCGTCTTGGGGACGTCTGCGGGGTGGACGGGGACTTGGTGGTAGCCGCGCACCAGGTCGACCTTGGAAAAGACTGAGCGGCCGGCCAGTCTAGCCGAGAAGTCCTGAATGTGCGGCACGGGGTACCGATCAGGGGTGGTGGCGTCGTTGAGGCGGCGGTAATCCCCGCAGGGGCGCCAACCTCCGCCTGCTTTGGGGGCGATGTGGAGTGGGGAGGCCCAGGGACTGTTGGAGCGGCGGATGATGCCGAGCTGTTCCATGGTGGCAAACTCGGTCCGCGTGATCTCCAGTTTGGCCGGGTCCAGCCTGCGGGCGTGGGCGTACACTGGGGGGCCTGTGGTGGGGATGAAGTGTTCCACCCCGTGTTTGGCGGCCTCCGCGGAGAAGGTCGGATTGTTAAGGGCCGGGAATTCGGCCAGGAGTGCCGAGTAGTCATCCGTGGCCCAGGCGTGGCATTGTGACGCCATGTCGGCGGGTTGACGGGGGGCCATGGCGTCCAGGATGGGTGACATGGTGTTCATGTCCACGAGGCGGTGATGAGGGATGTCTACCAGTAGGCCGTGGGCGCACAGGAAATCTGCGCCGATGAGGGGGAGAGCACCTTGGCAGTGATGAACTCCCATCGGTAGCGGTGACCAGCGAGGTCGAGGGTGACTGTCTGGGTGCCATACGTCCGGATTTCCGAGCGGTTAGCAGCAGCCAGCGCCGGTCCTCGTTTGCCCTTTTGGATGTCGAGGGCGGAGGCCGGGATGATGCTGTGCTGAGCTCCAGTGTCGCACAGGAACCGGCGGCCGGTTTTGTCATCCGTAACGAACAGCAGGGAGCCCGCGTGGCCCACAGCCATCGCGGGGGCTGGTACGGGGGCGGACTTGAAAGAGCAGGGAGGTGTGCACCGTTGTGCCCTGGCGCCGAACCGTGCGTGGTAGTAACAGTGGCCCGGGTTAGTGGGGCGTGAAGGCCCCGTGAGCCCGGTGGCTGGTCCTTGTGGACGCGTGCTGGCCGGTGAGGGGCGCGCCCAGGCATTGGCTGCCAGGTCCGGAGTGACGGCGCGGCTGGAGTGAGCGGACAGCAGCTTGTCGGCCTCATCGGCCAGGGCTTCCAGGTTCGTGAGGCCGGACGCCACGATCGCTGGGCGGATGCTGAGAGGGAGCTGGCGGATGAACAGCATGCAGAAGAGGGATCCGGGTGGGCTCTCGTCGGTGAGGGAGAGCATGTGGGAGAGGAGGTCTGACGGTGAGGCATCACCGAGGCCTGGAAGGTCGAGGAGGTGGCAGTTTCGCTGATATGCCGAGGCCGTAAATTTTTTAAGGAGCGCTGTCTTGAGATGTGCGTACTTGCCTTCCTCTGGTGGGTTCTGCAGCGTTGTCCAAACCTTCAAAACTGTGGCGCTACCAAGTGATGTGACGAGATAGTCGTACTTCGTCCCATCTGTGGTGATGCGTTGCAGCCGGAAGCGCGATTCAGCTTGGAGAAACCAGGCTTCGGGCTGGTTTTCCCAAAACTCCGGCAGTTTCACGGAAACTGCGTTCGTGTCCGCCATTGCAGTGCTCAGAATACGTTCTGAGCGTCGGGGTCACCAATGTTGAGGCTGCCACGAAACACGAATTAAGTCTGAATCCATGTGTGGAAAAAGAGAGACTTTAATGCCACTGCATGGTACAAAAATGGCTGCAAGGCCTGCTCCCAGAATTCTCTGGAAAAATCCTGAGGCCCCGCCCACTCCTGCCTTAAAGGTAAGGTGCCTTAAAGGGAAGGTGCATTGATATATTGTCCATGGACGGAAAAGTCGGTAATGCCCGTTTAGGTGGCGATCCGCCACACCCCGCTATTTAAGAAAGGAAGGAGAGAGAAAACGGGGAACTACAAACCTGTTAGTCTCACATCAGTAGTTGGGAAAATGCTGGAATCTATTATAAAGGATGCAATAACTGGGCACTTAGAAACTAATAGTAAGATTGGGCAGAGTCAACATGGATTTATGAAAGGGAAGTCCTGTTTGACAAACCTATTGGAGTTCTTTGAGGATGTAACTAGTGGAGTAGACAAAGGGGAACCGGTAGATGTGGTGTATTTGGATTTTCAGAAGGCCTTCGATAAGGTCCCACACAAGAGATTGGTGAACAAAATTAGGGCACATGGAATTGGGGGTAATATACTAGCATGGATTGAGAATTGGTTAACAGACAGAAAACAAAGAGTAGGGATAAACGGGTCTTTTTCAGGATGGCAGGCTCTGACTAGTGGGGTACCGCAAGGATTGGTGCTTGGGCCCCAGCTTTTCACAATCTATATCAATGATTTGGATGAGGGGACTAAATGTAACATTTCCAAATTTGCTGATGACACAAAGCTAGGTGGCAGTGTCAGTTGCAAAGAGGATGTGAAGAGGCTTCAAGGGGATCTCGACAGGCTCAGTGAGTGGGCAAGAACATGGCAGATGAATTATAATGTGGATAAATGTGAAGTTATCCACTTTGGTAGAAAAAACAGAAAGGCAGAGTATTTCCTAAATGGTGAAAGATTGGGGAATGCAGCTGCTCAAAGGGACCTGGGTGTCCTTCCCCATGAGTCACTGAAAGTGAATGTGCATGTGCAGCAAGCCATTAGGAAGGCAAATGGTATGCTGGCCTTCATTACAAGAGGATTTGAGTACAGGAGTAAAGAAGTCTTACTCCAATTATATAGGGCCTTGGTGAGACCACACCTGGAGTACTGTGTACAATTTTGGTCTCCTTGCCTAAGGAAGGATATACTTGCCATAGAGGGAGTGCAACGAAGGTTCACGAGATTGATTCCTGGAATGGCGGGACTGTCGTATGAGAAGAGATTGAGTAAACTAGGCCTGTATTCTCTTGAATTCAGAAGAATGAGAGGGGATCTCATTGAAGCATACAAAATTATTACAGGGCTTGAGAGGGTGGATGCTGGGAGAATGTTTCCCTTGGCTGGGGAGTCTAGAACCAGGGGCCACAGCCTCAGGATAAAGGGTAGGCCATTCAGGACTGAGATGAGAAGAAATTTCTTCACACAGAGGGTGGTGAATCTTTGGAATTCTCTTCCCCAGAGGGCTGTGGAGGCTCAGTCATTGGGTATATTCAAAACAGAAGTCGATAGATTTCTGACTAGTAAGGTTATCAAGAGATATGGCGATAGGGCAGGTGAATGGAATTGAGGCAGAAGATCAGCCATGATCTCATTGAATGGCTCGAAGGGCTGAATGGCCTACTCCTGCTCCTATTTCTTATGTTCTTATGTTCTAACTTAAAGAAATCAGTATAAGTAAAGACATAGTACTGGCAGAAATTAATGGGACTAAGTGGCAACAAATCCCCATGACCTGACGACCTGCATCCTAGGGTTTTAAAAGAGATGGCTGCAGAGATAGTGGATGCACTGGTATTAATCTTCCAGAATTCCCTAGATTCTAGAACAGTCCCCAAGGATTGGAAGGTAGCAAACATAACTCCGCTATTTAAGAAAGGAGGAAGAGAAAAAACGGGGAACTATAGGCCAGTTAGCCTGACATCAGTAGTAGGCAAAATGCTCAAATCTATTATTAGGGACGTGGTATCACTTAGAAAATCATAATATGATTAGGCAGAGTCAACATGGTTTTATGAAAGGGAAATCGTGTTTGACAAATCTGTTAGAGTTTTTTGAAGATGTAACTGTATTTGGATTTTCAGAAGGCATTCGATAAGGTGCCACACAAGAGGTTATTAAACAAAATTAAGGCTCATGGGATTGGGGGTAATATACTAGCATGGATTGAGGATTGGTTAATGGACAGAAAACAGAGAATAGAAATAAACAGGACTTTTTCAGTTTGGCAGGCTGTAACTAGCGGGGTACTGCAAAGATCAGTATTTGGGCCTCAGCTATTCACAATCTACATCAATGACTTAGATGAAGGGACTGAGAGTAACTTTTCCAAGTTTGCTGATGATACAAAGTTAGGTGGGAAAGTAAGTTGTGAGGAGGATGCAAAGAGGCTGCAGAGAAATATAGACAGGTTGACTGAATGGGCAAGAACATGGCAAATGGAATTCAATGTGGGGAAGTTTGAAGTTATCCACTTTGGTAGGAAAAACAAAAAAGCAGAATATTTTTTGAATGGTGAGAGACTGGGAAATGTTTGCACTCAGAGGGACCTGGGTGTCCTTATACATGAATCACAGAAAGTTAACATGTAGGTACAGCAAGCAATTAGGAAAGCAAATGGTATGTTAGCTTTTGTTACAATGAGATTAGAGTATAAGAGTAAAGAAGTCTTACTACAATTATACAGGGCATTGGTGAGGCCACACCTGCAGTACTGTGTACAGTTCTGGTCTCCTTACCCAAGGAAAGGCAGGCTCGCCTTCGAGGGAGTGCAATGAAGGTTCACTAAACTGGTTCCTGGGATGAGGGGATTGCCCTATGAGGAGAGATTGAGTAGACTACGCCTATTTTCACTCAAGTTTAGAAGAATGAGAGGTGATCTAATTGAAACATATAAAATTCTTAAGGGGGTCGACAGGGTTAATGCTGAGAAAATGTTTCCCCTGGCTGGAGAATCTAGAACACAGGGTCACAGTCACAGAATAAGGGGTCGGCCATTTAAGACTGAGTTGAGGAGAAATTTCTTCACTCAAAGGGTTGTGAATCTTTGGAATTCTCTACCCCAGAGAGCTGTGGATGCTCAGTCATTGAGTATATTCAAGACAGAGGTTGATAAATTTTTGGGAATTAAGATATATGGGGATAGTGTGGGAAGGTGGAGTTGAGGTAGAAGATCAGCCATGATCTTATTGAATGGCGGAGCAGGCTCGAGGAGCCTAATGGCCGACTCCAGCTCCTATTTCATATGTTCTTATGTAGGAGCAATGTGCCCTCCTCAAACAAAGCGATCCCAACTGAAATCAATGACTGATATAAATGGACATCGCTCCCTCGAGCATGCTATCCAAATCATTCACGTACACAGTGAACAGAAGGGGGACCCAGAACAGAATGCTGTGGGACACCACTACCCACTTCCAACCACACTGAGAAACTGCCCCTAACTCCTATTGTCCACTTCTCCCTTCCAACCAGTTTCTGAACCAATTTTCTCCCACCCCCGCATTCCATCCTGTTAATCTGCACAAACAGTCTCCTGCCTGCTATCTATTTACATCATATCCCATTTCTCCCATACACCAGATCTGTCACCTCAAAATCTCGACCAGATTTGTCAAGCACGATTCTGAAAAGTTGCCTGCTTTGAATTCTTTTCTCTTCATCTCGCTCCTTAGGCCGTGAATCTAACCCCACCTGCTCAGCGGGAACCGTGCGGGCGGGGGTTAAAATGGCTGCTCTGTGGAACCCGCCGGGTTCTTGCTCCCGCCATTTTAACCCCTGGGGTTTCGGGACTGTGTGGGGCTGCGCCCGCTGCAGGCTTATAAACAATGAGCTGTCGGGGCCCGATGAGGTAATCCCGACCCCGGTGTACTATTAACTGGGAGATGTGCGAATCACGCACTGTCTCTCCAAGCCGCCAGCAAGAGCTGTCAGCAAGTAGCAGTGAGCCAGAAGAGGCCCAGGTAAGTTGTGCTCCTCCTGGCCCCAACAAAGGAACCTTTGCGCCTCCTCAGCCCCCAGGACGTCTCCACCCCCACCCTTCCTCTGGCTGGGATCGGCCCGGACCCCCCCTCCTGCCTGACCGGCCTTGCCGGGGATGGTTTCCCATCGCGGGGGCCTGGAGCTGTGTGATGTCAGGGGGGGTGAAGTGGAGTGTCATCATGCGGATCACTGCTTACGCCCCCTCACCCCGATTCCGGTCCTGAGTTAAAACCGAGCTTTAATAATATAATTTTTAATTGAAGATTCATAACGTTCCCCGACTACAGATGGAGGTGATGATTGTGTATGTCTAATATCACGTATGTGCAGTTGTTTTAAAGTTGTCTTCTGAAGTCTTTCGATCAAAGACCTTTTTGTGAGAGTTATCTCAGTCTGCCACCAAACTACAGTTGCCTGGCTAAAAATAAATATTTAGAAACTCATTGTAATTTAATCAGTGCTGAAG
Organism: Squalus acanthias; assembly: GCA_030390025.1. Lineage (NCBI taxonomy): Eukaryota > Metazoa > Chordata > Chondrichthyes > Squaliformes > Squalidae > Squalus > Squalus acanthias. The sequence goes on along the minus strand of CM059434.1, from coordinate 76,042,622 downwards.
CACACAGTGCCACCCAGTCCCTTACCTCCAACTTATAAACTCTGTGTTCTATTATTTTTAAGCTATAAGTAACTAAGCATCTTCACACAAAGAGTGATCAATAGACTTCCAGATAGAACGCAGCAGCCAAAACCCTGGATTCATTGAAGAAATAATTGGATGCTGTACTAGGGGAGGGACGAGCTGAATAAAAGAAAGACTTGCATTTCTACAGCACATTTCACGACCTCAGGACGTCCCAAAGCTTTTCACACTCAATGAAGTACTTTTTGAGTGTAGTAACTGTCATAATGTGGGAAATGCAGCAGCCAATTTGCACACAGCAAGCTCCCACAAACAGCAATGTGATAATGGCCAGATAATCTGTTTTAGTGATGTTGATTGAGGGATAAATATTGGCCAGGACTCCAGGGAGAACTCCCCTACTCTTCTTCGAATAGTGCCATGGGATCTTTTACATCTACCTGAGAGAGCAGACGGGGGGGGCCTCAGTTTAACATCTCATCCGAAAGACGGCACCTCCGACAGTGCAGCGCTCCCTCAGCACTGCACTGGAGTGTCAGCCTAGGTTATGGGCTCAAGCCTCTGGAGTTGTGCTTTGAACCCCTGACCTTTTGGCTCAGAGGCGAGAGTGCTACCACTGAACTACAACTGACACTGAACGGATGACGAGATGGGCTGAATAGATTCCCTTATCTATAATTATCTTGCGATTTAAATGTTTTTGTCCTGTTGGAATGCAGTTGAATAATCAGAGGCTAAAAGGGTGCGATAATGATTAATTCTGTGGTGCATGCAAATAACCTAAAGCACCATTAGAAGCTGTTGCTGTGAATATTATTTAAAGATTAAAAGTAGATCGTTGGCTAATGTTTTTATTTTGTGACTTGACCCCGAGTTCAAAAGTGTAGATTAGATCGTCTTTGAAAATACCTGGATTCTCGCACTTTCTAAATATTTACAGTGTTATTTTTAGACAGGAAACTACTGTTTGGTGAAAGATTAAAATAATACTTGTGTGTGGCACTTGCTCCAACCAGCTCTGCCCTAAAGCAACAATCAGGGTCGTATGAACGTCATTTGCATATTTAAAGTGCCCTACTGCCTGAAACAGGCATGCCCATCGGCCGCTCAGTGGTAGGCCCCTTTCAAAATGGCAGTGGCCACAGTGTCAGCGTTAACGGATCGGTCAGTCTACCGACCCCATTTTGTTAATACAAATTTCGGTGAGTTAAAATCGGCCCCCACATGTCCAGTCCAGTTTACATTGCAGTTTAGCGTCACGAATGCTACTGTTTGTTATTTTTCTATCTTCTGTCCAGTTAACCTGTGCCTGCTGGAAATCCACAGTGTGTCATTGCTGCTTCTCACATTCACTTACTGGTTAATAAATCTGTCTGACAGTTTTTAAGCTGTGATCTGGTGAAGTGGTTATTCTGCTGCTGGCTGAAGCTGAGGAGGATCATGTGGTAGACTCACGAGACAAATTACAGCAACAAGGATTCTCTGTCTGATCCCTGGACTGATGGTAAATTATCCAGAGATTGGGCAGGTCCAAGCACACGCCAGGTCACGGGGAGTGAGGACCCACCGACAGGAATGGTCAAACTAGTAAATAGTAACCTTCGGACTGGTCAAAAACTGATCAATGTGTGGAATAAAGTTCCAGGTAGATTAGTGGAGGCAAAACCCCTGGGATCATTTAAGAAACAATTGGATGCTCCATTGTGGATTGGCAGGATCTCTCTGGATGGATGGATGATCTTCCTTATCTGTAATTAATTTACATCATAATAAATAAATAAATAATAGTAATAAATGGATCGGCCGTTTAGGACTGAGATGAAGAGAAATTTCTTCACTCAAAGGGTTGTGAATCTTCGGAATTCTCTACCCCACAGGGTAAAGGCTCTGTCGTTGAGTATATTCAAGACAGAGATCGATAGATTTTTGGATACTAAGGGAATCGAGGGATATGGAGATCAGGAGGGAAAGTGGAGTTGAGGTCGATGATCAGCCATGATCCTATTGAATGACGGAGCAGGCTCGAGGGGCCGAATGGCCGACTCCTGCTCCTATTTCTTATGTTCTTATAATTATCTTGTGAGGTGCTAAACCCAAGGATAATACTCAAAGTAAAAGCCGCAAAACATAACAATGTGTTCCTTACTTACTCCAGGGTGAAGACTATTGGGGCTGTTGGCTTCTTGAATATGTGTAGTGAGTCACAGTATGGCTTACCCTGGTCTCCTGTGAGAGGTCGCACAACACCAGGTTATAGTCCAACAGCTTTATTTGAAATCACAAGCTTTCGGAGCGCTGCTCCTTCAACTGACGAAGGAGCAGCGCTCCGAAAGCTTGTGATTTCAAATAAAGCTGTTGGACTATAACCTGGTGTTGTGCGACTTCTCACATTTGTCCACCCCAGTCCAACACCGGCATCTTCACATCCTGGTCTCCTGATTGGCCTATTGTGTAATCATCTCCAATACCCAGGTCACCATCTGCCAACTGTACGCTCTAGCGAGCATCTTGATACGGTGTTAGCTGTGGCTTAGTTGATAGCACCCAAGTCTACCTCCACAACATCCTGTGTTGGTAATGGTTCTGCTGTTGCCATTTACAGCTTCTCTAGTCTCATCTTTTGTTTCTTTACTTGTCCCATTGCCACCCCCTTTTGCCTCGCACCTTCTTCCCTTTTGTCATTTAATCTCTCCTGCCTTCCACCCTATCACAGACCTTCCCCTTTTGTTCTTTCCTCCCCTCTCCCCTTTCCCTGGCTCTTGCTTAAAAGCTGTTAATCTTGAACATCTCCCAGTTCTGATGAAAGGCCTGAAACGTTAACTCTGTTTTCTCTCCACAGATGCTGCCTGGCCTGCTGAGTATTTCCAGCATTTTCTGTTTTTATAATTGAGCTTTTTCTGATTTATGCCCAGTTTTCATTTTTGAACGTTAAGGTATGAATGAGGACCGAATGTAAGGGCTGAAATGTTCTTTCCTGTTGGACTTCAATCGGGCATTGTGTCAAACCAGCTGCCGATTTGCTAATTTTACCCCCATAGTGTGACTGTCCTCATCAGCACTCCCTCCACACACACGTCCACACAGGCCTCGGGTGGCCAATCGCCACGCTGCTGGTTATTTTTTGCTGGAACAAGCAGATTATTTATTAAGAGATTATACAGGGCACACAAGCCACGGCCATAGTTTTCAGTCCAGTGCAGTGGGGCACATTCCCTCATCTGAATGTGATCACTGGATAATATTCATGTATGTAAAAAAAAATTACTCCAAGATGCGGGAAAAAACACCAAAGTTAACATGTTCTGGGAGGAGGCAGTCCCCCCCCCCCACCCCGAGAATGGATCATGTCCAGTATTCCCATCTTTACAATTCCCACTACAGCACTGCCGCCTGGCATTTTATTCAGGCCATTATTATAGAGACTACTCAACTCATTGAATCTCCTGAGGGGTCTCAGTGAGCCCAGGTACGATGGCCAAGCTGTGTGAACTTTCTCCCTCATCTCCCAATAGCTCCAAGAAACCTCTGCAACAACACAAGCTGCGCTATTCAACTCTGACATTCCTCCACTGATCTTTCCCTCGTCCCTGGAACACGTGCTCCGTAGAATATTTGATCAGCTCCATCTCTCCTCGAAATCCTTTCCCTCCGTCACTCACTCCTCCTCTCCTGAGGCAGTGACACAGACTGGGGGCCAACCCTACGGCTGGTGGTTAATCTTCACGCCTCGTCCTAGACAGCGAGTGCCATTCAACCACTACAGGCATCATCCATATCCACACATCGACTCTCAACAGCAGGGAGGGGTCACTGGACAGTAATAAAGAACCCTGGACCATTTACCACCCCCGAACCGGAGGCTACTTGTAAGATGCCCCTGACTGCGCCAACTGAGGTCCACTACCTTGGTCAAACTGGGGCCCACAGGAACACTGGGGAGCTGATACAAGCGATGACTTATTCCTGATGGTTTTTTTTTGTAAAGGTCTCATGTTTGTACCACATGGGGCTTTCTGCTAAACAGAAGTCCGATAGCAGTGCTGGGAAGCTACAATTGGTCTAGCGAAGGGAAACATTAGATTGGGGTAGGCAGGCCTGACTGCTCTCTAGTGACCGCCCCCCTGTCAAGTGTAGACATCTGTGGACTCCAGGTGGGGGAATAGAATGGGGCTCAGCTATGGTGCTCTTCATAATACCCCTGTGAGGATGTCAGCCTTGGTTCAATTAGTAACACTCTTGCCTCGGAGTCTGAAGGTTGGGGGTTCAAGCCCCACTTGAGCACGTGATCCAGACTTACTCTCCAGTGCTGCACTGTCGGAGGTGCCTTCTTTTGAATGAGACGTTAAACCAAGCCCTCTCAGGTGGATGTAAAAGGTCTCATGGCACTATCAGATCACTAAAAGAGATTCTCTGGTCATTATCACATTGCTGTTTGTGGGACCTTGCTGTGTGCAAATTGGCTACCGCGTTTCCTACATGACAACACTTCAAAAGTACTATTTGGTTGTCATTGTGAAAGGCGATATAGAAATGAAATGTTTTTCTTTCTTTCAAGGTCTTGACTGTGACTGACTGTGCTCAATGGCGAGCAAGGCAGCCATGGTCAGTACATTGCAAACCTTCCATTCGGTCAATGCACAGATTTGGCGCTTTGGCACGTCCTGAAGTCATGCAAGGCGCTATATAAATGCAAGTCTTTAATATCTCTCAGGCATGTGGGTGTCGTGTCAATCGCACTGTCTCCCCCCAATTCAGTCCCTTTGTATGGCCCAGGTGCCCATTGTTCACCCTGAAGGGCGGCAGACTGCACCACTGGCTCAATGGGGAGCCGAGCTCTCTTCAGACTTTGCCCGCTGCATTAAGTCTTGTTTAAGTATCAAAGGTTGGTTATTGGTGCGATTTAAAGCGCAGATAACACTGAGCAGATAAAGAGAGATAAGACCGGGCGGGTTTTTGTTGTGTTCACACGAGCCCAGTGTAGCACCGAAACCCAAGAGAGAAGCTCTCCCAGGCTCAGTGACAAGCAGCACTCTGTGGGAGGAGGAGTTTATTCAACACTAGGCAGATGCCTGAATGTTTGAGCAGCAGCTGGAGCCTCGGTCAGACCCAGTTCGCACCGCCACCCTGCCCCTCTGAGCAGTGAGACTGCCCGCCAGATCCCAGAGTGGAGTACAATGCCTGACAGTGACCCCGAGCTCCCTGCTCCTGTCAGTCATTCCTATCGAAAGACGATTATGGTAATTATAACCTTCTCTGTTTAATGTTATTGAAATGTCTGTTCTAATGCATTCAGCAAGCCCTGTGTATCAGCAGGCTGCCTGCAGCCGTCCATAGTCACCAGCTGGAGAAGTTTGAGACTGGAGGTTGGAGCACAGCTGCAAGCACGGAAACGCTTCAGTTATTGCAGCCGGGCTCCTCCAAGCTGAGGTCTCGGGGGAGGAGAAGGGGGGGTTTCCACTGGTCAATCAATCAATGACTTGAATCCTGTCGCCAGGTGTTTGGAACCCGGCAGCAACATCAGTGAGAGAGATACGCAGGTAGTCCCTGCAGCAATAATACCCCTGGGGGGTGGTGGGGTGTTGTGTTTGGTGTTCGAGCAGCTTGGCATGTCTCAACTAGCAGGGCTCTGGAGCTGAGAAATGACAGAAAACAAATCTGCTTGTCTTCAGTGTGAGGTGTGGTCAGGTGGGCTGTACTTGAATGGTCACCAGCCTAATGGCTCATTGGCCGCACTCTGCTTTCTCTCGTTTCATTGCCATTTATTCCAACTATCAGATGCTCCTCAGACCACAGTGTGAGCAGGCTGGTATTTTTATCAATATTGCCCAATGTCTCAGGGCAAATCCTTGCCCGACACCGGGTACTGTTGGAGGTAGTGGACATTCCGTCAGTTCCTACTTTGTCGTATCGGGCATTTAAAACCAGTCGAATTGATAGGTCACCACCATGTTTCATGGGCAGTATTAAAAACAACAACTTGCATTTATATAGCACCTTTATTGTTGTAAAACATCCCCAGGTGCTTCACTGGAGCGATTATCAAACAAAATTTGACACCAAGCCACATAAAGGAGATATTGGGACAGGTGACCAAAAGCTTGCTCAAAGAGGTATGTGTTAAGGAGCGTTTTAAAGGAAGAGGGAGAGGTAGAGAGGTTTAGGGAGGCAATTCCAGAACTTAGGGTCTTCTTCTTAGGCAGTCCCTCGGAACCGAGGATGACTTGCTTCCACATTAAAAATGAGTTCTCAGGTGACTGATGAGTCCAATGTGGGACCTACAGTCTCTGTCACAGGTGGGGCAGACGGTGGTTGTAGGAGCGGGTGGGTGGGGTGCTTGGGTTGACGTGCGCTGCCTGCGCTTAGCTTCCGCTTGCTCCCGGCGAAGAGACTCGTGGTGTTCGGCGCCTTCCCGGATGCTTCTCCTCCACTTTGTGCGGTCTTGGGCCAGGGATTCCCAGGTGTCAGTGGGGATGTTGCACTTTTTCAAGGAGGCTTTGAGGGTGTCATTGAAGCGTTTCCTCTGCCCACCTGGGGCTCTCTTGCCGTGTCGGCGTTCCGAGTAGAGCGCTTGTTTTGGGAGTCTCGTATCGGGCATGGGGACGATGTGACCCATCCATCGGAGCTGATCGAGCGTGGTCAAAGCATCGATGCTGGGGATGTTGGCCTGAGTGAGAACACTGATGTTGGTGTGCCTATCCTGCCAATGGATTGGCAGGATCTTGCGGAGGCAGCATTGGTGGTACCTCTCCAGTGCTTTGAGGTGCCTGCTGTACATGATCTATGTCTCTGAGGCATACAGCAAGGCGGGTATCACTGCTGCTCTATAGACCATAAGCTTAGTGCCAGGTTTGAGGTCCTGGTTTTCAAACACTCTCTTCCTCAGGCGACCGAAGGCTGCACTGGCACACTGAAGGCAGAGTTGGACTTCGTCATTGACGTCTGCCCTTGTTGACAGTAGGCTCCCGAGGTATGGAAAGTGGTCCATGTTGTCCAAGGCCTTGTCGTGGATTTTGATAATCGGGGGGCAGTACTGTGTGGCGAGGGCAGGTTGGTAGAGGACCTTTGTCTTACGGATGTTTAGTCTAAGGCCCATGCTCTCGTACGCTTCGGTGAAGGTGTCGTTGATGGTTTGGAGTTTGACCTCCGAGTGAGTGCAGACGCAAGCGTCGTCTGCATACTGTAATTCGACGACAGAGGATGGGACAACCTTGGATCTGGGCTGGAGGCGACGGAGGTTGAACAGTTTCCCGTTTGTTCTGTAAATTAGCTCCACTCCAGCGGGGAGCTTACTGAGGGTGAGATGGAGCATTGCAGCAAGGAAGATCGAGAAGAGCGTTGGTGCGATGACACAGCCTTTCTTGACCCCGGTCCGTACGTGAATTGGGTCTGTGGTGGAACCGTTGGTCAGGATCATGGCTTGCATGTCGTCGTGAAGCAGGCGGAGGATGGTGACAAACTTTTGAGGGCAGCCGGATTTGAGGAGGACACTCCATAATCCATCACGGCTGACGGTGTCGAAGGCCTTTGTGAGATCAAAGAAGGCTATGTACAGCGGTTGGTGCTGTTCCCTGCATTTCTCTTGTAATTGACATGCGGTGAAGATCATGTCCATTGTGCCCCTTAGTAGGCGGATTCCGCATTGCGACTTTGAGGAGTTCTTTGGCCACTGGGAGAAGGCGATTGAGGAGGATTCTTGCGATTACTTTCCCTGTGGCAGACAGCAGGGAAACTCCTCTGTAATTACTGCAATCAGACATGACCGGCAATGGTGGAACCATGAAAATCGGGGATGCGCAGATATCTCGGAGGGTTGTGGGGATGGAGGAGATTACAGAGATAGGGAGGGGCGAGGCCATGGAGGGATTTGAAAACCGGGATGAGAATTTTTAAATCGAGGCGTTGCCAGACTGGGAGCCAATGTAGGCCAGTGAGCACAGGGGCGACGGGTGAATGGGGCATTGGTTTGAGTTAGGATAGGGGAAGCAGAGTTTTCAATGCAAGGTTGCAGGCCAGCCAGGAGAGCAGAAATAGTTAAGTCTATGGATAACAAGGCATGGATGAGGGTTTCAACAGCAGATGGGCTGAGGCAGGAGCAGAGACGGGCGATGTTACGGAGGTGGAACTATTAATATATCATAGTCTTGCTGGCACTAGTTACTAACAAAACATGGCTTTGTTAAAGTGAGAAAGAACTTTTATTTCTGCAGCACCTTTCAGGATCTCTGGCTGTAAAGCACTTTGGGACATCCTATGAAGTACTTTTTGAAGTGCTGTAATGTAGGAAAAGCAGCAACCAATTCCCCACAGCAAGATCCCACTGAAGAGCAAGGTTATAATGACCAGTTATTCTGATTTTAGGGATTTTGGTTGAGGGATAAATATTTGCCAGGCATCGCGGAGCTCGACCCTGCTCTTCTTCGAATAGTGCCACGGGATCTTTTACATCCACACGAGAGAACAGGCGGGGCCTCGGTTTAATATCTCATCCGAAAGACGGCACCTCCGACAGTGCAGCGCTCCCTCAGTACTGCACTGGAGTGTCAGCCTGGATTATGTGCTCGAATCTCTGGAGTGGGACTTGAGCCCACCACCTCCCAGAGGTGAGAGTGCGACCCATTGAGCCACACCCTGTTCGGACTGGATGCTCTGGCGTAAATCAGCCTCTTATTTAAATTTTTGGGTGCCCCCTTTCCCTTTGAAGCTGGCAACTAGCTGGTGCCCAATTACATGGGCCCGAGCACCCACAGGAGCCTCGAGGGGCAGGCAGTATTGGCGGACGATTGTGTCATGGCGGCATTGCAGCCAATTCCAATCCGGCCTCGCCCTCGATGTCTGCACAAGCCCACTTTTCAGGAGGGGTCTTTGGATTTCCGTGGTGAGTGGCAACCTGGCCTGATGTTTCTTCCCCTCTGACAGCCCTCCCTGCCAACAGCCCAGAAAATCAAGCCTGGGATCTTCCTACTCTGTGTGGCTCAGTATCACAGCCATAGTGTCCTTGCACTGGGAGTTGCTACATCATTTGAAGTGTAAGGCGTGAGGGAAAAGCAAGCTGTGGGGAGAGCATCAAAGTCTCAGTCATTTGGTGTGTAAATAAAATAAAACATGTTTTCTGTAGCATATGTTGCTGACATGTTAATGGCGGGGCTGCAAAAGAAAAAGACTTCTATTTCTATAGCGCCTTTCATGACCACCGGATGTCCCAAAGCGTTTTACAGCCAATGATAGTACTTTTGAAGTGGAGTCACTGTTGTAATGTAGGAAACGCGACAGCCAATGTGATAATGACCAGATAATCTGTTTGTGATGTTGATTGAGGGATAAATATTGGCCAGGACACCGGGGAGAACTCCCCTGCTCTTCTTCGAAATAGTGCCTTAGGATTTTTTACCTCCACCTGAGAGAGCAGACGGGGCCTCAGTTCAACGTCTCATCTGAAAGACGGCACCTCCGACAGGGCAGCACTCCCTCAGCACCGCACTGGAGTGTCAGCAGTGAGATTTTTGTGTTCAACTCTCTGGAGTGGGACTTGAACCCACAACTTTTTGACTCCAAGGCGAGGGTGCTACCCACTGAGCCACTGGCTAACAAGGTCATCTGGCCGTGTATCTTGCTTTGTATGTGAGAAGGGTCAGTGTTGTGATCAGTTTTGTGATGATATCATTGCCTGTTCTTACTGCTAGTATTGGCAGCTAGTACATTATTGTATAATATATAACTTCAAATCAATGTTAAACAGATACAATCTTTCTGCAGGATCTTTGAGGATGTAACTGGTAGAATAGATAAGGGAGAACCAGTGGATGTGGTGTATTTGGACTTTCAGAAGGCTTTCGATAAGGTCCCGCATAAGAGATTAGCGTGCAAAGTTAAAGCACATGGGATTGGGGGTAAGGTACTGACTTGGATAGAAAACTGGTTGGCAGACAGCAAGCAAAGAGTTGGAATAAACTGGTCTTTTTCCGAGTGGCAGGCAGTGACTAGTGGGGTACCGCAGGGATCGGTGCTAGGACCCCGGCTATTCACAATATATATTAATGATCTAGACGAGGGAACTAAATGTAATATATCCAAGTTTGCAGACGACACAAAGCTGGGTGGGCGTGTGTGCTGTGAGGAGGATGCAGAGAAACTCCAGTATGATTTGGACAGGTTGGGTGATTGGGCAGATGCATGGCAGATGCAGTATAATGTGGATAAATGCAAGGTTATCCACTTTGGTGGCAAAAACAGGAAGGCAGATTATCATCTGAACGGTAATAGATTGGGAAAAGGGGAAGTGCAACGAGACCTGGGTGTCCTTGTGCACCAGTCGCTGAAGGTAAGCATACAGGTGCAGCAGGCGGTTAAGAAGGCAAATGGTATGTTGGCCTTCATAGCGAGAGGATTCGAGTACAGGAGCAAGGATGTCTTGCTGCAGTTGTGCAGGGCCTTGGTGAGACCACACCTTGAGTATTGTGTGCAGTTTTGGTCGCCTTATCTGAGGAAGGATGTTCTTGCCATGGAGGGAGTGCAGCGAAGATTCACCAGACTGATACCTGGGATGGCAGGAATGATGTAATGAAGAGAGATTGGGTCGATTGGGCTTGTATTCGCTAGAGTTTAGAAGAATGAGAGGGGATCTCATTGAAACTTAAATTCTAACAGGACTAGACAGACTAGATGCAGGAAGGCTGTTCCCGATGGCGGGGGAGTCCAGAACCAGGGGTCACAGTCTAAGGATAAGGGGTAAGCCATTTAGGACTGAGATGAGGAGGAATTTCTTCACCGAGAGTGGTGAACCTGTGGAATTCTCTACCACAGAAGGCAGTTGAGGCCAATTCATTAAATATATTCAAGAAGGAGTTAGATATATTTCTTAAGGCTAAAGGGATATGGGGAGAAAGCAGGGACAGGGTACTAAATTTGGATGATCAGCCATGATCGCATTGAATGGCGGAGCAGGCTCGAGGGGCCAAACGGCCTATTCCTGCTCCTATCTTCTATGTTTCAGTCTGAGTTTACCATTGCTGCTTCGGAGCAGGCTGTCCCTCCGATCTTGTGGAGATTGAGCCTGTCTGTGAATCCACAATGAGCCAATATCACCTCTTTAGAATGAGAGGGAAATAAAAAAAGATAAATTAGAATGACATTATGCAACATATAGAGCATTCAGATTGAAACAGACTGGCGTATAAATCCACCTTGGGTGATAGCGGAGAATGAGCAGTCTGTTCCGCACCCAGCCCGGTTTCCTTTTCCATAATGGAGTGCGGCCAATCTACTCTCTCCTGTTCTGCACTCCCACTCGAGACTGACTTATCCCCCACTGTTGAAGAGATTTACTTGATAATTGAAAACTGCTGAAGGAGCAGTGTGTGAAACACGTAGTATCACTTGACTTGGCAGATGGAGAACTCGTCCATGCAGAACATTTGGTTTGATTTAGTACTGTAGGGTTGTTTTCACTTCTCTATCGCTCGGTCTTTATACACTGAGTGGGGTAACGAGCCTCCAACAAATTCAATGCTTCTCACAACACTCTTTACTTTACTTTAAATCACACAATTCTTCATACAACAGTTAGCGTAATATTACAACACGTTCCCTCAACTTTAACACATTAAATGCTTACAACCTCGACTGGGCTGCACTGCACTCGGAACGATGAGATGATCAGTCTCTTTGATTCCCAGGGTTCTCCCAACGCCTATCCTCTTGGACGGTATGGTTCCCGGCTCGCACCAGAGCGTCTGATCTACCTTCCTTCGTGGTCTGTACAGCATATGATCGCTGGCGTAATCCTCCTCTTCAAACACTCTTGGTTTGTTGTTTGTGTGGTCACCTCTCCTGAGAGACTTGTGTGTCAAGCTCTTTCCAGTAATTGTTACCCAGCCCCTTAATCAATGAAACGTTTTGCTAATTCTTGACACACCACATGCCTGCACACTCTCAATGGTTTCAACAGTTTGTAGTTAACTATAGTCTATAAACATGTCCAGAGTGCATCGCGTAGTTCTGCTGGCTCACGCCAGTCTTTTCAAGACATGTCAAGTTAACCATCTCCGAAGCTTTCAAGTAAGAAAGAAGAAAGACTTGCATTTATAGATACATAGATACATAGATACATAGAAGATAGGAGCAGGAGTAGGCCATCCGGCCCTTCGAGCCTGCTCCGCCATTTAATGAGACCATGGCTGATCCTCCAATTCAGTATCCCGTCCCCGCCTTCTCTCCGTAACCCTTAACCCCTTTTGCCTGTAGAAATATATCTAATTCCCTCTTTAATATATTTAATGAGCTGGCGTACACTGCCCTCTGTGGCAATGAGTTCCACAGGTTCACCACCCTCTGAGTGAAGAAATTCCCCCTCATTTCTGTCCTAAATGGTTTAGCCCTTATCCTTAAATTATGTCCTCTAGTTCTGTTCTCACCCGCCAAGGGAAACATTCCTTCTGCATCTAGTCTGTCTAGATCTGTCAGAATTTTATACACTTCTATGAGGTCCCCTCTCAATCTTCTAAACTCCAGTGTGTACATCCCTAAACTACATAGTCTCTCCTCATAGGTCAATCCCGCCATTCCTGGTATCAGCCTGGTGAATCGCCGCTGCACCCCCTCCATGGCAAGAACATCTTTCCTCAGATGAGGCGACCAAAACTGTACACAGTACTCGAGGTGTGGTCTCACCAGTGCCCTGTACAGCTGCAGCAAGGTATCCCTGTTCCTGTATTCCAACCCTTTTGCTATGAAGGCCAGCATACCGTTTGCCTTCTTGACCGCCTGTTGCACCTGCATGCTCGCCTTCAGTGACTGGTGTACAAGAACACCCAGGTCTCTCTGTACTTCCCCCTCTCCCAATTTATTGCCATTTAAATAATAATTTTCCCTCCCGTTCCTGCACCCAAGGTGGATAACTTCGCACTTGTTCACATTATAGTGCATCTGCCATTTATCCGCCCAATCACCCAGTCTGTCCAAATCGCTCTGGAGCTTCCTGGTCTCCTCCTCTGAGCCCACCCCCCCCTCCTAGTTTAGTGTCGTCTGCAAATTTGGAAATGCTGCATCCGACTCCCTGATCCAGGTCATTAATGTAAATTGTGAACAGCTGGGGACCCAGGACAGATCCCTGTGGTACCCCACTTGTTACTGCCTGCCATTCAGAAAATGAGCCGTTTATTCCAACTCTGTTTTCTATCTGACAGCCAGTTCTCTATCCACGTCAATACTTTCCCCTTTATCCCATGAGCTTCAATTTTCCATGCTAATCTTTTATGTGGGACCTTGTCGAAGGCCTTTTGGAAGTCCAGGTACACCACATCTACTGGCTCTCCCCCATCTATTTTACCAGTTACTCCCTCAAAAAATTCCAATAGATTAGTCAAGCACGATTTACCCTTTGTAAATCCATGTTGACTCTGTCCTATCCTGTCCCCATTTGCTAAGTGCTCCGCTATTTCATCCTTAATGATGGACTCCAGCATTTTGCCCACAACTGATGTAAGGCTTACAGGTCTGTAATTACCTGCTTTTTCCCTACCCCCCTTTTTGAATAGTGGGGTAACGTTAGCTACCCTCCAATCCATGGGCACTGTTCCCGAGTCTAATGAATTCTGAAAAATCATACTTAGTGCATCCGCTATCTCTAGGGCCACCTCCTTCAGTACCCTAGGATGCATGTTATCAGGCCCTGGGGATTTGTCCGCCTTCAATCCCTTTAGCTTCCTTAACACCATATCCTTAGATATATTTATATAGCGCCTTTCACACCCACCAGACGTCTCAAAGCGCTTTACAGCCAATGAAATACTTTTTGAAGTGTAGTCACTGTTGTAATGTAGGAAACGAGGCAGCCAATTTGTGCACAGCAAGCTCCCACAAACAGCAATGTGACAATGACCAAATAATCTGTTTAATTGATGTTGATTGAGGGATAAATATTGGCGAGGACACCGGGGAGAACTCCCCTGCTGTTCTTCGAAATAGTGCCGTGGGATCTTTTACGTCCACCTAAGAGAGCAGATGGGGCCTCGGTTTAATGTCTCATCTGAAAGACGGCACCTCCGACAGTGCAGCGCTCCCTCAGCATTGCACTGGAGTGTCAGCCTAGCTTTATGTGCTCAAGTCTCTGGAGTGGGACTTGAACCCACAACCTTCTGACTCGAGCGAGAGTGCTGCCCACTGAGCCACAGCTGACACTTTTTGTACTGTCGTCGAGTTCGGTTCATTAGCTAATAGTTTCAGGTAGGCTTACCCTATGTACTGTCGCTCAGAAATATTGATGCACAAACTAATCAGATGTGAGTATTAGGATCAAGCAGTGTGGATGAATTCAGACTCTGTTTTCTAGTCCAGGTTTTGGATGCATCAAACCTGAAGTTCAAGGTAGGGGAGGCTGAGGAACCACTGAAATGGATCCACCTACTATTGTTCCAAATGAAGCCAGATAGCTATTGCCTGAGGGATGAGGACTTGGAGACACAAATGTGACAAAAACCAGGCACACACTCACTGAATCAACACTGACAGAAAATGGGCGTGCAGGCAGTTAAAATTGCCCGTCGACTTTCCCCACCTATCCCACTGCCTCCCTGCAGGTTGCGATCTTTATCTGCTCTTCTGAGCAGGCCAGAAGCCAGCGGAGTTTTGCAGATCGGGCTCCGATGATGTCATTGGCGTCTGACTGCAATTTTAACCACAAGTCTGCACGGGGGAAGTCCCTGTCTCTTCCCTCTGGATGCGGAGATGCCGGTGTTGGACTGGGGTGGACAAAATTGAGAGGTCGCACATCGATTGCCCCTTCACCTGAGGAAGGGGCAATCGATAGCTCCGAAAGCTTGTGATTTCAAATAAAACTGTTGGACTATAACCTGGTGTTGTGCGATCTCTCAATTTCTTCCCTCTGGGCCAAACAGGCAGGAAGAGGAGCCGGGACCAGAAGAGGCCCAAAAAAGGCAAAGTGGAATTTATTATATTTTAGTTTCCTCGTGGACCACAAGGGCCATCTGCCGGGTGCGGACAGGGTCCATGCAGATGAGGCCGGGGAGTTGTGCTCTTCCTGGCCTCACGGTGCGGAGGTCTGTCCCTCCCCCACCCGCACGACTCCCGCCCCCGGTTAAAATTGGCCTGGCTGTGGGTGAGGAATATCCGCCATGCAAAAAGCCCCAACCATGACTGGGTCAAAACGGTCCAAATGCTGACGGCCTCAGTGAGTTCGAATTAATTTGGCAACGATTTCAGTTTATCGCTGGCAGGGTTTCCATTACTGGTGCTGAACCCTTTACTCTTGGAATGTAGGAATCCCTTGTGTTTTTACTGTCAGCTATCCAACTGGCTTTACCTCTATCCATAGAGTTTCAAAGGTCTTGTAGCTTCTTGAAGATAAGGTGGCTGGATCTTGCGTTGAGCTTGGTGTTTGGATGAGGGAGGAATGTTTGTATCAGGAGAGCTCTCTGCTCTTCAAATAGTGACGTAGGATCTTTGACATTTACCTGCGAGCAGACGGGCTTTGGTTTAACGTCTCATCCAAAAGACGGCACCTCTGACAGTGCAGGGAGTGCTGCACTATGTGCTTCAGTGTTGGAATGGAGCTTGAACCCAAAAGTGCTTGTCCTGGAGTGGGGATTGAATCCCAAAACCTTCTGACTTTGAGGCAACAGTGCTGACAAATGAGCCAAATCAACAAGTCAAGCAACATGTCGAGCCCTGGAAACCGAGCGAAGGGAATGTAGGGGAAGAGTAGCGTAGTGGTAATGTCACCGGCTAGTAATCCCGAGGCCTGGACTAATGATCCGGAGACGTGAGTTCAAATCCCACCACAGCAGCTGGGGAATTTAAATTCAGTTAATTAAATAAATCTGCAATAAAAAGCCAGCATCAGTAATGGTGACCATGAAACTATCGGATTGTCATAAAAACCCATCTGGTTCACTAATGACCTTTAGGGAAGGAAATCTGCCGTCCTTACCCGGTCTGGCCTATACGTGACTCCAGACCCACAGCAATGTGGTTGACTCTTAACTGCCCTCTGAAATGGCCGAGCAAGTCACTCAGTTGTAACTAACTGCTATGCACTGTGGGAGTACCTTCACTACATGGACTGCAGCGGTTCAAGAAGACGGCTCAGGGCCAACTAGGGATGGGCAATAAATGCTGGCCTTGCCAGCGACACCCAGATCCCATAAGTGAATAGAAAAAAAAAGGGCAGAACGAGTGGTACAGGAGCAGAAAGATGGAATAGTTCAAATACAATGAATTGACAAAGTATTGTTTAGTAATTGACTAAACAGCTGCCCCTGTGTCATTGGCTGCACTGAATTGCTATATTGTATTGATAATGCTAATCAAGGTTGTGATATTTATTATTAAATTCAGATAGTAACAAATTAGAAAACACTTCTGAGCTTCAAAACATGTAGTGTATCTTCATCGGCCATGTCAGTACACTGCGTGCAGCTGTCAATCATACGAACATATCCAGGTCAGAGGGAACTTGAATGTGATTTTTGTCTCATGTTTCAGCCTCTCTAATTTTCTTCTTCCACTTGGTTTTGTGTTGACTCACCTGAGACCCAGTCAGTGGTGGAGTAATGTTGTGGGAGCTGGACACTACAGACTGAAGCCAACACAATGCCCCGAGATCCAGTGCACACTGAGGTAGTGATGAGTCTGCGAGTACAAGGCCGCGGATCAGTAGATGGTGCGCTGGTAGTTGGGTATAATCTGTGCTGCCAGCTGGTAGTGGCCCCAAACAATAAGCAGCGAGGTTCCCTCTGGCGAATCACCGAGATGGTGACGATCTCACCCTACTGCTGCTGAAACCCTTATCCATGATTTTGTCACCTCTAGACTCAATTACTCCAATGGCCTCCTGGCTGGCCATTCTCCACCCTCCATGAACTCCCAACTTGTTCAAAACTCTGCTGCTTGCATCCTGTCCTGATGGAGCCCATCACTCCTTCCCCTTTGACCTATATTGGCTCCAAGTCCCCAACGCATTAACTTTAAAATCTCAGTCCACGTCTAGAAATCCCATCATGGCCTCACCCCACTCTGTCTCTGCAGCCTCCTCCCCTCCTGGCCTTTATCCTCTCCCTTTGCCCCACCATTGGTGGCAAAATCTTCACTCCCCCTTAGCCTATTCTCTGAAACTGCCCCCCTAAACCCTGGGGGGGGGCTGCAGAGGAGGCCGGGGACGGCAATGGGGGCAAGTGCTGGCAGGCGGCCAGCAACAAAAATGGCCGCCCAGCACCCCGCCTTCAATTAGCGCTGCCCTGGCCGCAGGTAGGCCCCCCTGACCCCGTCGGACGTAGTGTCCTGGCGGTAAGTCGGGGCGCTACTGAAGATCGCGGCCAAGGCACGTCGCTGATGTCATGGTCTGCGGCGCAGCGCCGCGCCGCGGGGCGCTAATGGTTACCGCTGCCGCTAACCTCCCGCTGAATTTTGCGCGAGGTGTTGGCGGTGCCGCGCCCGGGCGCTAGTTGCTTTGCGCCCCGTTAGCTGGAGGCTCAAAGCAACCGACTATTTTCCCCCTGGGCTCCTGATTGACAATAAAATGAAACTATCGCAACAATGCTCAGTGACCGTGAGTAAAGCAAATCAGATGTTGGGATCTGTTAAAAGGTCAATATTGAGTTGAAATAGTGAGGTGATCCTGCCACTTTATAAATCATTGTGGGGTAACGAGCCTCAAACAAATTCAGTGCTTCTGTGTACAGGTCTGGTCACAGAAGTATGTAAAGGATATTGCAGCTATTGAAAGGTTACAGGAAAGAGCGACCAGAATGAATGAGGGGATGGAGGGATTGGATTATGTAAACTGGGCACCTTCTCACTGGAGAAGAGATGGTTGAGAGGGGATATGATTGTTGTTTTCAGGATTTTAAAGGGACCTGATAATGTCGACTATGACGAGCTGTTTCACCTTGTCCCGAACAGTTGACCCAGAGGACACGGCCTGCACTTGAAGGGGGTAAATTCAAAACTAATCTGCGGAAACATTATTTCAGTGAGTGAGTGGTCAATCTATGGAACAGGCGCCCTAGGGAGAAGGTGGAAGCAAATAGTATTGATTCATTCAAATGCAAATGAGATAGATTTTCAGAAAATAACATTTTGGGATACGGTATATGAGTAATTGGAGACATGATGTGTGGTGAGTGTAACGGGCTCGGGAGGGACAGGTGACTGTGGACCTCTGGTTCCCAAAGCTCTCCCCCACTGGGGTTTCCTCACCTCATGTCTGGGTCTGTTGTAGACTCACTGATAGAGATTGGTTGCTGTGATCAGTCAACAACGCCATCATCGTATCGTGTGACTCCCAGGATGGTAGATAGACCGTGGTCTTTTTCATCCAGCAGTTGCTATGTTCCTGTGAATGCAAGTTGTATATTGTGTACAAAAGCAAAATACTGCGGATGCTGGAAATCTGAAATTGTATATAGTGTACATGCTTGGGGAGGGGCAGGTCCAAGTAGGGCGATGGGTGAAGCAAAGAAAAGCCAGACTCTCGGCCTTCTTTACAGTCTTCTATATCCAGTCTTATTTATCGCCAATCAAAAATCAGAACCATGCACTGTGGAACTTCTTCAGCATCTTGTGTCCTGGTTAATATATACCGCTCGACCAACCACTACAGATTATCTGGTCATTATCTCACTGCTGTTTGTGGGAGCTTGCTGTGTGCATATTGGCTGCCGCGTTCCCTACATTACAACAGTGACTACACTCCAAAAAGTACTTCATTGACTGTAAAGCGCTTTGGGACGTCCTGAGGTTGTGAAAGACGCTGTAGAAATGCAAGTCTTTATTTATCACTAACGGAATTGGTATAACTATTTCCAAACAAGTAAAAAAGAAAATATTTTGGCCGCTTCATAATTACACAAGTAATTGTCAGCGATTATCCTAAAATGTGGAATTTTTTAATCGTAATGGCTGCTTGACTGATAACCTGTTCTTAAAATATCAAATTGGCGATACTTTACTGATCTACTTCATTAACAAGGGCTATTTCTGTCACCAAATTCTGCAGTTGGTTGCAATATATGCAAAACGTTCTCCTTCACTAAAACATGGTAAAACAACAGGATGTTCAAGGGCCCAGTAAAACCCTGGCAAGACTACAATTGTAATTGCAATATTTATTTAAAAAAAATGGATGATCTGTATCTCGGGGCCAAAAACAAGCAGTTATTTTAGATTGTGTCTGTCTCATCTGAGTGAGATGTTACTGGGAAATACTGTGTGTTGTCAGAAACAACGATGAGATGTTCTTAGAAAGAAACGTGGCATGTGTTTCAGAAACGCCAATGCTAGTTTCTGTTTCCTGTGATATTGTGACTGTTTCACACATTATTGAGGGGCACTCAGCACCAGCTAATCTTAATACAAAAGCAAAATACTGCGGATGCTGGAAATCTGACATAAGAAGAGAAAATGCTGGAAATACTCAGCAGGTCAGGCAGCATCGGTGGAGAGCACCAGCTAATCTTACCCACTTCATTCACAGTAAAATCCATGAGAGTACAGCAACAACATATTGCATTTATATAGCGCCTTAAACACATTCTAACATCCAAAGGCCCTTCACAGGCGCGCCATCAGACAAAAACTGAGGTCAAGCCAAAGATGGGGATATTCGGACAGGTGACCGAACGCTTGGTCAAAGATGTAGGTTTTAAGCAGCATCTGAAAGGAAGAGCGAGAGGCGGAGAGGTTTAGGGAGGGAATTCCAGAGCTCAGGGCCTTGGCAGCTGAAGGCACGGCCGCCCATGGTGGGGCGAAGTGAGTGGGTGATGCGCAAGAGGCCAGAATTGGAGGAACGCAGAGATCTCTGAGGGTTCTAGGGCTGGAGGAGGTTGCAGAGATAGGGAGGAGCGAGGCCATGGAGGGATTTGAACACGAAGATGATTTTAAAATTGAGGCGTTGGACCAGGAGCCAATGTAGGTCAGCGAGCACAGGGGGTGATGGGTGAGCGGGACTTGGTGCGAGTTAGGATACGGGCAAGCTATGGAGGGTGGGTGAATGGAGGCCAGCCAGGAGAGCATGGGACTAGTCGAGTCTGGAGGTGACAGAAGCATGGATGAGGGTTTCAGCAGCAGGTGGGCTGAAGCAGGGCCCAAATAGTCTGGTTATTTAGGATTCTTCTCCATTGATTCTCCACAATTGAGGCCCATCCGTTTCTGAACCTCTCGGTGCTGAATCTCTTCAGCTTTCATCCCATTTCCAAATTTTAGAATATAATTACCCTTTAGTCAAACCCCAGCTATCAGTGGATGACTAGATGGGTTATTTCTCCCTTGATTTCTGCAGGAAATGTTCCATTAATTTGAGCACCATGGCAACTGAAATACTTGCCAGCTAAAGCGGACAGCCCAGGTCTGAGCCTGTCGTGCTGATTAGATTAATTGATTGCTGAGAACGAGCAACAGTTTTTGAAACATAAGATTAATCATTCACCCGTCATATTTGCAAAATCAGCACAGATTGATGCACAATATATAAAATATATAGGCCCAGAAATTCAATGGGGCCGTGCCCATTCTTCAGGCGCAAAACGGCCATCTAAGCACCCACTATGAAGAAGAAGACTTGCATTTATATAACGCCTTTCACGTCCACCGGACGTCTCAAAGCGCTTTGCAGCCAATGAAGAACTTTTGAAGTGTAGTCGCTGTTGTAATGCTGGAAACGCGGCAGCCAATTTGCACTCAGCAAGCACCCACAAACAGCAATGTGATAATGACCAGGTAATCTGTTTCTGTTATGTTGGTTGAGGGATGAATATTGGCCAGGACACCGGGGATAACTCCCCTGCTCTTCTTTGAAATAGTGCCATGGGATCTTTTACGTCCACCTGAGAGCAGATGGGGGCCTCGGTTTAACGTCTCATCCAAAAGACGGCACCTCCGACAGTGCAGCACTCCCTCAGCACTGCACTGGAGTGTCAGCCTGGATTTATGTGCTCAAGTCCCTGGAGTGGGACTTGGACCCACAATCCTTCTGACTCTGAGGCAAGTGTGCTACCAACTGAGCCATGACTGACACTATATGGTGGGTGGGGTGAGCGCGCAGTCATTGTGCGCTGGAAATGCGCCGTTCGCCATATTGGTAAATGCAGAAAGAGAGGCGTCCAGAGCTCGTGCCCAAAACAGGCGTTCGATGCTTTGCATATGCAAATAGGAGGCCTAACACCTGATTGAGGCTCCCTTTGTAAAATTGGGCTACTCTGAACACAGCCAGCGCCGAGTGCGTTCAGGAAAAAGTGCAGTCTAACCATCGGCCTGTAAATGGGAAAGCTTTTATCAAAAATACCTACCTGAATGTGGAGGTGGGAGGAGTAGGAGTGCCCCTCCCCCCACCCCCACCGTGCCAAAGACTGTTGCGGGACCCCTCCCTCCCACTTCCTGATTTCTCGATTGCGCTCCACCCCGATCTCCCACTGCCCCCCCGATCTCCCACTCCCCCTCCCGATCGGCTCGCCCCCCCCCTCCTCCCGATCGACACTCCTCCTCCCGATCGCCCTCCCACTGCCCCTCACGATCTTCCTCCCCCCCCCTCCCCGTCCTCCCGATCGCCCCCCGTCCTCCCGATCGACACTCCCCCTTCTGATCGTCCTCCTCCTCCCGATCGACCCTCTCCTCCCGATCGACACTCCCCCTTACCCTTCCTGATCGTGCCCTCCCCCTCCTGATCGTGATATTCCCCTCCCAATCACCTCTCGCCTCCCTCCCCACCCCCCCCGATCCACTCCCACCCTCTCGATAAACAAGCTACTTTGTTCTTTTAAATTGTTCAATGGTGTCTTAAGTTAAATGTAATTTATTATAAATCTCACGTCTGCCGCATTGCCCGTCCACTTCATCCATTATAAATTCCTCTGTTAACATTTAGAATGGGAAGTGCCTATGTAAACGTGTCAGTGTCCCCCTCCTGTAGTGCCTCCCTGGGGAGGGGGTAATTACAGAGTCACACCTTTACAGAGCCAATTACCATCACAAACGTAGATACAGGAATTTATTCAGGGTAAGAGCTGACGGAAAGTGACGCACAAGCATAAACACCAGGACTTTCCTTCTTGTGGTTTTGGGGATCAGCCACCGAAACTTCATGGGAATATCGGCAGAAACCTCCTTTACGCCTCTATCTGAGGTTTCCGCCAAAGTTACGACGGCTGCTTGGAGAACCTCGAGGAAGTTGCCGGTGAAGATATTTAGTATATTATTATTTCAGAAGAAAGAAAACCACTTTCCCGGGTGTATGGACCCATTAGAGGGAGCTGGACGCTGTATCGGGGTCTGCTATACCTGACCTCACTCCATTGACATTGGAATTCAGATGTTTTGACCCATTGCTCCCGACAGGGGTCATGAGTGGCACGTGTCAAAGTATTCGTTGTGTGCTGTCAACCCATGAGCCTCTTTGCCAGGAGTGCGGAGTGGGAAAATGGCCCCTTAGATATAAGAAGCGGAAACGTGTTTGACCGCCGACGCAGAGATTCTTCACCTTGAAAAGCACAACTGTTTGTCAGAAACATCCATTGAAAAACAATGATATTGGTTCTTATAGTGGATATGTATCAGGAAACCAACTCAAACTTAGGAACAGGAGGAGGCCATTCAGCCCCACGAGCCTATACCGCCATTCAATTAGATCACGGCTCAACTGTACTTCAACCCCATTTACCCGCCTTTGCTCCACACCCCTTGATACCCTTACCCAACAAAAATCTATCGATCTCAGTCTCAAAAGCTCCAATTGACCCCCAGCATCTACAGCCTGTTCGGAGAGAGAGATTTCCGCCACCCTTTGTGTGAAGAAGTGCTTCCTGACATCACCCCTGAATGGCCTAGCTCTAATTTTATGCCCCCTTGTTCTGGACTCCCCCCACCAGAGGAAATAGTTTCTCTTGATCTACCCTGTGGAATCCCTTTATCATCTTAAACACCTTGTTTAGATCACCCTCAGTCTTCTAAACTCAAGGGAATACAAGCCTAGTCTATGCAACCTGTCCTCATAATTTAACCCTTTTATCCCCGGTATCATTCCAGAAATCTGAGCTGCACCCCCTGCAAGGCCAGTATATCCTTCCTGAGATGCAGTGCCCAGAACTGAAGGCAGTGCTCCCGATGGGGTCTGACCAAAGCTCTGTACAACTCCAGCATCTCTTCCTCCTCTTTGCATTCCAGCCCCCCCCCCTCGAGATAAAGGCCAATATCCCACCTCTTTGATTACTTTTTTGAACCCGTGCACTAGCTTTTAGTGATTTGTGTACATGCTCGACCAAATCTCTCTGCTCCTCCACAGCTCCTCGTCTCTCACCATGAAGAAAATACTCCAATTTGTCGTTCTTCGGTCCAAAGTGGATGAGCTCACACTTGCCTACATTAAACTCCACTGGCCACAGTTTTGCCCACTCACTCACTTAATCTGTCTGTGTCCCTTTGCAAGTTCCTGCTCCCATCCACACACATTATTGTGCCTCCTAACTTGGTGTCATCTGCAAACTTGGATAAACAACACTCTATTCCTTCATCCAAATCATTGACAAATATGGTGAAAAGCTGAATTTCTCACTGAAAGGATGATATTTTCAACCTAAATCATGGGGCAAAAATCACCTGTCGAGGCCCATTTTATGATATGTTGTCACCAGTGTAGAATTTCCCCTTTTGAACAGGGATTTCAACACAAAGCATGTGGATTGTGCAGACGTGTCAGCAGCTGGTCTGACTGGGATGGTGCAACAGTCTGTGGTTTTTACAACCAGGATCTGCTCGAGTCCAGCGGAGTGACAGAGTGTCACGGAGACCCAGCAGTGTGTTCACACTGGGCAATCGCCTGCAAAAAACAAACCAACTCCTGCAAAAGGAAGTGTCTTATTTCAATGTTTAGTAACTTAGACCAGGTACTAGTTAATGCTCTAATGTTCAGTAACTTAGACCAGGTACTCGTTAATGTTCAGTAACTTAGACCAGGTACTCGTTAATGCTCTAATGTTCAGTAACTTAGACCAGGTACTCGTTAATGCTCTAATGTTCAGTAACTAGTTAATGCTTCGTGACATCCAATGTGCAAATTCTCATTACAAATGTGCTATTCAATTAGTTTAAAGTTCAGTTCTCGAGCGGCTGTGTCTAAAATCACCTTGTCTAAGGTTTCAGAGATTTTGATGTTCAATAAATGGAGGCGAGATATATTGAGTTTGCTTTCAGTGCTGAATTCCCCTTTCAATTCTGAAGGACGCGGTATGTTTTATCCCGGTAGAATACTCCGCGAGATTTCTTTCACTGAACTTCATTTCAGAGTCCTTGATTCGGCTCTGTTGTATACATCTACCTTGCTCTTTTATGTATGGCTAACCGGTTTATCCAGTGTCTTTGTTATCTGCTAAAATATCTCCCCCATTTCAAGCGCCAGGGAATGCACTCCCATTTGTTGCCACATTATGTAATCCGCAAAATACAAATGCTGCACATTACAAAAGAGAATTGCGTGAAGATGTGGCCAGGATTTTGTTTGGAGCCACACTTCTCAATAGACTGAGAATCAGTAACTCGCTGCATTTTCTCAAGGCGTTTTATTTAAAGGGCTCCACCTCCATGACAAAGTGCTTGTCAAGATTTGTGTAGGAGCAGGAGGAGGCCTCTCAGCCCCTCGAGCCTGCTCCACCATTCAATCAGATCACGGCTGATCTGTACCTCAGCCCCATTTACCCGCCTTTGCTCCATATCCCTGGATACCCTCGCCCAACAAAAATCTCTCGATCTCTGTCTTGAAAGTTCCAATTGACCTCCAACATCCACAGCCTTTTGCGGGGGAGAGCGATCCAGATTTCCACCACCCTTTATGTGAAAAAAGTGCTTTCTGATTTCACTCTTAAATGGCATCGCCCTAATTTTAAGATTAGGCCCTCTTGTTCTGCACTCCCCCACCAGAGGAAACAGCTTTTCCGTATTTACACTCTCGAATCCCTTTATCACATAACATGACGTTTATTGTAGGAAAAGACATCGCGTCCCTTCATCCACGCGAGGATAAAAAGGTTTGCCACGTACTTTCTTGTGAAGGTGATGCCCCTTTAAGTTGCTTTGCACTGTGGAGAGCAGATCAGCCAATAGGTGCTGCTGAACAGAGGGGAGGATCTTCCCCTGTGCGCTATATACAGTGAACTGTAAACTGGTTTCTAAAGGTTGGGGTTATGATTTCACTACAAACAAAACACACACGGGTAAACCTCCAAGTCTGTCCAACACACACCTGCTGCCGCGCCAAATGTTTTGATAACTGAAACAGACGGTAATCTTATTGGAAACACCATGAGGTCAATCCTCACCTGCACCACCTGGGCTGTAATCGGTCGGAGCGGATTGTCCACTCGTTGTAGAACCCGCCCAATTTTCATGCCATTGTGGAACGACAATCAGGTGGTCCTAAACTGGCGGGCGACTCCACTCCACCGGAGTACAGCCCGGGCGGAGCACACCATTTATTTTAAGGCGAGCATATGTATTATTACAATTTAATGTACGAGTTCAAAAGATCTACCGTGAGTTCCAGGTAGGAGCATGATGATTCCACAGTGGAGTTCCAGCATACCGAACCACCTCGTACTCACTCCTCGACAGAGTTCTTGATCCCAGCCAAGCTTATTTTGATGCGGAGATGCCGGTGTTGGACTGGGGTGGACAAAAGTGAGAAGTCGCACAACACCAGGTTATAGTCCAACAGCTTTATTTGAAATCACAAGCTTTCGGAGCGCTGCTCCTTCGTCAGGTCAAGCTTATTTTGAGCACTGTACAAGTGCAAAATACTGCGGATGCTGGAATCGGAAACAAAAACAGAAAATGCTGGAAACCCTCAGCAGGCACGAAGGGTCCCAGACCTGAAACGTTAACTCTCTTTCTCGCTCCACGGATGCTGCTTTGCCTGCTGAGTGTTTCCAGCATTCTCTGTTTTGATTTTGAGCACAAAGGTTCCATAGTTAACTGGTTTTGACGGATGGTAAACTCCGTTTAGTTAGTTTAAATAGTTACAATGGTTGAGTTTCCGCTTCGGGGCAATCAGTGATTCCGGCCGAAATGGGGCCTGTTTTAAAAAGTGTTTTTTTTCCCCTCGACCGAATGCAAAATCTGCCATGAACCAGCGCAATGGGGCAACATTTTAAAACATCATTTAAACAAAAAATTTGCTTTAAACATATTACAGCTGGAAATGAGTTTATCACAAAAAATAAACATTTTAATCGCAGTGTCGATCCACCACCTGTGAGTAACCCGATTTTAAATGGCTGAAAATGTCTTTTAAAAAAATATACAAAACTATTTTCTAGTTAGATTGGGGTACAGTAGTCAGTTCCTTAGTAAATTAAAAAAAATATATCATTCAAAACCTTTTAAAACATTCCTATTAGTGTTCTTGCACCCAAAAGATCCAGGTTAATTTCTGGAGCACCCTCAAAGTCCCGCAAACGAGTGGAAACTCACCACGATGATTAATTCACCCTGGGGGCATGGCCAGGGCCTGTTCCAGCGCGATGATTTTAAAACTAACGCAAAAGATCGGGGAAACTCAAGTTGCGCCGAATGCAAATTGCGCTTAAAATTCTGCGGCGATTAGAAAGAAAGAAAGACTTGCATTTATATAGTGCCTTTCACGACCACCGGACGTCTCAAAGCGCTTCACAGCCAATGAATCACTTTTTGAAGTGTAGTCACTGTTGTAATGTAGGAAACGCGGCAGCCGATTTGCGCACAGCAAGCTCCCACAAACAGCAGAGTGATAATGACCAGATAATCTGTTTTAGTGATGTTGGTTGAGGGATAAATATTGGCCCCAGGACACCGGGGAGAACTCCCCTGCTCCTCTTCGAAATAGTGTCATGGGATCTTTTCCATCCACCTGAGGAGGGCAGACGGGGCCTCAGTTTAACGTCTTATCTGAAAGACAGCACCTCCGACAATGCAGCACTCCCTCAGTCTAGATTTACACCGATATCGGGGGGAATCTTGCTGAAAAAACCAGCGCAATCGAGCGGAAACTCCAGACCAAACTTTCTATTGGTCAACCGAATGCCTCACCTATCACTATATTTAAGAATGTCCAAACCCAGCTACCAAGGAGCTGCACAGGTAGGGTTTCTGTTAGGGCAACGTGGAGTGTGCAGTCTCTCCCCGCAGGGACACCCACCTACCTAAGTCCAGAAAGCTTAGGTGTGGGTTGGAAAGAGCCAAAGTGTGCGCAGAAATGCTGTTGGCATTTAATCAGCTGAAAGCCCACCAGCACTGATGAGCTTCATGCTGCACGCCCACTTGGGATGACTTTACATTGGGACATTGGGTTACAGGGTTATCTGGAACCCAGGGGCAAGAACCCCCAGTTCCCAATGTCAGATCTACTCCTCGAGGTCCAGTAGTGAGCCGGGCTGGCTGGTCAATCGACAATACTGAACACCTGCCTGACTCGAGCATCAGACTAGTGCCTCTGTCACCGACGGTTGACTAGGCTCCATGTCCATTGCCAGGCATGTCATTTTGGAGCCACCTTGACCCCAAAAGAGAAGGGCTGCCTGCTTGAGGTACTGAATTACTGATATTAGTTGCAAGCTTGAGAGATTTACCCAGCAAAATAGCTCAAACCAATTTGAAAATTTAACAAGTCATCAATGATTGTTGAAAAAGAAAGCCTTGCATTTTTATAATCTTATCTCTTCTCTTAGAGGTGTGTCACAACATTTCTCATACAAGTGGTGTGGTGACTGTTGGGCAAACACAGCAGCCATTTTGTGCACAGCAAGGTCCCACAAGCCGCAATGAATTCTATTTACCTGTTTATCTGTTTTTAGTGGTGTTGGTTGAGTGAGAAATGTTGGCCAGGACACGGTGAGAACTCCCTGATCTTCTTTGAGGTACAGATCACCCATGATCTGGTTCAGTGGTGGTACAGGCTCGAGGAGCTGAATGATCTACTACTCTTCCTATGAATTGTGCCGGGGGATCTTTACATAGAATTAAATAGAATGTACAGCACAGAAACAGGCCATTCAGTCTAACTGGTCCATGCCAGTATTTATGCTCCACACGAGCCTCCTCCCACCCCTCTTCATCGAACCCTAACAGCATAACCTTCTACTCCTTTCTCCCTCACGGGTTTATCTAGCTTTCCCTTTGCATCTGCCTGAAAGGGCGGTGGAAGCAGATTCAATGATAAGTTTCAAAATGGAATTGAATAAATACTTGAAAAGGAAACATTTTCAAGGCTATGGGGCAAGAGCGGGGGTGTGGGACTAATTGGGGCAAGAGCGG
This sequence comes from Squalus acanthias, assembly GCA_030390025.1. Lineage (NCBI taxonomy): Eukaryota > Metazoa > Chordata > Chondrichthyes > Squaliformes > Squalidae > Squalus > Squalus acanthias. The sequence continues at coordinate 76,014,317 of CM059434.1, read as the reverse complement.
GGGTGTGGGACTAATTGGGGCAAGAGCGGGGGTGTGGGACTAATTGGATAGCTCTTCCAAAGAGTCAGCACAGGCACAATGGGCCAAATGGCCTCCTTCAGTGCTGTATCATTCTAGAATTCTATGCTATTAGCCTCAACTACTCTAAGTGGTAGCAAGTTACACATTCTCACCTCTGTCTCTTTTACTATGTTAAGGGCGCTATGTAAACACAAGTTGTTGTTGTTGAATTCCTTATTGGATTTATTAGTGACTATCTTCTATTTATGGCTCCTAGTTTCGGTCTCCCCCACAATACCTACCTGAAGTAGTGAAACAGGCAGGGCAGCCTTGATCTATTGCTTCATCTGAAGGATATTGTTAGAAGCTGTCAATGTGGAATAGTCACAGGTGACACTGCATGTTGTAACTAATCACTTGGATTATTTGTTGCGTCACCTTGCTTTAGTAGTGGAAACAGATGGATCCAGTTACGGTGTTGCAAGATGTTTTGACAGCATTTATATTATTTGTATGGAGCTGAAATCTCTACAGACTGTGGGGTAAATGTTTACCTTTGCACGTAAAATAATAATGGAGGGGAAATCATGAGGGCACATGCCCAAATTCTCGAGATGCTCTTGGCCGGAAGCACTTAATAGAACAGTTTACCGCAGTGTTTTGAATCTGTGTCTTGTCAAGGAATGGTATCTGGGAGGAAGAAGGAGAAAGTAAATCATATCACAGGGGAACGTACATATGATTTCAGGAGTGTCTTGGTACACCAAGGATGATGATGAGTTGGGTTTCTGCCTTATTCTGGACCAGGATTTTATAAAAGCCCCCAACCTGCCGGGAAGGTCAAAGAGTTGAGAAGGGACTGAGACCCACTGTGCAGACATGTCGTCATGTTGGACTCCACACTACTTCTAAAAACACACCACCTTCAAGGCACTAGTCAGGAGTCTGATGGAACACCCACCACTCCCCTGGATAGGTGCCGCTCAAATGACACTCGAAGCTCGACACCATTCAGGAGAACAGCTCACTCGATCGATGCCCCGGCACTGGACTCGATATCCACCCCACTCCTCCACCGGTGCACCGTGGCTGCCATGTGTACAATCTACAGGATGTACTGCAGCAAATCGCCACAGTTACTTCGCTAGCACCTCCCTCCCCCCGCGACCTCCACTGCTGAGAAGGACAAGAGCAATGTTGTGGGATCAACATCACCTGCAAGTTCCACACTCGGGAACGCTCAGCAGGTCAGGCAGCATCTGTGGACAGAGACACACCGTTAATGTTTCAGGTTGTTGACCTTTCATCACAACTGGAAGAAGTTCGAGATTTAACAGTTTCTAAGCGAGTACAGAGGCAGGGAAAAGGGGGCGGGGGTGAGAGGAAAGAACAAAGGGGAAGGTCTGTGATAGGGCGGAAGGCAGGAGTGATTCGATGACTAAAGGGATTGGGTGGTAATGGGACAAGTAAAGAAACAAACGATGGGTCTAGCAGAGCTGTAAATGGCAACAGCAGAACCAGTACTGGCACCTGCTGTCCGAGAAAATGGGAGCGATGGTTATGATCTAAAGCTGTTGAACTCAATGTTGAGACCGGAAGGCTGTGCCAAATCGAAAGATGAGGTGCTCTTCCTCGAGCTTGTTTTGAGCTTCATTGGAACAGTGTAGGAGGCTGAGGTCAGTGGGAGTAGGATGGAGAATGATACTGACTTGTGCATATATCACAACAGATTAAGAAGACGGCCCACACCCACCTTCTCCGGACAACCAAGGATGGGCAATAAAAAAAAAACAACTTCCGACCCGTGGATCCCGACACGCAGACTCGACCTTGCCCAATTCCTACCCAACCACCCCAATGCCGAGCAGCCATTGGCGAGCAGTCAGCCCACTCGTGTCCCCTAAGAATCCCTTGGATTGGGGAGTGATGGGAGGCAGCTGGAGGCAGGGCTCAGGCTGGAGGCTCTCCACTGGTACTAAAGGATTTATATATTCCAAATTTTTACAAACAATGAAAAATATGTAGTACATCCAGATAATTTTAAACAGTTTGATACTTTTACGTTGCTAGGCTCATGGGGTTGGGGGTAATATATTAGCATGGATAGAGGATTGGTTAACGGACAGCAAACAGAGAGTAGGGATAAACCGGTCATTTTCCAGTTGGCAGGCTGTAACTAGTGGGGTGTCGTAAGGATCAGTGTTGGGGCCTCGGCTATTTACAGAATCCCCACAGTGCAGATAGAGGCCATTTCGGCCCATCGAGCCTGCACCGACACACATCCCACCCTATCCCCGTAACCCCACGTATTTAATCCCCCCAAACACTAAGGGTCAATTTATCATAGCCAAATCAACCTAACCCGCACATCTTTGGACTGTGGGAGGAAACCGGAGCACCTGGAGGAAACCCACGCAGACACGGGGAGAATGTGCAAACTCCACACACAGTCACCCGAGGCCGGATTCGAACCCGGGTCCCTGGCGCTGTGAGGCAACAGTGCTAACCACTATGCCACCGTGCTGCCCTTAAATCTGTATTAATGACCTAGATGAAGGGACCAAGTGTAAGGTATACAATTTTGCTGAAGATACAAAGCTAGGTGGGACAGTAAGCTGTGAGGAGGACACCGAGTCTGCAAAGGGATATAGACAGGTTAAGTGAGGGGCAGTAAGGTGGCAGATGGAGTATAATGTGGGGAAATGTGAGGTTATTCACTTTGGTAGGAAGAATAGAAAAACAGAATATTTTATAAATGGTGAGAAACTATTAAATGTTGTTCAGAGAGATTTGGGTGTCCTCGTACAAGAAACACAGAGAGTGAGCATGCAGGTACAGCAAACGATTAGGAAGGCAAATGGCATGTTGGCCTTTATTGTAAGGGGGCTGGAGTATAAGAGTAAGGAAGTCTTGCTACAATTGTACAGGGCCTTGGTGAGACCACACCTGGAGTACTGGGCACAGTTTTGGTCTCCTTATCTAAGGAAGGATATGCTTGCCTTGGAGGCGGTGTAACGAAGGTTTACTAGATTGATCCCTGGGATGAGAGGGCTGTCCTATGATGAGAGATTGTGTAGAATGGGCCTATACTCTCTGGAGTTTAGAAGAATGAGAGGTGATCTCGTTGAAACATATAAGATTCTGAGAGCGATTGACAGGGTAAATGCTGAGAGGTTGTTTCCCCTGGCTGAGAGTCTAGAACTAGGGGTCACAGTCTCAGGATAAGGGATCGGCCATTTAAGACTGAGATGAGGAGGAATTTCTTCACTCAGAGGATTGTGAATCTTTGGAATTCTCTGCCCCAGAGGGTTGTGGATCTTTGGAATTCTCTGCCCCAGAGGGTTGTGAATCTTTGGAATTCTCTGCCCCAGAGGGTTGTGGATCTTTGGAATTCTCTGCCCCAGAGGGTTGTGAATCTTTGGAATTCTCTGCCCCAGAGGGCTGTGGATGCCGAGTCTTTGAGTATATTCAAGGCTGAGATAGATAGAATTTTGGACTTATGGGGATTGGGCGGGAAAGTGGAGTGAGATCAAAGATCCGCCATGATCTTATTGAATGGCGGAGCAGGCTCGAGGGACCGTATGGCCCACTCCTGCTCCTAATTCTTATTAACACAAGAACATATGATGTACAAAATCTAAACAACATGTGTGTCCATCAATTAGTTGTAGTGAATGTGGAAAAATCCCACCTGTGGCTGTTTGTACAAAAGAGACCTGGATTTCCTACAGCTCCCTGTTTCAATCTTTCTAGTCAGCATTTTGCCCCTTTCAAAGCCCTGACATCCTAACCAAAGTCACGACAACATTCTCTGATGCTTTTTCCTCCTCACCCTTCTCGACCTGTCTGCAGCCTTTGACATGGTCGGCCACGCCATCCTCCTCCAACGCCTCTCCTCCATTGTTCAGCTTGGTGCGAGTGCCCTCATTTCATTCCACTCTTGCATATTCCATAATAGCCAGGGATTCTCTACCAAATGGCTTCTCTTCCCACCCCTGCACTCTCGTCTCTGGGCTTCCACACGTAGGCTGACAACACCCAGCTCCAACTCTCCACCACCTCTCCCAACCCCTGCACTGCCTCTATCCTGACCACTGCCTGTCCAACATCCAGTCTTGGTTGAGCCTCAACTTCCTTCAACTAAACTTCGGGAAGATCAAAGACATCAACTTAACCCGTCCACAAACTCCACACCCTCAACACCAACCTCACCCTCCACACCAGCCTCACACTCCACAAACTCCACACCAGCCTCACACTCCACACCCTCAACACCAGCCTCACCCTCAACACCAGCCTCACCCTCCACACCCTCAACACCAGCCTCACCCTCCACAAACTCCACACCAGCCTCACCCTCAACACCAGCCTCACCCTCCACACCCTCACCCTCCACACCCTCAACACCAGCCTCACCCTCCACAAACTCCACACCCTCAACACCAGCCTCACCTCCCAGCCACTGTTTCAGGTTGAACCTCAGCATTAAATTGAATCCCAAGCTGTGCTTCCAACATCATATCCTCTCCATCACAAAGACTGGCCACTTCCAGCTCTGTAATGTCACCCCCCTCTCCACACCTCCAGACGCAACAATTTCATTGCCGTCCTTCAACCTCTGTAAACTTCAGCTCATCCCAAACAGAGCTACCTATATTCTAGACAAGGGCTCGACGGGCCGAATGGTCTCCTTCTGTGCTGTAACCATTCTGTGATTCTATATCACACCAAGGCCCATTCGCTATCACCTTGCCCTTGCTGACCTACATTGGCTCCAGGTCCCCCACATGCCTCAATTTTCTAATTCTCATCCTTGTGTTTAAGTGCCTTCATGGCCTTGTCCTCTGCTGTCTCTGCAACCTTCCACAGCCCTACAACGCCCCCTCAAATTCTCTGGCCTTTTGACTGCTGCCTCTTGTGCAAGCCCGCACTTTGTTGCACCATAGCATCAGCCAAATAGACCCCACTCTCTGGAACTCCTTCTCTAAACCCCTCCGCCTCTCCAGTTTCTCCCCTCCACCTTTAACACTCTCTTTAAACCCATCTCCGCTCCTAATATATCCCTTTTCACTTTGTTTTTTCCTTACGCCTCTTGTGAAGCACCTTCTCACAATTTTCTATGCACTGTCAGAGGTGCCGTCTTTCGGATGAGATGTTAAACTGAGGCCCTGTCTGCCCTCTTGGGTGGATGTAAATGATCCCACGGCACTATTCGATGAATTTTCCTAAGTGTTCTGTTCAATATTTATTCCTCAACCAACATCGCTAAAACAGATTATCCGGTCATTATCACTTTGCTATTTGTGGGAGCTTGCTGTGTGCAAATTGGCTGCCGCGTTTCCCACATTACAACAGTGACTCCACTTCAAAGGTACTTCATTGGCTGTAAAACACTTTGGGACGTCCTGAGGTCGTGAAAGGTGCTGAATAAATACAAGCTGTTGTTGTTTTGGTAGAATGAGTTCTGCAGTAGCAGAAGATACAGCAAAGGTTTCAATACACCGTTCATTGATACTCTTCTGGAAAAGTAACTCTGTGGGTGGGTATTGTCACGAATAAGTATTCACCCGTAGAGTTGCTGCCTAATCTGTCATCACTACTGCTTATCTGGGGCACTACCTACCCTGTTAATTTCTTATTAAGTGTGTGGCGTCCTGCACATTAAGAAGACTTTTCATATCATGCACTATTGCAAGTGCAATCAGTGGGTAATTGATTTTTTTTATATGTATTTTCGGGCTGTGATCTCTTCAGCATTTTAAAGAATTTATCTCTCCTCAATGAGCACCCACCAAATCAGATTCCTTTGTGCTCCTCTCCCATCCTTCTGGTCCCAGTATTTTCCATGCTCTTTGATGCCATTGAGTTAATTGATATTTTGAAAGATTTCCTGGATTATGATTAGTTTTGCCGTTTTCGGGGAAGGGGGGACTTTATGAGACACTGAGGTGGATCTTGGCTTTGTGCAATATTGTAAACTGGGTGACAGCGAGCCAGTGACCCAAGTTACATCTCTCCCCATTGACGTCACTGGAAATAAAACTGGGAGAGCTGTAGAACGGGCCGCCGATTTACTATCCCCTGTTTCACACTTCTTCTTCTTAGGCGGAACCGAGGATGACTTGCTTCCACACTAAAAATGAGTTCTCAGGTGACTGATGAGTCCAATACGGGACCTACAGTCTCTGTCACAGGTGGGGCAGACGGTGGTTGAAGGGGCGGGTGGGTGGGGTGCTTGGGTTGACGTGCGCTCCTTCCGCTGTTTGCGCTTGGCTTCCGCTTGCTCCCGGCGAAGAGACTCGAGGTGTTCGGCGCCTTCCCGGATGCTTCTCCTCCACTTTGTGCGGTCTTGGGCCAGGGATTCCCAGGTGTCGGTGGGGATGTTGCACTTTTTCAAGGAGGCTTTGAGGGTGTCCTTGGAGCATTTCCTCTGCCCACCTGGGGCTCTCTTGCCGTGCCGGAGCTCCGAGTAGAGCGCTTGTTTTGGGAGTCTCGTATCGGGCATACGGATTATGTGACCCGTCCATCGGAGCTGATCGAGCGTGGTCAAAGCTTCGATGCTGGGGATGTTGGCCTGAGCGAGAACACTGACGTTGGTGTGTCTATAGAAATCATAGAAACTTTCAGCACGGAAGGAGGCCATTTCGGCCCATCGTGTCCGCGCCGGCCAACAAAGAGCTATCCAGCCTAATCCCACTTCCCAGCTCTTGGTCCGTAGCCCTGCAGGTTAGAGCATCCCAAGTGCACATCCAAGTACTTTTTAAATGTGGTTAGGGTTCCTGCCTCTATGCTGCCAATGAATTTGCAGGATCTTGCGGGGGCAGCGTTGGTGGTACCTCTCCAGTGCTTTGAGGTGCCTGCTGTACATGGTCCATGCCTCTGAAGCATACAGGAGGGTGGGAATTACTACTGCTCTGTAGACCATGAGCTTGGTGCTGGGTTTGAGGTCCTGGTCTTCAAACACTCTCTTCCTCAGGCAACCGAAGGCTGCACTGGCACACTGAAGGCGGTGTTGGACTTCGTCATCGACGTCGGCCCTTGTTGACAGTAGGCTCCCGAGGTATGGAAAGTGGTCCTGGTCTTCAAACACTCTCTTCCTCACTTACACACACAATCAAGATCAACCCCACCTTCTGAATATATTCATGTATTATAAATTGAATTTTATACTCCTCCATGCTCCTTAATTTGTTGAATGGGAGACAGTGAGTACTAGTTTGAAGTATTTGCTGGGGATCAGGTGCCTCCGGTACTTTGATTCCTACGGCCATTGCGGCATGAACTCTTCTCACCCACTGGCCCTTAGAAAATTAGGTCTCATTGCACTTACAGACTTACAACCTTTAGAATATTTTCAGTGTAGGTTTGTTGTTGAGATCAATAACTTTATTTCTCGTAAATATTTTATCAGTTGTTTTGAGGTAAGGTCACATCCTTGCGGGATAGCTGCAATATTTGTGAGATGTGGAAGAATATCTCGTATGTTTCATCGCAGAGCAGAGACAGATTATTTAATGCAGCCTTGATTGAAGTTTGCTTCCTTGCAGCACCCCATCATGCAGTCCTGCATTATAGCAAGGTAGCTATTGCACACAAGGGGGACAGGATTGTGGTTACACTGTATGGGAACGTGACACAACTAACCTAACATCTGTCTGAGGCTGAACTACACTGTTCGTAACCTTGGCGTTATATTTGACCCTGAAATGAGCTTCCGACCACATATCTGCAGCATAACAAAGACCGCCTATTTCCACCTCCGTAACATCGCCTGTCTCCGCCCCTGCCTCAGCTCATCCGCTGCTGAAACCCTCATCCATGCCTTTGTTACTTCTAGACTTGACTATTCCAATGCACTCCTGGCTGGCCTCCCACATTCCACCCTCTGTAAACTTGAGTTCATCCAAAACTCGGCTGCCCGTGTCCAGTAACATAACCGCTACACTACTGCACCCCGTATTCGGACACCGTGCTGCTTCTCGGGAGTCTCCCTGCTGGACGTGTGTGTCGGAGGTTCAGGCAGGGGCCGATTAAGGCAATGGTCAGAAAATTGTATGCAGCACGTTCCTAAACTTCCGATGTGTGCTCCCGGAGGGCGGTGCTCCTCGCCGGCAGTGGAAGTTGGAAAGCAGGGAAGTTATGTTAAACTTGTACAGAACCTTGATTAGACCACACCTTGGAGTACTGTGAACAGTCTGGTATCCATATTATGAAAAGGATATAGAGGCAATGGAGAAGGTGCAAAAAAGATTTATAAGGATGATACCAGAACTGAGCGGTTATAAGGCAAGACTGAATCGAGAAGGCTGAGGGATGACCTGATAGAGGTCTTTAAGATAATGAAGGGGTTTGATTGGGTAGATGTAAAGAAGATGTTTCCACTTGTGGGGAGTCCAAAACAAGAGGTCATCATTATAAGACAGTCACTACTAAATCCAATCGGGAATTCAGGAGAAACTTCTTTACCCAGAGAGTGGTGAGAATGTGCAACTCGCTGCCGCAGGGAGTGGTTGAGGTGAACAGTACAGATTCATTTAAGGGGAAGCTAGTTAAACACATGAGGGAGAAAGGAATAGAAATAAATGCTGAGAGGGTGAGATGAAGTAAGGTGGGAGGAGGCTGATATGGAGCATAAACAGCTGGCACGGACCAGTTGGGCCGAATGGCCTGTTTCAGTGTTGTAAATTCTGTGTAAAATGACGCCTTAGATATGGACACGCTGAATAACGTGCAGAAGTGGTACTGGGAAAGGAGTAGGAAGGGCTCTGGTCTGAGCAATGATATTGCAGGAAAGATTCCAATAAATCATATTTATGAGACTCCCCTTGTGAGGTAAGAGGCAATCAGATGAAAAATGAAGTCCAGCTTTGCTCTGTTAGATTTTTAAAAAATTTCCAAAGACACATGTCAGGATGATCCAGTCACCTCCCTGTTTCATGAACAGGGGACTGCTCGCTTGAAGGACTTGCATTCTACTGTAATAGAAATATAATACTCTGAAGATTGGATCATTGGGCTTGGCATCTAATGTACACGTGCATCATTTTGGAGAGTCATAAAATGCAGGAAGAAGCTGATGGTTTTCACCTTCCGAGGACAGCTGCTGCCAGAAGATTAGTAAGTTCAGTAACATGGTATTTATTGAGAAAATTATTTCATATTCATCTCAGCACTTCCAGTTTGTAAGGGCAGGCTCATGCTATGATATTGGAGAGTGTCCCCTGTTGTTTACCTTTTCATTCCTGGGATGTGGGCGTCGTTGGCAAGGCCAGCATTTATTGCCCATCCCTAATTGCCCTTGAGAAGGTGGTGGTGAGCCGCCGCCTTGTACCGCTGCAGTCCGTGTGGTGAAGGTGCTCGCACTGTGTAGCAGTTTGATACAAGCACTTCTTCCACACGAAGGGGAGTAGAGATTTGGAACTCTCGCCCAAAAGGCTATGGATGCTGGGGGTCACTGGCGACCGATGGGTGTGGGTCTCCCCCCCCCCCCCCCCCCCCCCCCCCCCTACCCATCATCGTGTGGGCTGTGGGAGCCCATCAAACCCTCCTGCCGGATAGGACTAACCACCCTCTCGGCTGGTATAAAGATGGTGAAGGAGTGTTCGCCCTGTCAGACTGTTAATCAGCCTGGAAATCCTTCCACTACTTCATACTATTCTCCAAGGGAAGAGCGAGACGATACAACAACAACAACAACAACAACATAAATAAACAGAGATCAACAAATTAGTTGTGTTATATCACCGATTCAGTTCAGGACAAACGTTGTCTTTCTGCCAGAGCAGGAATTTAAGATAATATGCATGAAATGACCTCTGGGCAATGGTGACCTAGATGGAGGTTGTGAATGGCATTGTGTAACGTGTTTGTGTCGGGCACTAGCAACAACAGCTAGCCTTTATATAGCGTCTTCAGCACCCAGTAAACACCCAAAGGAGGAGAAACAGATGGCAGGAAGTAGGCGAATAGTTTGGAGAAGTAACTGAGAACAGGGCCCAGGCGGCAGAGAGAGAGAGAGAGAGGAGTGTTTCATGACACCGAGAGGGTTAATTAGACAACCCCTATATTATACATCAGCTTTCTTAACCTCTGCCAGTTGTCAGCTGTAGCACATATATGTTGCCAACCCAACAAATCACTTGTGATTCGTTTAAACTGCTGCCTTGTGGGTCTTTCCCAACAGTTGCTCAGTACAATATAAATGGGTGTGATAAAAGTAGCGTGCCAGACAAGAGGCTGAAAGAGTTTCTTTTGTGTATATATTTACATACCGATCCCTGCAAACATTTCGGGCAGGTTAACACCTCACTGTTCTCCATAGAGTTACAGAGTTGAATCATACTGACGCACAGCAGCCAATCCTTTGTGTTGTAATGGAGGCTGAAACCTTTGCTTCATTGATATTATTTAAGCCCCCGCTAAGAAAGCCCCTATTCAGCCTGCGCCTCACAAACAACCTGACGACCCCCAGTGATTCAGAGACACAGAGTGCCCACAGCGCCTAGTCTGCACTCAAGGCCTCCATAATCAGCATCTGTGAAGAGACGCTCGGTCACTCGACCAGGAAACACCAAGACTGGTTCGACAAGAACGACCAGGAGATCCAGGAGCTAATGAGCCGCAAGCACAAGGCATTCCTGATCTGGAAACAGCAACAGAACTCGAGAGCAAGAAAGCAGCTCTACAGGCACCTGAAGGCTGAGGTCAACAAAAAACTCGCGACCTAAAGAACAGATGGTGGGTGGAGAAAGCGCAGGAGATCCAGCAGCTAGCTGACAACCACGACGTGTGTGGATTCTTTAGCGCAGTCAAGACCACCTATGGCCTAATCACCCAAGGTCTTACCCCACTGTGGGCCAAGAACGGAGAGGTACTCATCAAGGGCAGAGAGGCAGTCAGTGCCCGCTGGAAGGAGCACTTCGAAAATCTCCTTAACCGCGACTCTATCTTCGACGCGAGTGTCCTCAACTCCATCCCGCAGCATGCCACCCGCCACCATCTCAGCACAACCCCAGCCCGGCATGAGGTTGAAAAGGCCATCCGACAACTGAACAAGGCCTCAGGAGCAGATGGAATCCCCGCCGAGGCACTAAAATATGACGGAGAAGCAGTACTGGCGCGAATTAATGAACTAATTTCTCTTATCTGGAAGGAGGAGAGCATGCCAGGGGATCTCAGACGCCGTAATTGTGACCATCTTCAAGAAAGGTGACAAGTCAGATTGCGGTAATTACAGAGGCGTCTCCCTGCTGTCTGCCACAGGGAAAGTCATCGCAAGAATCCTCCTCAATCGCCTTCTCCCAGTGGCCGAAGAGCTCCTCCCAGAGTCGCAATGCGGATTCCGCCCACTAAGGGGCACAATGGACATTATCTTCACCGCACGTCAATTACAAGAGAAATGCAGGGAACAGCACCAACCACTGTACATGGCCTTCTTTGATCTCACAAAGGCCTTCGACACGCAACCGTGATGGATTATGGAGTGTCCTCCTCAAATTCGGCTGCCCTCAAACGTTTGTCACCATCCTCCGCCTGCTTCACGACGACATGCAAGCTGTGATCCTGACCAACGGTTCCACCACAGACCCAATTCACGTACGAACCGGGGTCAAGCAAGGCTGTGTCATCGCACCAACGCTCTTCTCGATCTTCCTTTCTGCAGTGCTCCATCTCACCCTCAGTAAGCTCCCCACTGAAGTGGAGCTAATTTACAGAACAAACGGGAAACTGTTCAACCTCCGTCGCCTCTAGTCCAGATCCAAGGTCGTCCCATCCTCTGTCGTCGAATTACAGTATGCAGATGACGCTTGCGTCTGCGCTCACTCAGGTCGAACTCCAAACCATCGTCAATACCTTCACTGACGCATACGAGAGCATAGGCCTTACACTAAACATCCGTAAGACAAAGGTCCTCTACCAACCTGCCCCTGCCACATAGTACTGCCCCCCCCCCCCCGATTATCAAAATCCACGATAAGGCCTTGGACAACGTGGACCACTTTCCATACCTCGGGAGCCTACTGTCAACAAGGGCAGACGTCGACGACGAAGTCCAACACCACCTTCAGTGTAATAACAACAGAAAACGCTGGAAAAACTCAGCAGGCCAGGCAGCATCCGTGGAGAGAGAAAGAGAGTTAACGTTTCAGGTCGATGACCTTTCATCAGAACTGATGAAAGGTCATCGACCTGAAACGTTAACTCTCTTTCTCTCTCCACGGATGCTGCCTGGCCTGCTGAGTTTTTCCAGCGTTTTCTGTTGTTATTTCAGATTTCCAGCATCCGCAGTATTTTGCTACCACCTTCAGTGTGCCAGTGCAGCCTTCGGTCGCCTGAGGAAGAGAGTGTTTGAAGACCAGGACCTCAAACCGGTACTAAGCTCATGGTCTACAGAGCAGCAGTGATACCCGCCCTGCTGTACGCCTCAGAGACATGGATCATGTACAGCAGGCACCTCCAAGCACTGGAGAGGTACCACCAACGCTGCCTCCGCAAGATCCTGCAAATCCATTGGCAGGATAGGCGCACCAACGTCAGTGTTCTTGCTCAGGCCAACATCCCCAGCATTGAAGCTTTGACCATGCTCGATCAGCTCCGATGGACAGGCCACGAGACTCCCAAAACAAGCACTCTACTCGGAGCTCCGACACGGCAAGAGAGCCCCAGGTGGGCAGAGGGAATGCTTCAAGGACACCCTCAAAGCCTCCTTGAAAAAGTGCAACATCCCATCCGACACCTGGGAATCCCTGGCCCAAGACCGCACAAAGTGGAGGAGAAGCATCCGGGAAGGCGCCGAACACCTCAAGTCTCTTCGCCGGGAGCAAGCGGAAGCCCAGCGGAAGGAGCGCACGTCAACCCAAGCACCCCACCCACCTGCCCCTTCCAGCACAGTCTGCCCCACCTGTGACAGAGACTGTAGGTCCCGCACTGGACTCATCAGTCACCTGAGAACTCATTTTTAGTGTGGAAGCAAGTCATCCTCGGTTCCGAGGGACTGCAGAAGAAGAAGAAGAAGAAGAAGAAGATTCTGAAACAGCAACACTCTGGAGCTCGGGTTCTCAACCGGAGGGCCGCTGCACCCGAGGGGTCCGCGAGAGGGATTCGGGGCTTCGCCACATATCACTGCTTGAATTAAAAAAAAGAAAAATACACCGTCGCGTAAAGGCGAGATCCAGCTGAGCAAATTGACGGCTCCGGCCCCGACTGGGACCTCGGCCTCCCCTCCACCCCACCCCACCCCCCCCCCCCCCCCCCCCGCCCCCCAATGTCTGTGCGATGGCAGCAGCAGCTGGTGCTGAGCTCAGGCCCTCGCTCGCTGAGCACAGATTCCCCTGGCTCGAGCTCCAGCTGAGCAAATTGACGGCTCCGGCCCCAACTGGGACCTCGGCCTCCCCTCCACCCCACCCCACCCCCCCCCCCCCCCCCCCCGCCCCCCAATGTCTGTGCGATGGCGGCAGCAGCTGGTGCTGAGCTCAGGCCCTCGCTCGCTGAGCACAGATTCCCCTGGCTCGAGCTCTCCATCCTCCGCTCTCTTCTCGCCAGGTCCCGCTCTATATCTTCTTAGGCAGTCCCTCGGAACCAAGGATGACTTGCTTTCACACTAAAAATGAGTTCTCAGGTGACTGATGAGTCCAATGTGGGCCCTACAGTCTCTGTCACAGGTGGGGCAGACGGTGGTTGAAGGGGCGGGTGGGTGGGGTGCTTGGGTTGACGTGCGCTCCTTCCGCTGTTTGCGCTTGGCTTCCGCTTGCTCCCGGCGAAGAGACTCGGTGTTCGGCGCCTTCCCGGATGCTTCTCCTCCACTTTGTGCGGTCTTGGGCCAGGGATTCCCAGGTGTCGGTGGGGGGTGTTGCATTTTTTTCAAGGAGGCTTTGAGGGTGTCTTTGAAGTGTTTCCTCTGCCCAACTGGGGCTCTCTTGCCGTGTCGGAGCTCCGAGTAGAGCGCTTTTGGGAGTCTCGTATCGGGCATGCGGACGATGTGGCCCGTCCATTGGAGCTGATCGAGCGTGGTCAAAGCATCGATGCTGGGGATGTTGGCCTGAGCGAGAACACTGACGTTGGTGCGCCTATCCTGCCAATGGATTTGCAGGATCTTGTGGAGGCAACGTTGGTGGTACCTCTCCAGTGCTTTGAGGTGCTTGCTGTACATGGTCCATGTCTCTGAAGCATACAGGAGGGCGGGTATCACTACTGCTCTGTAGACCATGAGCTTAGTGCTGGGTTTGAGGTCCTGGTCTTCAAACACTCTCTTCCTCAGGTGACCGAAGGCTGCACTGGCACACTGAAGGTGGTGTTGGACTTCGTCATCGACGTCTGCCCTTGTTGACAGTAGGCTCCTGAGGTATGGAAAGTGGTCCACGTTGTCCAAGGCCTTGTCATGGATTTTGTTAATCGGGGAGCAGTACTGTGTGGCGGGGGCCGGTTGGTAGAGGACCTTTGTCTTACGGATGTTTAGTGTAAGGCCCATGCTCTCGTACGCTTCGGTAAAGGTGTTGACGATAGTTTGGAGTTCGACCTCAGTGTGCGCAGACGCAAGCGTCGTCTGCATACTGTAATTCAATGACAGAGGATGGGACGACATTGGATCTGGACTAGAGGCGACGGAGGTTGAACAGTTTCCCGTTTGTTCTGTAGATTAGCTCCACTCCAGCGGGGAGCTTACTGAGGGTGAGATAGAGCATTGCAGCCAGGAAGATCGAGAAGAGCGTTGGTGCGATGACACAGACTTGCTTGACCCCGGTCTGTACGTGAATTGGGTCTGTGATGGATCCGTTGGTCAGGATCATGGCTTGCATATCATCGTGAAGCAGGCGGAGGATGGTGACAAACTTTTGAGGGCAGCCGAATTTGAGGAGGACACTCCATAATCCCTCACGGTTGACGGTGTCGAAGGCCTTTGTGAGGTCAAAGAAGGCCATGTACAGCGGTTGGTGCTGTTCCCTGCATTTCTCTTGTAGATGACACGCGGTGAAGATCATGCCCATTGTGCCCCTTAGTGGGCGGAATCCACATTGCGACTCTGGGAGGAGCTCTTCAGCCACTGGGAGAAGGCGATTGAGGAGGATTCTTGCGATGACTTTCCTTGTGGCAGACAGCAGGGAGACTCCTCTGTAATTACCGCAATCGGACTTGTCACCTTTCTTGAAGCATCTCTGAGATCCCCTGGCATGCTCTCCTCCTTCCAAATAAGAGAAATGAGTTCATGTATTCACGCCAATAGTGCTTCTCCGCCACGTTTTAGCACCCTGGCGGGTATTCCATTTGCTCCTGAGGCCTTTTCAACCTCATGCCGGGCTGGGGTTGTGCTGAGGTGGTGGTGGGTGAGCCCGGCTCGAGCTCTCCGTCCTCCGCTCTCCTCTCGCCAGGTCCCGCTCTAGATACCGGCGGACTGGACTGCTGGCCGAACAGTTGCAGTACAACCGTCAAATCTAGAAAATTCCGCTCTGACCCCCTTGAGCAATGAAAGTAGTCCAGGAGATCACTCCGGCCCTGACTAGGTTCTTAATCTTCACTGAGATCCTCGAGTTCCACTAGCAAAGCAACTTACTGTGTAATGTTTATTACATTAATTATCCACAAGCTAATTAATCCACAAAGAACTTTCAATAATGAATGGTGTTGGTAAGGAAACCTTTGCTCGTTATTTATTTTAATCTCCATTCAATACCATCCATAATTCATGACTTCACACAGGGTCAGCAGTAAATCTTTCCAGCATTCATCAATTGAAGACCGAGCATTGTGCGAGAGTAAAAACCATTGAACACATTCGTGTTTAATATAAGGACAAATCTGAAATGCCTGGCATATCCCTCACTCTACCATTACCATCAAGCCAGGGGACCAACCCTGGTTCAATGAGGAGTGTAGAAGAGCATGCCAGGAGCAGCACCAGGCATACCTAAAAATGAGGTGCCAACCTGGGGAAGCTGCAACACAGGACTACATGCGTGCTAAAAAGCGGAAGCAGCATGCTATAGACAAGGCGAAGCGATCCCACAATCAACGGATCAGATCAAAGCTCTGCAGTCCTGCCACATCCAGTCATGAATGGTGGTGGACCATTAAACAGCTAACGGGAGGAGGAGGCTCCACATCCTCAATGCTGGTGGAGCCCAGCACGTGCGTGCAAAAGACAAGGCTGAAGCGTTTGCAACCATCTTCAGCCAAAAGTGCCGAGTGGATGATCCATATCGGCCTCCTCCTGAGGTCCCCACCATCACAGAAGCCAGTCTTCAGCCAATTCGATTCACTCCACGTGATATCAAGAAACGGCTGAACGCACTGGATACAGCAAAGGCTATGGGCCCTGACAACATCCCGGCTGTCGTGCTGAAGACTTGTGCTCCAGAACTAGCCGCACTTCTAGCCAAGCTGTTCCAGTACAGCTACAACACTGACATCTGTCAGCTGTAGCTCAGTGGGTAGCACACTTGCCTCTGAGTCAGAAGTTTGTGGGTTCAAGTCCCCACTCCAGGGACTTGAGCACATAAAGCTAGGCTGACACTGCAGTGCAGTGCTGAGGGAGTGCTGCATTGTCGGAGGTGCCGTCGTTTGGATGTGATGTTAAACTGAGGTCTTGTCTGCTCTCTCAGGTGGACGTAAAAGATCCTATGGCACTATTTCAAAGAAGAGTAGGGGAGTTATCCCTGGTGTCCTGGCCAATATTTATTCCTCAACCAACATAACAAAAACTGATTATCTGGTCATTATCACATTGCTGTTTGTGGGACCTTGCTGTGTGCAATTTGGCTGCCACGTTTCCCACATTACAACAGTGACTACACTTCAAAAGTACTTCATAGACTGTAAAGCGCTTTGAGACGTCTGGTGGTCGTGAAAGGCGCTTTAGAAATGCAAGTCTTTCTTTCTTTTTATCTATCCGACAATGTAGAAAACTGCCCAGGTATGTCCTGTCCACAAAAATCAGGACAAATCCAACCCGGCCAATTACCGCCCCATCAGTCTACTCTCAATCATCAGCAAAGTGATGGAAGGTGTCATCAACCGTGCTATCAAGCAGCACTTACTCACCAATAACCTGCTCACTGATGCCCAGTTTGGGTTCCGCCAAGACCACTCGGCTCCAGACCTCATTACAGCCTTGGTCCAAACATGGACAAAGGAGCTGATTTCCAGAGGTGAGGTGAGAGTGACTGGCCTGGACATCAAGGCAGCATTTGACCAAGTGTGGCATCAAGGAGCCCTAGTAAAACTGAAGTCAATGGGAATCGGGGAAAACTCTCCACTGGCTGGAGTCATACCTAGCACAAAGGAAGATGGTTGTGGTGGTTGGAGGTCAATCATCACAGCCCCAGGACATCACTGCAGGAGTTCCTCAAGGCAGTGTCCTAGCCCCAATCATCTTCAGCTGCTTCATCAACGACCTTCCCTCCAACATAAGGTCAGAAATGGGGATGTTCGCTGATGACTGCACAGTGTTCAGCGCCATTCACAACTCCGTAGATAATGAAGCAGTCCATGCCCGCATGCAACAAGACCTGGACGATGTTCAGGCTTGGGCTGATAAGTGGCAGGTAACATTCGCGCCACACAAGTGCCAGGCAATGACTAGCTCCAACAAGAGAGAGTCTAACCACCGCCCCTTGACATTCAATGACATTACCATCGCCGAATCCCCCACCATCAACATCCTGGGGGTCACCATTGACCAGAAACTTAACTGGACCAGCCACATAAATACTGTGGCAACAAGAGCAGGTCGGAGGCTAGGTATTCTGTGGCGAGTGTCTCACCTCCTGACTCCCCAAAGCCTTTCCACCATCTACAAGGCACAAGTCAGGAGTGTGATGGAATACTCTCCACTTGCCTTAAATGAGTGCAGCTCCAACAACACTCAAGAAGCTCGACACCATCCAGGACAAAGCAGCCCACTTGATTGGCATCCCCTCTACCACCTTAAACATTCACTCCCTCCACCACCGACCTACCATGGCTGCAGTGTGTACCATCTACAAGATGCACTGCATCAACTCACCAAGGCTTCTTCGACAGCACCTCCCAAACCCGCGATCTCTACCACCTAGAAGGACAAGGGCAGCAGGCGCATGGGAACACCACCACCTCCAAGTTCCCCTCCAAGTCTCTCACCATCCTGACTTGGAAGTATATCGCCGATCCTTCATCGTCGTTGGGTCAAAATCCTGGAACTCCCTCCCTAACAGCACTGTGGGAGCACCTTCACCACACGGACTGCAGCGGTTCAAGAAGGCGGCTCACCACCACCTTCTCAAGGGCAATTCAGGATGGGCAATAAGTGCTGGCCTTGCCAGCGACGCTCACATCCCATAAACGAATAAAAAAAACAAAACTTCAGGGCTTCCCAAAGTGCTTTACAGTCAATGAAGTGCAATCACTGTTGTAAAGATCCCACAATTATTAGATAATCTGTTCTAATGATGTTGGTTGAAGGATAAATATTGGTCAGGGCACTGGGGAGAACTCTCCTGCTTTTCTTTGAAATAGTGCTGTGGGATCTTTTACATCCACCTGAGTGGCTTAATGTCTCAACCAAAAGACAGCACCTCCGACAGTGCAGCACTCCCTCAGCACGGCACTGATAGTGAGTGCCAGCCTAGATTTAGTCTCTGTCTCACGTCTCTGGAGTGGGACTTGAACCCACAACCTGCTGACTCCGAGGCGCAAGTGCTACCCACTGAGCCACAGCTGATGTCTTAAGAAGCTCTGATTCTTGGCTACTTTTCCTGCTGTTACAGCTCTTGCTTCACAGAAGTGGAGAAACAGGTCGATGTTAAAATCGAACTAGATTGCCTTCCTGTGTGTTCGCCCTCAGGAAGAGAAACGGCTGTGATTAACAAGACACTTTAATACACTGAAAATCGATGTAGTTGTGTAACCCGAGGAGAAATGTCTGTAAAATACTTTGCTTGTTGAACATCTCAAAAGTGGATTTTGATGAAAAGGCAAAAAGCATCCAGAATTTCAATTAGTCTCACACTGGTTCTGATGTGTAGAATTCCAAAAAACTGTAACAAAGCGAGCTATAATCATCATTAATAGGGCGTTTGCCCCATCTCGGCTACGCCTTGTCTGGGCTGAGAGCAGAGTGGAGATCAATGTTTCCTCACTAATCACGGCTTCTGTGTGATGATACACAACAGATTGAGAAGCAACCTATAGTAAGAGCCATAAAGAAATAAATAACTGCATTTCGATAAGGCCTTTCACCACCTCAGGACGTCCCAAAGCACTTCACAGCCAATGAAGTACTTTTTTGAAGTGTAGTCACTGTTGTAATGTGGGAAACGCGGCAGTCAATTTGCACACAGCAAGCTCCCACAAACAGCAATGTGATGATGACCAGATAATCTGTTTTACTGATGTTGTTTGAGGGATCGATATGAGTTCCAAGTGGTCACTATTCATGTGTAAACCTTGGCAAGAAAGTCAACAGGCTACAGCCATGACCTCTTCACGTGCAATCCACCCTCCTGACCGAAGGGCAGTGCAGAGGGGATATTGAGGGGGTGGGGGGAATAAATCAGCAAAGTTAGATTTTTTAAATTATGAAGCTGCTGTGCATACTGACCAGTCAATGCTTAGTAACCTCACCCCATTCGAGGGGATTGGAAAGGTTTAAGTACACAAAAGGTAATTGAACATTAACAAGCTGTTAACGTTTCAGGTCGATGACCTTTCGTCAGAACTGGGAAGAGCCGGAAATCAAATAGATTTAAGGCCAGGGTAAAGCTGGGAAAAGGGGGAGGGGATAAAAGAACAAAGGGGGAGATGAAGAGACATTAGGAGACATTAAGAGATATGCAAGGCTAGAGGTGGTGTTAATGTGACAGATTAAGGCTGAAAGAAGTGTGAAATCCACTGGCAGAATGAAGGACAGCTGCTGGAGATCTTCCCCCCCACGGCCGCCAACCTCATAGTTCCCCAACCCCGCACAGCCCGCTTCTACCTCCTTCCCAAGATCCACAAACAGGACTGCCCCGGTAGACCCATCGTTTCAGCCTGTTCTTGCCCCACGGAACTTATCTCTTCCTATCTCGACTCTATTTTTTCTCCCCTTGTCCAGTCTCTTCCCACCTACATCCGCGACTCTTCCGACGCCCTCCGCCATTTTAACAGTTTCCATTTTCCCGGCCCCAACCGTCTCCTCTTCACTATGGACGTACAATCCCTCTACACCTCCATTCCCCACCAGGATGGCCTGAGGGCGCTCCGCTTCTTCCTTGAACAGAGGCCCAACCAGTCCCCATCCACCACCACCCTCCTCCGCCTGGCTGAACTTGTTCTCACATTGAACAACTTCTCCTTTGACTCTACCCATTTCCTCCAAATTAAAGGTGTTGCTATGGATACCCGCATGGGTCCTAGCTATGCCTGCCTTTTCGTGGGATATGTGGAACACTCTTTGTTCCAGTCCTACTCGGGTCCCCTCCCTCACCTCTTTTTCCGGTACATTGATGACTGTATCGGTGCCGTCTCCTGCTCTCGCCCTGAACTAGAACATTTCATTCACTATGCTTCCAATTTCCACCCTTCCCTCACCTTCACATGGTCCATCTCCGACTCTTCCCTTCCCTTCCTCGACTTCTCCATCTCCATCTCTGGGGATAGGTTATTGACTAACATTCACTACAAGCCCACTGACTCCCACAGCTACCTGGACTACACTTCCTCCCACCCCGCCTCCTGTAAGGACTCTATTCCATTCTCCCAGTTTCTCCGTCTCCGCCGCATCTGCGCTGATGATGCCACCTTCCATACCAGTGCTT
Organism: Squalus acanthias; assembly: GCA_030390025.1. NCBI lineage: Eukaryota > Metazoa > Chordata > Chondrichthyes > Squaliformes > Squalidae > Squalus > Squalus acanthias. Next base: position 75,993,549 of record CM059434.1, on the reverse strand, counting down.
CCGACATGTCTTCCTTTTTCCTCAACCGAGGATTCCCCTCTACCGTGGTCGACACGGCCCTCGACCGTGTCCGTTCTATCTCCCGCACTTCTGCCCTCACCCCTGCCCCTCCCTCCCAGAACCACGATAGGGTTCCCCTTGTCCTCACCTTTCACCCCACCAGGCACCACATTCAACGGATCATCCTCCGCCATTTCCGCCACCTCCAGCGTGATCCCACCACCAAACACATCTTCCCCTCACCTCCCCTTTCAGCATTCCGCAGGGACCGCTCCCTCCGCGACACCCTAGTCCACTCCTCTACCACCCCCCGCACCCCTTCCCCTTCGCCCGGCACCTTCCCGTGCACGCGCAGGAGATGCAACACATGCCCTTATACCTCCCCTCTTCCCACTGTCCAGGGCCCCAAACACCCCTTCCAGGTGAAACAGCGATTTACTTGTACTTCCTGCAATTTAGTATACTGTATTCGCTGCTCACGATGCGGTCTCCTCTACATTGGGGAGACCAAACACAGATTGGGTGACCGCTTTGCGGAACACCTCCGTTCAGTCCGTAAGGGGGACCCCCGAGCTCCCGGTCGCCTGTCACTTTAATTCACCGCTTCACTCCCACTCTGACCTCACCGTCCTCGGCCTATTACACTGTTGCACGGAAGCGCAGCATAAGCTCGAGGAACAGCACCTCATCTTTCGTTTAGGCACGCTACAGCCCTCTGGACTCTATCGAGTTCAACAATTTTAGATCATAACCTCCGCTCCAATCACATTTATATTTTATTTTTTCCACCCTTTTATTTGCCCCCCCCCCCCCACCTTTTTTTTCCTCCTAGAAGCTGGCAGCTGTCCTTCATTCTGCCAGTGGATTTCACACTTCTTTCAGCCTTAATCTGTCACATTAACACCACCTCTAGCCTTGCATATCTCTTAATGTCTCCTAATGTCTCTTCATCTCCCCCTTTGTTCTTTTATCCCCTCCCCCTTTTCCCAGCTTTAGCCTGGCCTTAAATCTACAGGAAACTTTCGTTTATCCGGCACCCAAATATCCGGAATTCTCGCTTAACCGGCAAAAATCAGGTAAGTTTTATTGTACAGACAAGACCCCGATTCTGACCTTTCGCCCCCACGAAAGGGGGGTCAAAGTTCTTCCGACTCAGACCTGTCACAGCCACGGAGGAAAAAGCCGGAGTCTTGTTTACTTTCCCTCTCCGGGTCCCAATTGTTAAGCCTGTGGCCGTGTACGGGGCTCTCGTACCTTGGTAAGTATAGCTCTCTGTAATCCGGCACTTTCGATCAACCGGCACCACGCCGGTCCCGTCGGTGCCGGATAAACGAAAGTTTCCTGTATTTGATTTCCGGCTCTTCCCAGTTCTGACGAAAGGTCATCGACCTGAAACGTTAACTCTCTTTCTCTCTCCACGGATGCTGCCTGGCCTGCTGAGTTTTTCCAGCGTTTTCTGTTGTTATTTCAGATTTCCAGCATCCGCAGTATTTTGCTATCGTATTAACAAGCTGTTATTTACTTATATAATATAAAAACGGAAAATGCTGGAAATACTCTGCAGGTCAGGCAACATCAGGGAAGAGAGAAACAGTGTTAACGAAAGGTCATCGACCTGAAACGTTAACTCTGTTTCTCTCTCCACAGATGCTGCCTGACCTGCTGAGCAATGTTCCCCGTGATTTTATTTTGGGTGCGCGGCCCCTTTAAGGGTCTGTGTGGCCCATTCACAGTATTGCGTATAATTTAACATTGAAAAAGCCAGTCCCGGGCTTAGAGGGAATGTTGCTGCTGAGTATCTCCAGCACTTTCTGTTTTTATTTCAGATTTCCAGCATCCGCAGTACTTTGCTTTTGTTATTTACTTATGTTTCTTCTTGCATTCAGTGCACCTTACTGAGGTGTGAACTAGTGAGTGAACACAGCCGTTTCTGCCCGAAATAAAGGGAGCGCCTTAAGCTAAACTCGGCAACTTTGAAATTGATGTTAACACAAATGGGTAATGGTTATCGCTTTTTGGTCGATATAAGCGACAGCCCGTTTTAAACGTGGGTGTTTGAAGTGGTGGGGACTGTTTCAGGGGAAGGCCTGAGAATTCATTCAGGCCTCGGATCCTCCAGGCCCTGGATTTCGCAGCCTGTGGGGCCTTGTTTGCACTGGATCCCCCATGTGTCTGAAACATGGGCCCCTGTCGCAGGCGCTATGGCGGGGTGGGGGGGGGAACTGGAAAAAGAACTTCCAGGCTGGGGAGATTTCTCAGCTCCAGCCTGGGCTCCAGGTGGTCAGTACACCCAGAGAAAGATGGTGGAGGCCCAACCCTGGGTCCTGGCCTGGATCCCTCCCCACCCCGGTTAAATCCCTGGCTCCTGTGTGTGTGACCAGCCTCCTTTCCTGGGGGGCCCGGGAGGGGTGAAGGAACGGAGAAAGATTTCTTTGCACTAGATGGGCTGGCACAACAAGAGCGGCTGCCAGCACCACTATACTCCCACTGCCCCCTCCCCTCCGCTATAGCAGGTGCCCAAAGTGGCCAGGCTACCCACCCACAGTACTGGGATTAGGGAGCCTCCTTCCGACCCTGGGCACACTGGTGGGGCCAATGGTGGAGTTCCCAGCTGGTGAACCTCAGCACTTGTGCCAGGATGGAGGGCCCGTGGAATTGTTGGCTGCCTGCTACTCTATTCCCACCGAATCGCTCCTCTTCCTCTCCTGCAGGTCTCCCCATCCGGTGATACCCTGTTAGAATGTGGAATTCACTATCACAAGGAGCAGTTGAGGCAAATAGTGCATTTAAGGGGAAGCTCGATAAGCACCAGAGAGAGAGAGAGAAAGGAATCGAAGGCTTATTCTGATAGGGTGAGATGAAGTAAGGTGGGAGGAGGCTCATATGGAACATAAATACTGGTACAGACCAGTTGGGCCAAATGGTCACATTCTGTGCTGTAAATTCTATGTAAAATGACGCCTTAGATATCTACTATGGACACACCGAATAACGTGCACAAGTGGTACTGGGAAATGATTAGGGAGGGCTTTGTGATATGAAGAATAATAATTCTATGTAATACACGAGCTGGGGTCACTGAGAGATTCTGGGTGTGGGGGGGGGGGGGGAGAGCAGGATGGGGGGACAAACAGGGTTGGGAGGAGCAAGCGGCATTGGGGGATTGGGATTGGGGGGCGAGCGGGAGGGGTGAGTGAGCTGGGGGCCGAGCGGGATTGGGGGAGCGAGCGGTATTGCGGGGGCGAGCAAGATTGGGGGAGCGCGCAGTATTGGGGGGGGGCGAGCAGGATTGGGGAGCGAGCGGGAGGGGTGAGTGAACTGTGGGCCGAGTGGTATTGGGGGGTGGGGGGGGGTGGCGGGGGGGGGGGCGAGCAGGATTGGGGGGCGGAGGGGGGGGGCGAGCAGGATTGGGGGGGCGAGCGGGAGGAGGGGGGCGAGTGAATGGGGGGTGAGCGCGGAGAGGTGAGGGGGGGGGGGGGGGCGGGGTGGTGGTGGGGGGGGGGGAGGGAGGGGGGGGGGGGGGGGGGGGCGGGGGGGGGGCGAGCAGGATTGGGGGGCGAGCGGGAAGGGGTGAGTTAGCTGGGGGCCGTGGTAATGGGGGGGGCGAGCGGGGGGGGGGGGCGAGCAGGATTGGGGGGCGAGCGGGAGGGGTGAGTGAGCTGGGGGCCGAGCGGTATTGGGGGGGTGGTGAGCAGGGATCGGCAGTGGCTCATGGATTTAATGAGCGCTCCTGCTCCTCCCAGCTCCACACTATGGTCAGACTTACTTTTCTGGTGCAGCCTCCAGTGAACCTGTTGAGGAATCACTGGCCTGGCTGCCAAGCGCCTGAAGAAATGATCGCAGCACACAGTGCACATCTTGGGAGCTAAGCTCCTGCCATTGACCTCCTCTGAGCCCTCTTCCCATTGCCGGCGGAGGTGTTGCCTCGGGGACTTCCCCCTCCCCCAGGTATCATAATCGCCGTCCTCCTGTCCACCGCCTGGCCCAGGGCCTCCAAAGCAGCATCAGACAACCCGTGGGTTGCAGGTCTTGCAGCCATTTCTCTCCTCAGAAGCATTCCCTGCACCTCCCCTTTAAGAGGTGCTGGCTGCCTTTAATTGGTGTCAGTGAAGCCAGATTTCTTTCCCCCATCGCACCCCCTCCAACCAGCTGTGCAGGCAATGAATAGTCAGCCGTGGCTCAGTGGGCAGCGTCTTGCCTCTGAGTCGGAAGGTTGTGGGTTCAAGTCCCACTTCAGAGACTTGAGCACAAAATCTTGGCTGACACTCCAGTGCAGTGCTGAGGGAGTGCTGCACTGTCTGAGGTGTTGCCTTTCAGATGATACATTAAACCAAGGCCCCGTCTGCTCTCTCAGGTGGACGTGAAAGATCTCGTGGCATTATTTTGAAGAAGAGCAGAGGAGTTCTCCCCGGTGACCTGGCCAATATTTATCCCTCAATCAACATCACTAAAACAGATTATCTGGTCATTATCACGTTGCTGTTTGTGGGATCTTGCTGTGTGTATTTTGGCTTGCTTTCTTTCAGTGCTGGATACAAGCCTGATTCCTGGAGGTGAGCTGGCGGAGCGATTGCAGAGGACTGCATGCTCCTTTTTAAGCCCGATTGAAGTTCGAGGCCAACATTTCCAGGGTGAGGTGACAGGCTGAATGACGGGCTTAGGTCCTGGAGTGGGGCTTGAACCCATGGCCCCTTGGCGAGAGTGCTTCTAACTGAGCCAAAATGACCCTTTGGAAAGATTCTCGCTGGGATATCCCTCGGAGCTGCTCCCGATCACTGATGGTGTGACGGAGCCCTGTTTACACAGAGCGGGAGCAGCGCCGAGGGAATTCCTGGCCTCCAACCCCACAACTGTTAGAATTTCTGCTCCTTTCAAAAATGTTTATGAATCTTCTGGAAATTTGACCTTGTATGACCTCCAAGTCACACACCATCCCGACTTGGAAGTATATCGCCGATCCTTCATCATCGCTGGGTCAGAATCCTGGAACTCGCTCCCTAACAGCACTGTGGGAGCACCTTCACCACACGGACTGCAGCGGTTCAAGAAGGCGGCTCACCACCACCTTCTCGAGGGCAACTCAGGATGGGCAATAAATGCTGGCCTTGGCAGCGACGCCCACAGTCTGAGATTTGATGGCCCAACATTTGCGGTCGGAGGCTTCCCGCGGGCGGATCCCTCCGATCTGTAAAAAATCCAGGAATTTACCTGGTGGTCTGGGGAGGTACGGAGATTTGCGCTCCTGGGCCTCTCCGGGTACCCGCAGTTAGAGGCCCACATATTCCAGGGGCGCAGGCGGTTCGCAAACGCCCCTGGGATCACATGGGCCGGCCCAACCAATGAAAGAAGGGGAATCCCCATTCATACTTCTGGGCGTTCTGTACGTACTGAATCCCCATAGTATGAATGGGGATGACTTAAAATATACACCAACACATGAAATAAATAAATAAATAAATTACATATTTAAAATTAATTAAAGTGCCATTTAATTAAATATTTTAAATGAAAATTTAATTTAAAAAAATGTATGTTTTAACAGGGCTAAAAATAAACTTATTGGACCGGGTTTTTAATGTATAAATGAGTGATAAAATTTTATTTTTCTATTTTTTAATACTCTTATGCTGGTGAAAGCAGACCTTACTCCTGCTTTTACCGGGCATAAGAATTCCACGGGCATTCAGCAGGCGGACGTTGGGCAAATAGCGCAACTCTCCGCCCGCACAGGCCCTTCTCCCGGGGATGACCGGGTAGATGCAGGGAGGATGTTTCCCCTGGCTGGGGAGTCTAGAACCAGGGGTCACAGTCTCTGAATAAGGGGTCGGCCATTTCGGACTGAGATGAGGAGAAATTTCTTCACTCCGAGGGTGGTGAATCTTTGGAATTCTCTACCCCAGTGGGCTGTGGAGGCTCAGTCATTGAGTATATTCAAGACAGAGATCGATAGATTTTTGAATATTAAAGGAATCAATGGATATGGGGATAGTGCAGGATAGTGGAGAAGAGGTAGAAGATCAGCCATGATCTTATTGAATGGTGGAGCAGGCTCGAGGGACGAATGGCCGCCTCCTGCACCTATTTCTTATGTCCTTATGATGCGGAGGATCTGTCAGGAGAATTCGTGACAGATCGCAAGTTCCGAGTTTTAGCGCATGCGCTTCACGTGCCTAAACTCGGAGCTTGTGCGCCCACTACGGGCGCGTGTGCACCTCCTACGCACCCGTAGGGGTCGCAAAATACGGCCCAATAATTTTTAAAAGTTGCAGCTGTATAATTTTCTTAAAGATGGAATTCGATGTGGGAAAGTGCGAGGTCATCCACTCTGGATCTGAGAAAGATAAACCGGAATATTTTCTTAACGGTGAAGGAGCAAATGATTTTGGGTGTATAGGTTCACAAATCATTAAAAGCTGGTGGACAGGTACAAAAAATAATCAAAGGCGAGTGGAATGTTGTCCTTTATCTCGAGGGGCTGGAAGTTATTATGCTTGAGTTGTACAGAGCTCTGGTCAGACCCCATTGGGAGCACTGTGTTCAGTTCTGGGCCCCGCACCTCCGGAAGGACAAATTGACCTTTTGAGGGGGAGCAGCGCAGATTCACCAGAATGATACCAGGGCTCAATGGGTTAAATTATGAAGGACAGGCTATATAAACTTGGTTTGTATTCCCTGAGTATAGAAGATTAAGGGGTGATCTAATTGAGGTTTTTAAGGTAATCAAAGGATTCGATAGAGTAGATAGAGAGAAACTATTTAGAGAGTCCAGAACAAGGGGGCATAACCTTAAAATTAGAGCCAGGCCGTTCAGGGGTGATGTCAGGAAGCACTTCTTCACACAAAGGGTGGCGGAAATCTGGAACTCACTCTCCCAAAAAGGCTGTGGATGTTGGGGGTCAATTGGAGCTTTCAAGACTGAGATTGATAGATTTTTGTTGGGTAAGGATATCGAGGGATATGGAGCAAAGGCAGCAACATGGAGTTAAGATACAGATCACCCATGATCTCATTGAATGGCGGAACAGGCTCGAGGGGCTGAACGGCCTCCTCCTGTTCCTACTTTGAGAAGCAGACTGGATTTTGCATTTTTCACAGTTTAAGTTAGTTCATGAACACAAGGATAGCGATTATTTTATTAACAGCCGTAAATAGATCAATATTTGCATAATGTGGTGTTGCATTTGCACAATATAAATGAGCCTGTGACAGAGTGTAGTAACAGTGATATAGTGTGGTGCTGTCGGAAAAGCCTCAAAATCAATAATACAGAAGAGGAGCCTTGGTGCACATGAAGTTTTATTTGCTTCCACTATAATGGTTCCCAGCAGAAAAGAAGTCTGTCTTGTTAACTGTTACACTCCAGAAATTACTCCAGTTAAAATCTGAACCTTTAACGAATGCGGACTTTCTAGGTATTATAACTGCCTTGTAAATGGTATGTGTTCCTTAACTGTGGAGTTGGTTGTGTGAATCTCCACCTGCCTCCACATTAATGCTGCAGCCCCCTCTCGCTCCACCGCCCCCCCCCCCCACCCCACACTTACCCCAGGGCCTCGATCGCCCCCTCCTCTCTCTCTCTCTCTCTCTCTCTCTCTCTCTCTCTCTCTCTCTCTCTCTTTCCCCCCCGCCCCAGACTTACCCCAGGGCCTTGATCGCCCCCCCCCCCGCCAGATTTCCCTGTGGGCTGATGCCGAGGCAGGTGTCCCGCAATGGTTGAGATCAACGTTAGCAAGGCGTTGCTTTTTTTGGGCCCAGACCTCGCTCTTCCCCAGTGTATAGATGGTGTAAGACGGCTCTCTCTGCTCTCGTGTTGAAGCAGGCTACGCGGGCTAGCCATGTAAAGCTCAGCAGCTCATGTCAATCCCACGGCTAGAGGAATGGTGCAAGGGGGAGGGATTCAAATTCCTTGGACATTGGAACCGGTTCTAGGGGAGGTGGGACCAGTACAAACGGGACGGTCTGCACCTGGGCAGGGCCGGGACCGATGTCCTAGGGGGAGTGTTTGCTAGTGCTGTTGGGGAGGGTTTAAACTAAAGTGGCAGGGGGTTGGGAACCTGAGCAGGGGGACAGAGGAAAGGGAAACAAGGATAAAAGCAAAAGACAGGAAGGAGAAAAACAAAAGTAGAAGGCAAAGAACTCAACGGTTTAAATCAAACATGGTCACAATAAATACTAATTCATATAGGTCTGAGAGCGTTAAAAAAACAAGCCTGAAGGCTTTGTGTCTTAATGCAAGGAGTATTTGGAACAAGGTGGATGAATTAGCTGCGAAAATAGAGGTAAATGAATACGATTTGATTGGGATTACAGAAACATGGCTCCAGGGTGGCCAAGGCTGGGAACACAACATCCAGGGTTATTCAATATTTAGGAAAGATAGGCAAAAAAGAAAGGGAGGTGGGGTAGCATTGCTGGTTAAAGAGAGGGATTAACACAATTGAAAGGAAGGATATTAGCTCTGATGATGCGGAATCTGTATGGGTAGAACTGAGAAATAACAAGGGGCAGAAAACGTTAGTGGGAGCGGTATATGGACCTCCAAACAGTAATACGGAGGTTGGGGACGGCATTAAAAGGGAAATTAGAGAAGCATGCAGTAAGGGCACAGCAGTCATCATGGGTGACTTTAATTTACATATAGATTGGGCTAACCAAATTAGTAAAAATACTGTGGAGGAGGAATTCCTAGAATGTTTACGAGATGGTTTTCTGGAACAATATGTCGAGGAACCAACCAGAGATCAGGTCATCTTAGACTGGGTATTATGTAACGAGAAAGGATTAATTAGCAATCTTGTTGTACGAGGCCCCTTGGGTCAGAGTGATCATAATATGATAGAATTCTTCATTAGGATGGAGAGTGAAGTAGTTGAATCAGAGACTAGGGTCCTGAATTTAAATAAAGGAAACTACGATGGTATGAGGCGCGAATTGGGTAGGATTGATTGGGGAATGTCACTCAAGGGGTTGACGGTGGATAGGCAATGGCAAACATTCAAAGACTGCATGGATGAACTACAGAATTTGTTCATCCCAGTGTGGCATAAGAATAAAACAAAAAGGGTGACTCAACCGTGGCTAACAAGGGAAATTAGGGATAGCATAAGATCCAAGGAGAGGGCATATAAATTGGCCAGAAAAAGCGGTAGCCCTGAGGATTGGGAGCAGTTTAGGATTCAACAAAGGAGGACAAAGGGATTAATTAAGAAGGGGAAAATAGAATATGAAAGTAAGCTTGCAGGGAACATAAAAACTGACTGTAAGAGCTTTTATAGATATGTGAAGAGAAAAAGATTAGTGAAATCAAGTGTAGGTCCCTTGCAGTCAGAAGCGGGGCAAGTTATAATGGGGAACAAGGAAATGGCAGACCAATTAAATGCATATTTTGGTTCTGTCTTCACAAAGGAGGACACAAATAACCTCCCAGAGATGTTGGAGAACATACGGTCTGATGAAAGGGAGGAACTGAAAGAAATCAGTATTTGCAGGGAAATGGTGTTAGGGAAATTGACGGGATTGAAGGCTGATAAATCCCCAGGGCCTGATAATCTGCATCCTAGGGTACTTAAGGAAGTGGCCCTAGAAATAGTAGATGCATTGCTGATCATCTTCCAACATTCAATGGAATCTGGAACTGTACCCATGGATTGGAGGGTAGCTAATGTTACCCCACTATTCAAAAAGGGTGGTAGAGAGAAAGCGGGGAATTACAGACCGGTAAGCCTGACATCGGTATTGGGGAAAATGCTAGAGTCCATTATAAAGGATGTAATAGCTGAGCACTTGAAAAACAGTGACAGGATCGGACAAAGTCAACATGGATTTACAAACGGTAAATCGTGCTTGACTAATCTACTGGAATTTTTTGAGGATGTAACTGGGAAAATAGATAAGGGAGAACCAGTAGATGTGGTGTATTTGGACTTTCAAAAGGCTTTCGATAAGGTCCTGCATAAGAGATTAGCGTGTAAAGTTAAGGTACATGGGATTGGGGGCAAGGTATTGACTTGGATAGAGAACTGGTTGGCGGACAGAAAGCAGAGAGTAGGAATTAATGGGTCTTTTTCCGAGTGGCAAGCAGTGACTAGTGGGGTACCGCAGGGATCGGTCCTTGGACCCCAGCTATTCACAATATACATTAATGATCTAGATAAGGGAACTAAATGTAATATCTCCAAGTTTGCAGATGACACAAAGCTGGGTGGAAGTGTGTGCTGCGAGGAGGTTCCCGAGAAACTCCAGAATGATTTGGACAGGTTGGGTGAGTGGGCAGAAGCATGGCAGATGCAATATAACGTGGATAAGTGCGAGGTTATCCACTTTGGTGTCAAAAACAGAAAGGCAGACTATTATCTGAATGTCAATAGATTGGGAGAAGGGGAAGTGCAACGAGACCTGGGTGTCCTTGTGCACCAGTCGCTGAAAGTAAGCATGCAGGTGCAGCAGGCGGTGAAGAAGGCAAATGATATGTTGGCCTTCATAGCGAAAGGGTTTGAGTATAGGAACAGGGATGTCCTGCTGCAGTTGTACAGGGCCTTGGTGAGACCACACCTTGAGTACTGTGTGCAGTTTTGGTTGCCTTATCTGAGGAAGGATGTTCTTGCCATGGAAGGAGTTCAGCGAAGATTCACAAGGCTGATACCTGGGATGGCAGGAATGACATATGAGGAGAGATTGGGTCGATTGGGCTTATACTCGCTGGAGTATAGAAGAATGAGAGGGGATCTCATCGAAACATATAAAATTCTGACCGGTCTGGACAAACTAGATGCAGGAAGAATATTCACGATAGTCGTAGAGTCCAGAACCAGGGGTCATAATCTAAGGATAATGGGTAAGCCATTTAGGACAGAAATGAGGAAGACTTTCTTCACCCAGAGAGTGGTGAACCTGTGGAATTCTCTAACGCAGAAGGTAGTTGAGGCCAAATCATTAAATATATTCAAGAATGAGTTAGATATATTTCTTAAAGCTAAAGGTATCAAGGGATATGGGGAGAAAGCAGGGACAGGGTACTGAGTTTGGATGATCAGCCATGATCTCATCGAATGGCGGAGCAGGCTCGAGGGGCCGAATGGCCTACTCCTGCTCCTATCTTCTATGTTTCTATTCTTAAAGCTGCCTTACAGCAGAAAGCAAGTTTGAAGAGTAGGTTGGAGGTGTGGCTGTTTCCAACGTGCCGCCATAGAAACCTGCTGCTGGGGTTAACCAAAGATCTGAAGGCGGAGGCAAGAGAACAAGATCTACAACTAAAACAGTGTTTAAAGGACAGCTCAGAGGCACAGAGCACTGGAGCGGCACCATGCTGTGCCATACAATGAAGGGAAGCAGGAACATTTCTACAGCACCTCTCACTACGTCCCCAAAGCATTTACAGCCAATGAAGTACTTTTGAAGCACCGTGACTGCTGTAACGTAGGAAACGCGGCAGCCAATGTGTGAACAGCAAGATCCCACAAACAGCAATGAAATAATTGACCAGATAACCTGCTTTAATGGTAGTTGAGGGATAAATATTGGCCAGGACTCCCCTGCTCTACCATGGGATGCATCTGAGAGAGCAGATTTAACATCTCATCCGAAAGATGGCACCTCCGACAGTGCAGCACTCCCTCAGCACTGCACTGGAGTGTCAGCCTAGATTTTGTGCTCAAGTCTCTGGAGTGGGGCTTGAACCCACAACCTTCTGACTCCGAGACGAGTGTGCTGCCCACTGAGGCACGGTTGACACAAGAGTGAGGAGCTTCCTTGTTGGAGAGTCAGATGGGGGGGGGGGCGGGGGGAGGAAGCAAAAGGAATGGGGGGAAAAACTTTTTTTTTAAAAAAGATCTAAAAAGAAACAGCGGTTATACATTGAACCTTTGAGCCAGACACACTGAGCTGCTCTAACCCGGGTTAGTGCCGCTAGGCTGCAGATCCTCTGTTACAGATTACACTTTTATTGCTAACTTCAGGGTCAGAGTTGGGGACAGGAAAAATATTTCTCTCTGTTCTTGAACTCCTCGTGAATGAACAAGCATTTTACATTTGCAACCTTCAATGTGTCACTATTGTGATGACCGTATAGATCCCGTGTTTTGTGTACTCGTAACTTTGGCAGTGCATTACCATCAGATGATCTGTATTACACTGGCGAGTTCTCTGGTACCCAGTGCTGGGATTTAAAGGAATTGAGCCTCCTCATGAGCTGGCACCGAGACAGGCTCAGCCACTGAGATGTTATAACTGATGAAATAAACACACCTCCCACAAATACAAGCAAAGCCTCCAACCCAGCGCTGTTTCTGATGTGACATGTGTGTTTAAAGCTCCCGTTCCTTCACTCACCAAACTGCTGTGCGACTGACGAGAAGCGGCTGATTGTAAGGCAGCAGCTCGATATGTGGGTAAGTAGATTGTGCAGAGGTTAAAGAATGTCTCTACCCAGAAGCAGGGAAACGGTGGAAATGACCGAGAGGCCAAGTCGCTCTCATGAATCATCAGCTTCTGTCAGATCTCAAACCATTTTGAACCCAGTGACATTAGGCTCTGAAGCCCACTTAAAGCAGATTGGGATAACTAAACGACAGTGCAGCCAGAAGGGTGACTGCGTGCTTTGTTTAATGGCTTTTAATAATGTTGCCAGCAGAAAGATAACAGGAGTACAAACATAGACAGGAGACGTCCTGTAAAGTCTCATTTGTTTCTCTAACTTAAAGGCACAGAAATCCCATTACGCGCTGCTGCACCTGTTTAGTGATCTGCAGCAGAATTCATCTGAACACTGGATTTAGGACAGTGTTGCCAACCCTCCCGGATTACCCTGGAGTCTCCAGGAATTAAAGCAAAACCCAGGAGAAAAATCGTGTTTTTAAAAATTTTCTTTGAACACTTTTGTTTATTGGTTATAAAAATATTGGAGATGAGGGAAATAGGCTGTTTGGACTGACAGTCAAGAGTCACCCAATCAGGTAACGCAGAGAGTCTATTCACTTTCCGATTGGCTGGGAAGGCGGGGCACCGTGTGGATGGACGTGTCAGGTGACCAATAGCGGAGTGTGGGGGCGGGGCGAGTGACCAATGGCAGGAGTGTGGGGGCGGGGCGGGTGGAGGCAGGAGCTCTTGTGATGAAACCTCTCGGAGTAGGTCCAACCAGAGCTGGGAATCCTACTTTAGGCGACTCCTGATGTAGATGACTGCAATAAGTACAGCAGCATGCAGTGGACAAGTACAGCCACTGGGGATACACTCATGGGATACACTCCCCCTCTGTCTCCCGAAAAAGATCATAACTTCCTAACAGACAGAAACATAAGGGGCCGATCGGAAACACAGATATCAAGGTGCGCCCAGGTATAGCAGAGTGATCTGGGCCAGAGGAGGTGAAACACTGGGACCCTAAACCTTCATCGCAGGGCATTCGACTGTGGAAACTCCTCGGAGACTCCAGGAGGTGCTGGTGACCCGTGGCTCTGCCCACTGTCAGTGCAGGTGCTGGTGGCCCAAGGTATGAGCAGCACCACCAAAGCCTGGGACAGTGCTTAATACTCTGTGTCTCAGAACCAAGTGAGAAGGGTCATCCGGGTCCCACTGAATCTCTCCCCTCCTGCTCCTCAGGCACTGGCACGAGGCGCGCTCGTTCGCTCTCTCTCGCGCTCTCTCTCGCTCTCTCTCTCTCTCTCTCTCCTCTACCCCTCTCTGAACTAAGCGCTCAGTGGCTTTTTGTGTCTTGTCTCATAACTTGAAAGAAGTTGTATGTGAAAGCACGGTTATTTACTTTGCATGTTATTTAATTTCTGTCAGTGGTGGAAATCTGCAATTCTCAACCCCTAAAGCCTGTGGATGCTGAAATTTTCAAGACTGAGATTGATTTTTTTGTTTGTTAGATAAGTGTATCAAAGGATAGGAACATCGGAACAGCAGTAGGCTATTCAGCCTCTCGCGTCTGTTCCGCCATTCAAATGAGATAGAGTCTGATCTGTATCTTAACTCCATCTGCCCGCCTTCGTTCCGTAACCTTTAATGCCATTTCCTAACAAAAGTCTATCAATCTCAGTTTTGAAAGTTTCAATTGACCCCCAGCCTCAACAGCTTTCTGGAAGAGTGAGTTCCAGATTTCCACTCCCCTTTGTGTGAAGAAGTGCTTCCCGACATCACCCCTGAACGGCCTGGCTCTAATTTTAAGGTTCTGCCCTCTTGTTCTGGACTCCCCCCACCAGAGGAAATAATTTCTCCGTATCTACCCAATTAAATCCTTTAATCATATTAAACACCTCAACTAGATCACCCCTCAATCTTCCATAGTCAAGGGAATACCAGCCTCGCCTATGCAACCAGTCCTCACAATTTAACCCTTTTAGCCCCGTCTGCCCTCTCAGGTGGATGTAAGAGATCCCACGGCACTATTCAAAGAAGAGCAGGGGTGTTCTCCCCGGTGTATAATTCAATGTTTATCTGCCAACCAACATCACTAAACAGATTATCTGATCATTATCACATTGCTGTTTGTGGGAGCTTGCTGTGCGCAAATTGGCTGCCGCATTTCCTACATTACAACAGTGACTACACTTCAAAAAGTACTTCATTGGCTGTAAGGCACTCTGGGACATCCTGAGGATGTGAAAGGCGCTGTATACTTTTGTACATATTGAAGAACAAATGGTTTATGTAGAATTACATAGGATATACGGCACAGAAACAGGCCATTCGGCCCAACCAGTCCATGCCGGTGTTTATGCTCCACTTGAGCCTCCTCCCGTCTTTCCTCATCTAAATCTATCAGCATAACCCTCTATTCCCTCATGCTTGTCTAGCCTCCCCTTAAATGCATCTATACTATTCCTTGTGGTAGTGAGTTCCACATTCTCCCCACTCTCTGGGTAAAGAAGTTTCTTCTGTATTCCCTATTGGATTTCTTGGTGACTATCTTATATTGATGGCTTCTAGTTTTGCTCTTCCCCACAAGTGGAAACATTCTCTCTGTATCTACTCTATCACCCCTCAGCCTTCTCTTTTCAAGAGAAAAGAGACCCAGCCTGTTCATCCTTTCCTGATATGTATACCCTCGCATTTCTGGTATCATCCTTGTAAATCTTCTCTGCACCCTCTCCAGTGCCTCTATATCCTTTTTATAATATGGCGACTAGAATTGTACACAGTACTCAAAGTGTGGTCTAACCAAGGTTTGATACAAGTTTAGCATAACTTCACTACTTTGCAATTCTGTCCCTCTATAAATAAACCCCAGTGCTTTGTTAACCTGTGTCGATACTTTGTGATTTGTGTATTTGTACTCCGAGATCCCTTTGCTCCTCTACCCCATTTAGATTCTTATTTTCCAAGTAATATGTAACCTCCTTATTTTTCTTACCAAAATGTAATACCTCACACTTATCTATGTTGAAATTCATTTGCCAATTATATGCCCATCTGAAAGCTTATTAATGTCTTGTAATTTGTGGCAGTCCTCCTCAGTATTGTCAATCCCCCCCCCACCCCCCCCCAATTTGGTGTCGTCCACAAATTTAGGAATTGTGTTTTTGATTCCAAAGTCTAAATCGTAAATATAAATTGTGAACAACAGTGGTCCCAGCACTGATCCTTGTGGGACCCCACTTCCCACCTTCTACCACTCTGAATAGCTACCCCTTTACCCCTACTCTCTGCTTTCTGTCTTGCAGCCAACTAGCTATCCATTCTGCTACTGGTACCCTGATTCCGCATGCTCTGACCTAATTCATTAGTTTATTATGTGGTGCCTTATCGAAGACCTTTTGGAAATCTAGATATATTACATCTACTACATTACCCTTGTCTCTCTCTGTTACCTCTTCAAAGAATTCAATTAGATTGTTCCAGCAAGACTTTCCCTTTTGAAATCCATGCTGAATATTTATTATAATATTTTTGGATTCTAGATATTTTTCCAGTTTCTCCTTTAGTAGGGATTCCATTATTTTTCCTATCATCGATGTTAAGCCGGCTGGTCTGTAGTTCCATGGACATGTTCAATCTCCCTTCTTAAATATAGATATAATGTTAGCTATCCGCCAGTCCTCTGGCACTAGATTATTTTCTAACATTGTTAAGTGTGCAATAGTGCCTCTGCTATCTCTTCCCTAGATTCTTTCAAAATGCACATTAACCAAAACTCATTTAATGTATCGATAAGTAGCTGTAAAAAGTGAACATTGAACATGCTGTAACAGCAGACAGACCTTATTGTTCTAATCAGAACTTTTCAGCTGCTGTAATCAGCTGGCAAGGAAGTCTGATAAACTCAGTTAAACTCCTTCTAATTGGAACAAATTAAATCCATGGCGGTAGCTCAGTGAAGAAGCAGCGGGGAGGTGGGACGGGGTGGTGTTGTTTTACACAGTCCGTGGTGTGAGGTTTGAGTGATGTTGGCAGTGAACACTTCAAGATGATATTGCGGGTTATTGGAACCTGCTGTTATGTCCCTGATGGAGAGTCCCCCAACACCCAGTCACAGTCTAGGAAAAATACCAGCCTGTATGAATCTGCCAAGTAATATTTTTGGACAAATACATGACTCTTCCTTGGTAGCACTCTCGCCTCTGCGTCAGAAGGTTGTGGGTTCACGTCTCACTCCAGAGATCTGAGCACAAAATCCAGGCTGACATTACTGAGGGAGTGCTGCACTGTCAGAGGTGTTATCTTTCGGATGAGATGTTAAACCGAGGGTCCCGTCTGCCCTCTCAGGAGAATGTAAAAGTTCTCATGGCACTATTCGAAGAATAGCAGGGGAGTTCTCACCAGTGTTCTGGCTAATGTTTATCTCTTAACCATCACCTAAAACAGATTATCTGGTCATTTATTTAATTGCTGTTTGTGGGAGCTTGCTGTGCGAAAATTGGCTGCCGTGTCTTCTACATTACAACGGTGACTACACTTCAAAAAGTACTTCATTGGCTGTAAAGCGCTTTGAGATGTCCGGTGGTTGTGAAAGGCCCTATATAAATGCAAATCTTTTCTTTCCTTTTTTATTCTTTCTTGCACTGAAGTGGCAATAAAGAATGTATTACTGAGAGTGTGTTGCATTGTTGGGAGATCCAGGGGAACTTTGACATCCACCTGTTCAGATCCCATGGAACCCTGGCCAACATTCTTCCTCCAACAAACCCCACCAAAAACAGATGAACTATTCCATCGCTCTCCTGGCCGTTCTCCCATCTTCCATCCTCCATAAACTCGAGCTCACCCAAAACTCTGCTGCCCGTGTCCTAACTCGCACCAAGTCCTGCAGAGATCGGTCCTTGGACCCCAGCTATTCACAATATACATTAATGATCTGGATAAGGGAACTAAATGTAATATCTCCAAGTTTGCAGATGACACAAAGCTGGGTGGGAGTGTGTGCTCCGAGGAGGATACCGAGAAACTCCAGGATGATTTGGACAGGTTGGGTGAGTGGGCAGAAGCGTGGCAGATGCAATATAACGTGGATAAATGCGAGGTTATCCACTTTGGTGTCAAAAACAGAAAGGCAGACTATTATCTGAATGGCAATAGATTGGGAGAAGGGGAAGTGCAACGAGACCTGGGTGTCCTTGTGCACCAGTCGCTGAAGGTAAGCATGCAGGTGCAGCAGGCGGTGAAGAAGGCAAATGGTATGTTGGCCTTCATAGCGAAAGGGTTTGCTTATAGGAACAGGGATGTCCTGCTGCAGTTGTACAGGGCCTTGGTGAGACCACACCTTGAGTACTGTGTGCAGTTTTGGTCACCTTATCTGAGGAAGGATGTTCTTGCCATGGAAGGAGTTCAGTGAAGATTCACAAGGCTGATACCTGGGATGGCAGGAATGACATATGAGGAGAGATTGGGCCAATTGGGCTTATACTCGCTGGAGTATAGAAGAATGAGAGGGGATCTCATCGATACATATAAAATTCAGACCGGTCTGGACAAACTAGATGCAGGAAGAATGTTCCCGATGGTCGGAGAGTCCAGAACCAGGGTTCATAATCTAAGGATAAGGGGTAAGCCATTTAGGACAGAAATGAGGAAGAATTTCTTCACCCAGAGAGTGGTGAACCTGTGGAATTCTCTACCACAGAAGGCAGTTGAGGCCAAGTCATTAAATATATTCAAGAATGAGTTAGATATATTTCTTAAAGCTAAAGGTATCAAGGGATATGGGGAGAAGGCAGGTACAGGGTACTGAGTTTGGATGATCAGCCATGATCTCATCGAATGGCGGAGCAGGCTTGAGGGGCCGAATGGCCTACTCCTGCTCCTATCTTCTATGTTTCTATGTCCCGTTCACCCATCACCCCTGTGCTCACTGACCTACATTGGTTTCCTGTCCAGCAATGCCTCGATTTAAAAATTCTCATCCTTGTGTTTAAATCTCTCCGTGGCCTCACCCCTCCCTATCTCTGTAACCTCCTCCAGCCCCACAACCCTCCGAGAACTCTCCATTCCTCCAACTCTGACCTCTTGTGCATCCCCCACTTCCTTTGCTCCACCATTGGTGGCCGTGCCTTCAGCTGTCTAGGCCCTAAGCTCTGGAATTCCCTCCCTAAACCTCTTTACCTTTCTCCTCCTTTTGGTCACCTGTCCTAATATCTCCTTCTGTGGCTCGATGTCAGATTTTGATGATAATCGCTCCTGTGAAGCACCTTGGGACGTTTGACTACGTTAAAGGTGCTATATCAATGCAAGCTGTTGTTGTAACTGGTCATTTGCTCGGACAATAATAAATCACTACACTGTAAATAATTGTGGTGCCAAAAGCAAAGTCCATGACATTAAAAAGTACAAGAAGTTCAGGGAAGGAGCCAGTGAGCCTCGACCAGTCAGGATCGCAGGGTGCCAGGTTTTTGGTATTGCCCTCCTGCTTTTACAAACCAAGGTGATGGCAACGGCAGGATGAAAACCTGGAACGGAGCGAGCCACTTTATTGAAGCTTCTTTGCGCTACACATGAGGTAGAAGTTCCGGGGTCAGCTACACTTTTGTAAACGTGCTTTAACATTCTTTTGACCCATTTTTCTCAAAGCAAGGATTTGGAAAAATGTTTACATTTAAATGTTGGGTGGTTTAAAACAAAGTGTATTCGCACAAGTTTTTTTTAAAAAGCACTGAGACTAACAAATGTTAAAATGCAAATGAGCTAGACATTGAAGTTGGTTCCCAAAGACTGTAAATAATAAGCAATTTGTTAGTTTGTCTTGGTAATCGAGAAACAGCTTGCACTCGCTGCGTTGGGAAGTCTCTGGTCCCGGGCCTTTGGCAGTGGTTGTCTGACACTTCTTCCCCTCTGGCTGGGAACACAGGGAGATAACATTAGAGACAGAAACAGACTCTGATTTTTAAAGAAAAAATTGCGAGCGTTTTTGCCATGACCTGGAAGTTAGGATTCAGCAGTGGTTATTTTGCTCATGTCAAGCAAAATGACTCACTGAAGCAGTGAAATAAGGTGTATTCGTTATTTTTGAATTATTATGTAAAAATTTAAGTTAATTAAGTCCCGGCATACCTTAACATAAGAACATAAGAAATAGGAGCAGGAGTAGGCCAATCGGCCCCTCGAGCCTGCTCCGCCATTCAATAAGATCATGGCTGATCTGATCCTAACCGCCAATCTACTATCTATCACAGAACCATCTCCTGCATCTAACAGAATTGCACACACGAAATAGGAGCAGAATCAGGCTACACAGTCCCTGGGCCCGCTCCACTACCCACAGGGCCATGACCGATCCGAACCTAGACTCATGTCCAAATTCCTGCCCGCTCCCCGTAACCCTTAATGCCCTTTACTTCTAGGAAACTGTCTATTTCTGTTTTAAATTTAATTAATGTTGTAGCTTCTACAGCTTTTTGTGGCAGCATATTCCATGGACCTACCACCCTCTGAGTGAAGTAGTTCCTCCTCATCTCAGTTTTGAAAGAGCAGCCCCTTATTCTAAGACTATGTCCCCTAGTTCTCGTCTCACCCGTCATCGGGAACATCCTCCCCGCATCCACCCGATCCAACCCCTTCACAATCTTATATGTTTCAATAAGATCGCCTCTCATTCTTCTGAACTCCAATGAGTAGAGTCCCAATCTACCCAACCTCTCCTCATATGACCACCCCCTCATCCCCGGGATTAACCGAGTGAACCTTTTTTGCACTGCCTCGAGAGCAAGGATGTCTTTCCTTAAGTAAGGACACCAAAACTGTATGCAGTATTCCAGGTGCGGTCTCACCAATACCTTGTACAACTGAAGCAATACCTCCCTATTTTTATATTCTATCCCCCTAGCAATGAAAGCCAACATTCCATTTGCCTTCTTAATCACTTGCTGCACCTGCATACTAACCTTTTGAGTTTCGTGCACCAGGACCCCCAGATCCCTTTGCACTTCAGTACTCTCCAGTTTCTTGCCATTAAGATAATAAATTGCTCTAGGATTTTTCCTGCCAAAGTGCATCACCTCACACTTTCCAGTGTTGTATTCCATCTGCCAAATCTCTGCCCACTTACTTAGCCTGTCTATGTCCCCTTGCAGGTTTTTTATGTCCTCCTCACTCACTACTTTCCCTCCCATCTTTGTATCATCTGCAAATTTTGATATGTTACACTTGGTCCCTTCCTCCAAATCGTTAATATAGATTGTGAAGAGTTGGGGACCCAGCACTGACCCCTGTGGAACACCACTAGTTACTGATTGCCAGTCTGAGAATGAACCATTTATCCCAACTCTTTGCTTTCTGTTAGATAGCCAATCCTCTATCCATGCCAGAATATTACCTCCAATCCCGTGATTTTTTACCTTAAGCAATAATCTTTTGTGTGGCACCTTGTCAAATGCCTTTTGGAAGTCTAAATACACTACGTCCAC
Organism: Squalus acanthias; assembly: GCA_030390025.1. Classification (NCBI taxonomy): domain Eukaryota; kingdom Metazoa; phylum Chordata; class Chondrichthyes; order Squaliformes; family Squalidae; genus Squalus; species Squalus acanthias. The sequence continues at coordinate 75,972,718 of CM059434.1, read as the reverse complement.
TGGTTCCCCTTTATCCACTCTATATGTTACTTCCTCAAAGAACTCCAGCAAATTTGTCAAACATGACTTCCCCTTCGTAAAACCATGCTGACTTTGTCCTATTAAATTATGATTATCCAAATGTCCTGTTACTGTTTCCTTGATAATGGACTCCAAAATTTTACCTACCACAGATGTTAGGCTAACCGGTCTATAGTTACCAGCCTTCTGTCTACTGCCCTTTTTAAATAAGGGTGTTACATTAGCAGTTTTCCAGTCTGCCGGGACCTTAGCGGAATCCAGGGAGTTTTGAAAAATTATTACCAATGCATCTACAATCCCTACCGCCACTTCCTTCAAGACTCTAGGATGTAAGCCATCAGGTCCAGGTGATTTATCCGCCTTGAGTCCCATTATTTTACCGAGTACCACTTCCTTAGTGATTTTGATCGTGTTTAGCTCCTCTCCCCCTATAGCCCCCTGTTTGTCCAGTGTTGGGATATTCTTAGTGTCCTCTACTGTAAAGACTGATACAAAATATTCATTCAGTGTTTTTGCCATCTCCATATTTCCCACCATTAATTTCCCGGTCTCATCCTCTAAGGGACCAACATTTACTTTAGCCACCCTTTTTCTTTTTATATAACTATAAAAACTCTTACTATCTGTTTTTATATTTTTTGCTAATTTACTTTCATAATCTATCTTCCCTTTCTTAATCAATCTTTTTGTTATTTTTTGCTGCCTTTTAAAGTTTTCCCAATCCTCTGTCCTCCCACTAGATTTCGCTACCTTATATGCCCTTGTTTTTAGTCGAATACTATCCTTAATTTCTTTACTTAGCCACGGATGACTGTCCTTTCTTTTACACCCTTTTCTTTTCAGTGGAATATATTTTTTTTGGAAGTTGTAAAATAACTCCTTGAATGTACACCACTGATCATGTGTCGTCTTACCCTTTAATCTATTTTCCCAATCCACTCTACTCAATTCCGCTCGCATACCTTCATAGTCTCCTTTATTCAAGCTTAGCACGCTTGTTTGAGATCCAACCTTCTCACCCTCTAATTGAATATGGAATTCAACCATGTTATGGTCACTCATTCCAAGGGGATCCTTTACTAGGACATTTTTAATTAATCCTGTCTCGTTACACAGGACCAGATCTAAGGTTGCTTGCCCCCTGGTCGGTTCAGTTACATACTGCTCAAGAAACCCATCCCTAATACACTCAATGAACTCATCCTCAAGGCAGCCCTGCCCCATTTGATTTGTCCAATTAATATGATAGTTAAAATCCCCCATAATTATAGATGTTCCCTTATTACATGCCTCAACTATTTCCTGATTGATACTCCGTCCAATAGAGTTGCAACTGTTCGGAGGCCTATAGACTACGCCCACTAATGTTTTTTTCCCCTTATTATTCCTTATCTCCACCCAAACTGTTTCATTATCATGATTTTTTGACCCAATATCATTACTCTGTATTACAGTGATTCCTTCCTTTATTAACATAGCCACCCCACCTCCCCTTCCTTCCTGCCTGTCCTTCCTGATCGTTAAATAACCTGGTATGTTTAATTCCCAGGCATTGTCACCCTGCAGCCATGTTTCTGTAATGGTCACAATATCATAACCATATGTAGTTATTTGTGCCATTAACTCGTCTATTTTGTTACGAATGCTACGTGCATTCAGATAGAGAACTTTCAAATATGCTTTGTGGCACTTAGTTCCTGCTTTTTCACTTTTTACCAGTTTACCTTTTACTCCACACACTCTGTCCCTTTTGCTCTGCACGTTCATTGGCTGCGTAATAAAACAGCTTAACAATTTGTGTCTAGCCTCGTCTCACCAACTGTTTGCTCAGTCTGCCTTCAGAAAGATTGAAGGAATAAGTTTGACGACATATTCTAAAACCACGATTCCCAGTTCATATTTAAAAGGGGTTGCACTGTTACACCCTTGGTCACGTTACAAATAGATATTGCACAACACCAGGTTATAGTCCAACAGTTTTATTTGAAATCACAAGCTTTCGGAGCGGCTGCTCCTTCGTCAGGTGACTATAACCTGGTGTTGTGCGACTTCTCACTTTTGTCCACCCCAGTCCAACACCGGCATCTCCGCAAAATAGATATTGGGCAGTGTTGGTCAACTCCGGACGTAAGGTACATGGGATCCACTTACGGGAGTGATAGGTGCCCCTGAAACCAAGCAGGCATCGAAAGCAAACCTGGAATTAGTAGCGATGAACCCCCCCCCCCCCCCCCCCCCACCAGATTTAACAAAGAATGAAATGAAAATTGCTTTGTCAAATATCCTGTTAAAATCCCACAGTTCAGAACAGAAGCTGCAGTCATTAAAGGACTTGAACTTCACCACAGGAGACCTGAGCTTCAGATCTGTATCAGGCGCCTTGCATAAGCCAGATTTGTTTCTGTATCCTATTAAAACTTAACACAGGATAACCGACCTGCCACACAATGCGATTGTATTCACTGGACCTCTCAGTGCATCAGATGGTGCAGTTAATTATCCCGGGGAACGATTACCTCTGATCACCGCGTGTTAGCGACATTTGTAAGCGCCGTGGGAAGATTCCCTTGGGGGTAGACCTTTCTGCGATAGTGTGCTACGGGTGACGGTGAGTCAGCAGCCCGTTTTACATCATTTTTATTTCCATTGGGCTGCTGAATTACTGTGACCCGTTTTACACTAACGCACAAAATCAAAATTACCCCCCCTCCCCCGCCCCGTTTAAAACCCCTGTTATTCTTGGAGAAAAGAAATAACTTGAATTTATATAGCACCTTACATCCTAAAGCTCTTCACAGTACTTTTGAAGTGTAGTCACTGTTGTAATGTGGCAGGCAAGCTCCCACAAACAGCACTGTGATAATGACCAGATAATCCATTACAGTGACATTGGTTGAGGGATCAATGCTGCCCAGGCTGCCTCCCCTAGCTCTTCTTTGCATAGTGTCGTTCGATCATTTCCATCTACCTGAACAGGCAGATAGGACCTTAGTTTAACATCTCATCAAAGCTGGCTTCTCTGATCGTGTAACACCTCCCCCCCCCACTGATGTGTCAGGGTAGATTATGTGCTGTGGTTGTGGAGTGGGACTTGAACCACAACCTCCTGACTCAGAGGGGAGAGTGCTACCCACTGACCAAGGCTGATACTTACACTTGGAGATGCAACAGGTCATACGGATGTTATCCTGTACAGGATCCTAAGAAATAATGGAGCGGGTGGGGGAGGGAGTCCAAAGAGGGGAGGAAGGTACTGGTATATGTAGGGCTGGTGTGGCCACAGAGGGTTAGAAAATAAGGACAAGGAATTTGATGTTGATGTGTTGGGGGATGGGTACCGAATGGAGGTTGGGGAAGAAGGTGCGATGGGCGGCAGGATAGAGATAGAGAAGAGAGCCCCAGGTGGGCAGAGGAAACGCTTCAAGGACACCCTCAAAGCCTCCTTGAAAAAGTGTAACATCCCCACCGACACCTGGGAATCCCTGGCCCAAGACTGCACAAAGTGGAGGAGAAGCATCCGGGAAGGCGCCGAACACCTCGAGTCTCTTCACCGGGAGCAAGCAGAAGCCAAGCGCAGGCAGCGCAAGGAGCGCACGTCAACCCAAGCACCCCACACCCACCCACCCCTTCAACCACCGTCTGCCCCACCTGTGACAGAGACTGTAGGTCCCGCATTGGACTCATCAGTCACCTGAGAACTCATTTTTAATGTGGAAGCAAGTCATCCTCGGTTCCAAGGGACTGCCTAAGAAGAAGAAGTATGGAAAAGTGTGAGAGCAGAAGAGTTGTGGATGAGTTGGGGTTTATGTAGGGTGGGGTCCAGAGCCCCAGACAGCACTCGGCACTGGGTGATATGCGGAAGAGGCTGGCTTGCCTTACCCTATAACATGACTGAGGCCAGCAACGTACCTTGTGAGGAATTCTGGATTTGAACTTCTCTTCTTCTGATCCAAGGTGCTCCACGATGAAGTAAAGAAATGATTTCATTATCCAACTGAGCTGAAGTATGATGGGTTGATCTCTAAGCATAGCTTTTGTTTGAAGCTGTCCTTAAAGAGACAGGCATCAGTGTTTGCTTTCCCTGTAAATCAATACTGCTTCCCACAATAAGATGCAGGAACTATCCCTGCTGTTTTCACACTGTATCAGACACCCAATTAAGGGAGTCTCCATTAAGTGATGCCCATGTTTTGTTTGCAGTTCAGACTAAACGTCTCGCACATTTACATTATCTTAGATCCTATCTTTATATGTAAATATATTTCTCCCCCTCTTTAATGTCTCTCTTAGGTAATGCAGGATTGCCCAACTAAATGGCCTGACAAGTGAACTGGTTCTCTGGAACCAGTTACTGCAAGGTGCCCAGGTGTGGCCTGGCTGACTTACCTGTCCACGCACCCTCCTTTCTGGTGGTGAAGCAATGCGGTTGATGGCCTGACAAAGATAGGGAGCTTGCAAATTGCTTTGAGAAAGTTTATCAGGGAATGCCAACATGGTGTGGCACTAGGCCACCTTCTCATCTTGTTCATCTCATTTTATATTCTGTCACATCTCTAAACTGAGAGAGAATAGCACGGGTTTCAAATAGAACATGGGGTTCATTATAGAACCATAGAATGTTCCTGCACAAATACAGGCCGTTTGGCCCATCAAAGTCTGTGTTTTTCTCCACATGCACCACGTAGACTCATCCTACTCTCCTCACTCCCCATACCTTCTACTATCCCATGAAATCTAATCTCATTCTCCTCTTCACTCCCCATACCCTTTAATATCCCACCCAGTCTAATCTCATTCTCCTCTTCACTCCCCATACCCTTTAATATCCCACCCAGTCTAATCTCATTCTCCTCTTCACTCCCCATACCCTTTAATATCCCACCCAGTCTAATCTCATTCTCCTCTTCACTCCCCACACCCTTTAATATCGCACCCAGTCTAATCTCATTCTCCTGCTCACTCCCCGTACCCTTTAATATCCCACCCAGTCTAATCCCACTCTCCCCTCACTCCCCGTACCCTTTAATATCGCACCCAGTCTAATCCCACTCTCCCCCTCACTCCCCGTACCCTTTAATATCCCACCAAGTCTAATCCCACTCTCCCCCTCACTCCCCGTACCCTTTAATATCCCACCCAGTCTAATCCCACTCTCCCCCTCACTCCCCGTACCCTTTAATATCCCACCCAGTCTAATCCCACTCTCCCCCTCACTCCCCGTACCCTTTAATATCCCACCCAGTCTAATCCCACTCTCCCCCTCCCCGTACCCTTTAATATCGCACCCAGTCTAATCCCACTCTCCCCTCACTCCCGTACCCTTTAATATCCCACCCAGTCTAATTTCATTCTCCTGCTCACTCCCCGTACTCTTTAATATTCCACCCAGTCTAATCCCACCCAGTCTAATCCCACTCTCCCCTCACTCCCCGTACCCTTTAATATCCCACCCAGTCTAATCTCATTCTCCTGCTCACTCCCCGTACCCTTTAATATCGCACCCAGTCTAATCTCATTCTCCTGCTCACTCCCCGTACCCTTTAATATCCCACCCAGTCTAATCTCATTCTCCTGCTCACTCCCCGTACCCTTTAATATCCCACCCAGTCTAATCTCATTCTCCCGCTCACTCCCCGTACCCTTTAATATCCCACCCAGTCTAATCTCATTCTCCCGCTCACTCCCCGTACCCTTTAATATCCCACCCAGTCTAATCTCATTCTCCTGCTCACTCCCCGTACTCTTTAATATCCCACCCAGTCTAATTCCACCATTTTACTCACTCCCCATTCCTTTTAATTTCCCACCTACTCTAATACCACTTCCTTGCTTGCTCCCTATACCATCTAATATTCCTCTTTTTAAAACAGCTAAAATTCCCTTTAAAACGTATTTATAGACAACAACAGTTTGTCAGAGGAATTCAGAATCCTAATCGTCTACTGTGTAAAGAAATGTTTCTAATCTCCCCTCTAATTCTTTTCATGGTGATTTTAAATCTGTGACCTCTTGTCTCACTGACCGGCGGAAACAATCTACCTTTTGCCCTATCATTACTCTTCATAATCTTGAAGACCTCCATCTGGTCTCCCCTTAACTTTCCCAGCTCGAGGGGGGGAAAAGCCCTCATTTTCCAAGTCTCTCTTTATAGCCCTCGTCCCTGGTGAAACCTTTGTGAATCTACGCTGCACCTTTCCCACTGCTTTCCTAGCCCTCCTATAATGGAAAGCCCAAAACTGCACACAATGCAACCTAAGATCTTACTTGTAAATGACATCATTCCTTACTTTTGTATTCTACATCTCTAGATATAAAATCAAGGGGCGAGAACAAACATTTATCGGCTTTGCTGAGGCTAACGGCGCCAGTCATCCAGCAATTTGCGGAGGATCTGAACTCATGGCTTTTCTCTTCTACTCCACAAATTGCTGTTTTTTTTAATGATTTAATAATGGTGTGCGATAATAATGTGTCATTCTAACTGCCCAGCAGTTTCTGGCCCAAGCTTTCCGTTTGCCTTTTTTTGCATCTTATCTACTGGTCATGCTGTACTTTAAACATTCCCATTGGTTTCAGTAACATAAACGGTTTTGGCAACCTTATCCTTATTGTGTCCACGTGCTTCGTAAGAAGGAACTCTATGCGTGACCTTGAAGACTGCAGTAGGCTGACTGTAATCTGGTGTGACACATGCCTGCTTTTAGTTTCATTATTTTATTGACATAACATGGAAGAAAACCTTGGAGACGGGTTTCGATTGGTGACTGAGCTCAGCAATGGGCATTGTTTAGTGATAAGAAGGCTGTGTTGTCATTTCCACTGTTTTATGAAAGGGAAATCATGGTTAACAAACTTGCTGGAGTTCTTTGAGGAGGTAACGAGCAGGGTGGACAAAGGTGAACCAGTGGATGTCGTGTATTTGGATTTCCAGAAGGCTTTCGATAAGGTGCCACATAAAAGGTTACTGCATAAGATAAGAGCTCACGGAGTTGGGGGTAATATATTAGCATGGATAGAGAATTGGCTAACTAACAGAAAGCAGAGAGTCGGGATAAATGGGTAATTTTCCGGTTGGCAAACGGTAACTAGTGAGGTGCCACAGGGATCGGTGCTGGGGCCTCAACTATTTACAATCTACATTAATGACTTGGATGAAGGGACCGAGTGTAATGTAGCCAAGTTTGCGGATGATACAAAGATGGGTGGGAAAGCAAGTTGTGCAGAGGACTCAAAGAACCTGCAAAGGGATATAGACAGGCTAAGTGAGTGGGCAAACATTTGGCAGATGGAGTATAATGTGGTAAAGTGCGAGGCTATACACTTTGGTAGGAAAAATAAAAAAGCCATTTATTATTTAAATGGAGAGAGATTACAAAATGCTACAGTTCAGAGGGACCTGGGGGTCATTGTGCATGAAACACAAAAAGTTAGCATGCAGGTACAGCAAGTAATCAAAAAGGCAAATAGAATGTTGGCCTTTATTTCAAAGGGGTTGGAGTATAAAAGCAGGGAAGTCCTGCTACAACTGTACAGGGTATTGGTGAGACCACACCTTGAGTACTGCGTACAGTTTTGGTCTCCTTATTTAAGGAAGGATATACTTGCATTGGAGGCAGTTCAGAGACGATTCACTCGGTTAATTCCAGAGATGAGGGGGTTGACTTATGAGGAAAGGTTGAGCAGGCTGGGCCTATACTCATTGGAATTTAGAAGAATGAGAGGTGATCTTATTGAAACATATAAGATACTGAGGGGGCACGACAAGGTAGATGCAGAGAGGATGTTTCCCCTCGTGGGGAAATCTAGAACGCGGGTCACAGTTTTAGAATAAAGGGTCGCCCTTTTAGAACTGAGTTGAGGAGGAATTTCTTCCCTCTGAGGGTCGTAAATCTGTGGAATTCTCTGCCCCAGAGAGCTGTGAAGGCTGGGTCATTAAATACATTTAAGGTGGAGATAGACAAATTTTTGCAAGATAAGGGAGTGAAGGGTTATGGGGAGCGGGCGGGGAAGTGGCTTTGAGCCCTAGATCAGCCATGATCTTATTGAATGGCAGAGCAGGCTCGAGGGGCCAAGTGGCCTATTCCTGCTCCTATTTCTTATGTTCTTATGTTTCAGTGCCAGGGAGGAAGGGTTAAATTCCGTTACAGTAAAAGTGTAACTTGCCATCGCCTGTTCTGATTCAAACGCCAGTTTCTGAGACACAAAAAGCGTTATTGTTTTTGCACTCCTCTATTTGTCGTGACATGTCGTAGTTACAGGTTCAGGTGTCAGCCGTGGCTCAGTGATAGCACTCTCGCTTCTGAGGCACAAGTTCAAGTTGTGGGTTCAAGTCCCACTCCAGAGACTTGAGCACAAAATCTCAGTCCAGTGCTGAGGGAGTGCTGCACTGTCCAAGGTGCCGTCTTTCGGATGAGACGCTAAACTTGAGCCCCCATCTGCCCTCTCAGGTGGACGTAAAAGATCCCACGGCCACTATTTCGAAGAAGAGCCGGAAAGTTCTCCCTCAATTTATCCCTCAACCAATCTCACTAAAAACAGATTATCTGGTCATTTATTTCATTACTGTTTGTGGGAGCTTGCTGTGCGCAAATTGGCTGCCGCATTTCCCTACATTATAACAGTGACTACATTTCATAAGTACTTTAGCAAAATACTGCAGATGCTGGAAATCCGAAATAACAACAGAAAACGCTGGAAAAACTCAGCAGGCCAGGCAGCATCCGTGGAGAGAGAAAGAGAGTTGACGTTTCAGGTCGATGACCTTTCATCAGTTCTGATGAAAGGTCATCGACCTGAAACGTCAACTCTCTTTCTCTCTCCACGGATGCTGCCTGGCCTGCTGAGTTTTTCCAGCGTTTTCTGTTGTTATTTCATAAGTACTTGATTGGCTGGGACGGGCTTTGGGTCATCCTGAGGTCGTGATAGGCGTTATAGAAATGCAAGTCTTTCTTTACTCTTCCGGTGAAGGACAGCGTAAGGACTAAATTCACATGGTGCTAAAGCTCAGGGTGGCTGGCTGTTCACATTTACCACAAAGCATAGCACCAAATTCAACAGCTGACTCCAAATCCTCGCATCTCCATATTTGGCTTAATTTCAAAGATAAACAAAACAAAAAAAAAATTACTTTCAATTTCGATGTCAAGTTGAAAAAATGGATGCAGAATTTATGAGATCTTATGCAAGGTCGAATATTCCAGAAAGACACAGAGAGAATCGTATCCATTCAGTACCACAAAGCAGCTCTCACTGTCAAATCAAGTAACTGAACTAGAAGGAAAGAAAGACTTGCATTTCTACAGCGCCTTTCAGAACCTCAGGACGTCCCAAAGCGCTTTACAGCCAATGAAATACTTTTGAAGTGTAGTCACTGTTGTAATGTAGGAAATGTGGCAGCCAAAATTGTGCACAGTGAGATTCCACAAACAGCAATGTGATAATGACCAGATAATCTGTTTTAGTGATGTTGGTTGAGGGATAAATGTTGGTCAGGACAGCGGGGAGAACTCCCCCGCTCTTCATCCAAAAGACGGCACCTCCGACAGTGCGGCACTCCCTCAGTACTGCACTAATGTGTTGATTGTGAAACAGAGACCATGTCAACATTTAAGAGTAGGATAGATCGGTGGTTGAAGGACAGGGGGATAAAGGGATATGGGACGAGGCGGGCACATGGGGTTAGAATACTGCTTGTGTGGAGGATAAAGACCACCACGGACTGGGTGGGCTGATTGGCCTGTTCCTGTGTTGTAATCTGTGTGATGCTAGGAACAGGATTCTGGTTGTATTGTCCTGATCTGATGCGCCAGCATGTAATAGCATGAGGCCACATTGAGCGGAAGGACCCAGTGTCAACGCCTGGTCCGTGCTGGGTTAGCCCGTACCAGCTAGGGCAGCAGTTGAAGACTACAATTGACCTCAGCAACCCTGGGCTATGGGAGATGGGTCACACGGTGATAGTCGTGATCATGGAATAACCCCCCACCCACCACCACTACATTAGCTGGACGTGAATGGGGGTCTTCTCCTGACCTAACATGCCGGGTCTCACTGTGGAGCACAGGGGGTTTTCACAATGTACTGTGGCTGAGGTGTAAAAGAGGGAAGTTATTTGCGTTGAACATACGAGCCCATCAGAGGAGCAATTCTACAGGTGTCTCTGTGTCATTTAAAGATCTTTTCATCAAGTAGACACTGGGACACTTCCCCTTAAATGTTGCCTGAAACATAGAAACATAGAAGAATAGAAAAATAGGAGCAGGAGTAGGCCATTCGGCCCTTCGAGCCTGCTCGCCATTCAATATGATCATGGCTGATCCTCTATCTCAATACCATATTCCCGCTCTCTCCCCATACCCCTTGATGCCCCTTGTGTCTAGAAATCTATCCATCTCCTTCTTAAATATATTCAGTGACTTAGCCTTAAAATGTTGCCTGCAATGAAATGAGCTTTTTTATTCAGTAATTCTGATTATAATCGCTCAACCATCGGTGGCCGTGCCTTCTGTTGCCTGGGCCCTAAGCTCTGGAATTCCCTGCCTAAACCTCTTCGCCTCTCTGCCTCTCTTTCCTCCTTTAAGACCCTCCTTAAAACCTACCTCTTTGACCAAGCGTTTGGTCACCTGCCCTAATATCTCCTTACGTGGCTCGGTGTCTAATTTTTTGTCTGATGATACTCCTGTGCAGCGCCTCGGGACGTTTTACTACGTTAAAGGCGCTATATAAATACAAGTTGTTGTTGTTGTTGTTGTTAGTAAATAGCGACTAATGCGGATTTACTGCACATTCCTGAGGAATTTTCTGTGTTGTCTTAGCCCGCTGATTTTTTTCAACGAGTTTTAAATTGAATTGAAAGGAAAGAGGAAGTGATGAGTGAGACAGTGACGTCAGAGACTCTGGAGGTCACCGACCCAAGTCCCAGCTACCCAATCCCAGCCAGAAATCGGTGGCCATCCTGGGGACTGCTCGTAGAGACTTCAAACAGGAGCCAATGCGATAGGACTCTTGAAAGCACTTGTTTAGTAAGAAATGGTATTGCTAGTTTTGACAACCACCAGGATGCAGTGGGACAATTCATGCCCAAAGCTGCCATCATGCCATGAGGGATGACATCAGCTTCTCATGTACGTTAGCACTGCCCCTTTAAATAACTTATAAACAAAGATTTCCGTTTGGCTCTTCAACCTTGTTCCTCCCCCCAGCCTCCCCCTTGCATTTTTATCTGTTTATTTCTTGCTCTCTCAGTTCCGACGAAGGGTTTCGACCTGAAACGTTAACTCTCTTTCTCTCTCCACGGATGTTGCCTGGCCTGCTGAGTTTTTCCAGCGTTTTCTGTTGTTATTTCGGATTTCCAGCATCCGCAGTATTTTGCTATCGTTTTTGACTTTACTCTGCCCTTGCAACTGAGCTGATGTGAAAGCTCTGATGTTATGGTGGACTTTGTTTATGTAAGAGTTTAGAGAAGGTGGGGTTGATCTCCTCAGAGCAGCGAAGGTTAAAGGAGGATTTGATAGAGGAATTCAAAATGATGAGGGGTTTTATTAATGTTTTGGGGGTATGGTATGATATGAAGATCTGTGCGAGTGTTAGGACTGTAGACGATGCTTCAGGCAGATCTTGACGTGTTGGGAGATTGGGCTCAAGGCTGGATGTCAAGGCTTTGGAAAGGGTGCAGAGGAGATTTACCAGGGTAGAGAGACTTCAGTTATGTGGAAAGACTAGAGAAGCTGGGATTGTTCTGCTTAGTGCACAGAAGGTTAAGAGGAGATTTAGTAGAGGTGTTCAAAATTATGAGGGGATTTGATAGAGTAAGTAAGGAGAAACTGTTTCCACTGGCAGGAAGGTCGGTAACCAGAGGACACAGATTTAAAATAATTGGCAAAAGAGCCAGTGGGGAGTTGAGGGGACATTTTTTTACGCAGCGAGTTGTTATGATCTGGAATGCACGGCCTGAAAGGGCGGTGGAGGCAAATTCAATAATAACTTTCAAAAGGGAATTGGATAAATACTTGAAAAGGAGAACGTTGCAGGGCTATGGGGAAAGAGCGGGGGAGTGGGATTAATTGGAGAGCTCTTTCAAAGAGCCGGCACAGGCACAATGGGCCGAATGGCCTCCTTCTCTGCTCTACCATTCTATGTGTGACAGAGACAAGGCACATTGTAAATTTATCATTTGATGGTACCACCTAATAGGGGTCTGATGGTTCTAACCTGGGCTGTATGAATAGTTTTACTCATTGTTACATGTAATAACCAACAGGATGGAAGGTGATTTATTTTCGCTGTTGGAGCAGAGCTTGGATTGAAACTAAAAGCACAAGATACATCCTGTTCCAGTCACTGCCACCGACAGAATGACTGAAATACTTAAGAACCAGTCCCGACAAGCACATTATCACTTGGATATAGTGTTTGTATTAACGCATGGTTTAACAGAGCTTTATTGTGCAATTGTACTTCAACTTCAACTTCAAATTAAAAACAACAACAACGTGCATTTATATAGCGCCTTTAATGTAGCAAAATGACCCAAGGAGCTTCCCAGCAGCGATTATCAACGACAACACTCTCGACACGATCTGTGGGGCCTGGGGCCCAGTTGTGGTTTTGAAGGCTGATTCAGCGATGAGTCAAATCAAGGAGGGAATTACAGCAACCTGCTTTCCAGGAGCCCAACCCTGCTTCCAACACAAAACATATTTACTTATAATTCTTCCTTTGAGGGCAGCTTGGAATGGAAAGAGTGACGAATGCTGTCCTTCACGGGGACAACTCCACTTAAAACACCTGTAGCATGTGTCCCGCTCCCGCTCGTGGTTCAGACTGACTCGGGCCTCAGTTACTGTCTGGCTCGTGGCTCAGACTGACTCGGGCCTCAGTTACTGTCTCGCTCGTGGCTCAGACTGACTCAGGCCTCAGTTACTGTCTCGCTCGTGGCTCAGACTGACTCGGGCCTCAGTTACTGTCCCGCTCGTGGTTCAGACTGACTCGGGCCTCAGTTACTGTCCCGCTCGTGGTTCAGACTGACTCGGGCCTCAGTTACTGTCCCGCTCGTGGTTCAGACTGACTCGGGCCTCAGTTACTGTCTGGCTCGTGGCTCAGACTGACTCGGGCCTCAGTTACTGTCTGGCTCGTGGCTCAGACTGACTCGGGCCTCAGTTACTGTCTGGCTCGTGGCTCAGACTGACTCGGGCCTCAGTTACTGTCTCGCTCGTGGCTCAGACTGACTCGGGCCTCAGTTACTGTCTGGCTCGTGGTTCAGACTGACTCGGGCCTCAGTTACTGTCTCGCTCGTTGTTCAGACTGACTCGGGCCTCAGTTACTGTCTGGCTCGTGGCTCAGACTGACTCGGGCCTCAGTTACTGTCTGGCTCGTGGCTCAGACTGACTCGGGCCTCAGTTACTGTCTGGCTCGTGGCTCAGACTGACTCGGGCCTCAGTTACTGTCTCGCTCGTGGCTCAGACTGACTCAGGCCTCAGTTACTGTCTCGCTCGTTGTTCAGACTGACTCGGGCCTCAGTTACGGTCCACACCAGCAAGCTCTGTTGACACAGTTTTTCAGTGAATAAATGTCCTTTAGTTTTCCCAGTGATGGCAGCGGGTAATGTAGTGATGTCCATTGTCCAGCAGAGTCCACAGTGATCACATTTTGCTTGAAAAAAACCATAATTACATTATGTGGAAACCCAATACATTGCTCAGTGAAACAAGATAACTACATTCAGTTAAATAATGGTGTCAGCTGTGGCTCAGTGGGCAGCACTCTCGCCTCTGAGTCGGAAGGTTGTGGGTTCAAGTCCCACTCCAGAGACTCGAGCACATAATCTAGGCTGACACTTCAGTGCAGTGCTGAGGGAGTGCTGCACTGTCAGCGGTGCCGTCTTTCAGATGAGACGTTAAACCGAGGCCCCGTCTGCTCTCTCAGGTGAATGTAAAAGATCCCATGGCACTATTTGAAGAAGAGCAGGGGAGTTCTCCCTGGTGTCCTGGGGCCAATATTTATCCCTCAATCAACATAACAAAAACAGATTATCTGGTCATTTTCACATTGCTGTTTGTGGGAGCTTGCTGTGCGCAAATTGGCTGCCGTGTTTCCTACATTACAACAGCGACTACACTTCAAAAGTGTTTAATTGGCTGTAAAGCGCTTTGAGACAGCCTGAGGTTGTGAAAGGCGCTATAGAAATGCAAGTCTTTCTTTTCTTTTAAGCACAGACAGCATCGACGTCTGTAATGAGTTTATTTACACTGAGTGACAAATCAGAGCTTTACTTATTGTTGGGATGAATATTAATGCTATTGTATAGATACACAGAAGGGGTTAATGTTTAAATGTGCACAGGTTAACAGCACAGCTGAGGAAACGGCAGTGAATGTTTGTCAAAGTTTGTGCTCGTATCATTGGTCAGGTTATTAGTTCTGCAGGTTGAAGTTGGGTGTGGTATGTTATCAGAATCCCTCGGCTGAAGTACACTAGAGGAAAAAATTCCACAGAGCCTGCTGATCTCAGATCTGTCATAAAGTCCTGCTCGCCTCCACAATTGACTTTCGGTTACACACTCGCGGGGCGAGGGCCCGTGACACGGTGGCATAGTGGTTAGCACTGTTGCCTCACAGCGCCAGGGACCCGGGTTCGAATCCGGCCTCGGGTGACTGTCTGTGTGGAGTTTGCACATTCTCCCCGTGTCTGCGTGGGTTTCCTCCAGGTGCTCCGGTTTCCTCCCACAGTCCAAAGATGTGCGGGTTAGGTTGATTTGGCTATGATAAATTGACCCTTAGTGTTAGGGGGATTAGATACGTGGGGTTACGGGGATGGGGTGGGATATGTGTCGGTGCAGGCTCGATGGGCCGAAATGGCCTCTATCTGCACTGTGGGGATTCTGTGATTCTGTGACACACTCGCGGGGCGAGAGCCCGTGACACACTCGCGGGGCGAGAGCCCGTGACACACTCGCGGGGCGAGAGCCCGTGACACACTCGCGGGGCGAGAGCCCGTGACACACTCGCGGGGCGAGAGCCCGTGACACACTCGCGGGGCGAGAGCCCGTGACACACTCGCGGGGCGAGAGCCCGTGACACACTCGCGGGGCGAGAGCCCGTCGCACACTCGCGGGGCGAGAGCCCATGGCACACTCGCGTGGGGAGGACCCGTGACACACTCGCGGGGCGAGGGCCCGTGACACACTCGCGGGGCGAGGGCCCGTGACACACTCGCGGGGCGAGAGCCCGTCGCACACTCGCGGGGCGAGAGCCCGTCGCACACTCGCGGGGCGAGAGCCCGTCGCACACTCGCGGGGCGAGAACCCATGGCACACTCGCGTGGGGAGGACCCGTGACACACTCGCGGGGCGAGAGCCCGTGACACACTCGCGGGGCGAGAGCCCGTCGCACACTCGCGGGGCGAGAGCCCGTGACACACTCGCGGGGCGAGAGCCCGTGACACACTCGCGGGGCGAGAGCCCGTCGCACACTCGCGGGGCGAGAGCCCGTCGCACACTCGCGGGGCGAGAGCCCGTCGCACACTCGCGGGGCGAGAGCCCGTCGCACACTCGCGGGACGAGAGCCCGTGACACACTCGCGGGGCGGGAGCCCGTCGCACACTCGCGGGGCGGGAGCCCGTCGCACACTCGCGGGACGAGGGCCCGTGACACACTCGCGGGGCGAGGGCCCGTGACACACTCGCGGGGCGAGGGCCCGTGACACACTCGCGGGGCGAGGGCCCGTGACACACTCGCGGGGCGAGAGCCCGTGACACACTCGCGGGGCGAGAGCCCGTGACACACTCGCGGGGCGAGAGCCCGTGACACACTCGCGGGGCGAGAGCCCGTGACACACTCGCGGGGCGAGAGCCCGTGACACACTCGCGGGGCGAGACCCCGTGACACACTCGCGGGGCGAGAGCCCGTGACACACTCGCGGGGCGAGAGCCCGTGACACACTCGCGGGGCGAGAGCCCGTGACACACTCGCGGGGCGAGAGCCCGTGACACACTCGCGGGGCGAGAGCCCGTGACACACTCGCGGGGCGAGAGCCCGTGACACACTCGCGGGGCGAGAGCCCGTGACACACTCGCGGGGCGAGAGCCCGTGACACACTCGCGGGGCGAGAGCCCGTGACACACTCGCGGGGCGAGAGCCCGTGACACACTCGCGGGGCGAGAGCCCGTGACACACTCGCGGGGCGAGAGCCCGTGACACACTCGCGGGGCGAGAGCCCGTGACACACTCGCGGGGCGAGAGCCCGTGACACACTCGCGGGGCGAGAGCCCGTGACACACTCGCGGGGCGAGGGCCCGTGACACACTCGCGGGGCGAGAGCCCGTGACACACTCGCGGGGCGGGAGCCCGTCGCACACTCGCGGGGCGGGAGCCCGTCGCACACTCGCGGGGCGAGAGCTTGTCGCACACTCGCGGGGCGAGAGCCCGTGACACACTCGCGGGGCGGGAGCCCGTGACACACTCGCGGGGCGAGGGCCCGTGACACACTCGCGGGGCCGAGAGCCCGTGACACACTCGCGGGGCGGGAGCTCGTCGCACACTCGCGGGGCGAGAGCCCGTGACACACTCGCGGGGCGAGAGCAGAAATAAGCAGCAGGCCAAAGTAACCCAAATGAGGATGATTGAAAACATGCAGTGAGTACCTGGGTGGTGGAGTCACCTCTGTCTCCTGCACATCTGTCTGTCTCTCTCTCTCTCTCTCCCCATCTCTGCTGCTGTGCCTCTGTGTTTGATGCTGCCTCGGTACACAGGAGCATGAGGAGGCCATTCCGCCCCTCGAGCCTGTTCCCTCATTCAATTAGATCATGGCTGATCTGTATCCCAACTCCATTTACCCACCTTTGCTCCATATCCCTTGATATCCTTACCCAACAAGAATCTATCAATCTCAGTCTTGAAAGCTTCAATTGACCCCCAGCCTTTTGGGGAGAGGATTCCACATTTCCATTGCCCTTTCTGTGCGAAAATGCTTTCTGATTTACTCCTCAATGGCCTGGCTCTAATTTGAAGATGACCTTTTTCCAGTTCTGACGAAGGGTGATGGAGCTGAAAGGTTGACTCTGTTTCTCTCTCCACAGATGCTGCCCGGCCCGGCCCGCCCAGTGTTTTTATTTCAGATTTCCAGGATCCGCAGTACTTTGCTTTTGTTTTGAAATGCTGCGGATGCTGGAAATCTGAAACAAAGATAGAAAGTGCTGGAAACCCTCAGCAGGTCGGGCAGCGTCTGTAGAGACAGGAAAAATGGTCATGTTTCAGGCACAGTCCTTCCTCAGAACGATGAGAAGGAACAGAGCGAGGGAAAGACGGAGAGCAAAAAAGCTCACATACACAAGAAAAGACCAAGAATGAGCTGTGAAGTGATTGGTTGGAGAGGAGGAGATGGTTAACTGACAGAAATGATAATAACCGAACAAATCCTCCATTATAGTTGCACCATGTGACTGCCAGGGTGGTAGATGGTGAACGCGATGGACTGTGGCCTTTCTTTGTCCTGCAATTCCTATGTTCCTATGTAAAAAAGAAAGACTTGCATTTCTATAGCGCCTTTCTCGACATCCCAAAGCGCTTTACAGCCAATGAAGTACTTTTGAAGTGTAGTCACTGTTGTGATGGAGGAAACGCGACAGCCAATTTGCGCACAGCAAGCTCCCACAAACAGCAATGTGACAATGACCACGGACCCGGCATGGACTCGATGGGCCGAATGGCCTCCTTCTGTGCCTCTATGACCAGATAATCTGTTTTAGCGACGTTGGGTGTGGGATAAATGTTGGCCCAGGACACCGGGGAGAACTCCCCTGTTCCTGCGCACAAAATAGTGCCTTGGGATCTTTTACGTCCACCTGAGAGAGCAGACTCGGTTTAACGTCTCATCTGAAAGACGGCACCTCTGACAGTGCAGCACTCCCTCAGCACTGCACTGGAGTGTCAGCCTAGATTTTTGTTCTCAAGTTTCTGGAGTGCAGATGCAATATAATGTGGATAAATGCGAGGTTATCCACTTTGGTGGCAAAAACAGGAAGGCAGAGTATTATCTGAATGGCAATAGATTGGGAGAAGGGGAAGTGCAACGAGACCTGGGTGTCCTTGTGCACCAGTCGCTGAAGGTAAGCATGCAGGTGCAGCAGGCGGTTAAGAAGGCAAATGGTATGTTGGCCTTCGTAGCGAAAGGGTTCGAGTACAGGAACAAGGATGTCTTGCTGCAGTTGTACAGGGCCTTGGTGAGACCACACCTTGAGTACTGTGTGCAGTTTTGGTTGCCTTATCTGAGGAAGGAGGTTCTTGCCATGGAGGGAGTGCAGCGAAGATTCACCAGACTGATACCTGGGATGGCAGGAATGACGTATGAGGAGAGATTGGGTCGATTGGGCTTATATTCACTAGAGTTTAGAAGAATGAGAGGGGATCTCATTGAAACTTATAAAATTCTGAAAGGACTGGACAGACTAGATGCAGGAAGGATGTTCCCGATGGTCGGGGAGTCCAGAACCAGGGGTCACAGTCTAAGGATAAGGGGTAAGCCATTTAGGACTGAGCTGAGGAGGAATTTCTTCACTCAGAGAGTGGTGAACCTGTGGAATTCTCTACCACACAAGGCAGTTGAGGCCAATTCATTAAATATATTCAAGAAGGAGTTAGATATATTTCTTAAGGCTAAAAGGATCAAGGGATATGGGGAGAAAGCAGGGACAGGGTACTGAATTTGGATGATCAGCCATGATCGCATTGAATGGCGGAGCAGGCTCGAGGGGCTGAATGGCCTACTCCTGCTCCTATCTTCTATGTTTCTATGTTTCTATGGAGTGGGGCTTGAGTCCATGGCCTTCTGACTCAGAGGTGAGTGTGCTACCCACTGAGCCACGGCTGACACTCTGGTAAGAGAAAATCATGTGAGAAATGAGAGAAATAACCAACAGATAGCAGACCCAGGGAATATGTGAATGGTTAAAGCAGGTTAACTAAATTGGAGAGGAGGAGCCTGAAAACCTGGAAAGGCGGAGCAGGCTCCAGTGGGCCAGGAGTCGATTTCTTCCAGCTGACTCCTGGGCCACTCCTGCTTGAGAACTACCTAGCAGCCTAAGTACCTTATCGTGGAGAGACCGGTTTGCCCAGTTTACTCCTACTCAGCGGAGCCATGAGCGGAGAGGAGATTGATTTAGGAAGGTGGAGAACGAGCAAGGTAATTCGCAGACGTACAGAAGATTTCTTTTAAGACTCAAAGTTTGGAATAAAGGCAGCGAGACTTGGTCGAAGGTCGGAGCACTTAGCGATATGCAGCTGTTTGTTTTTTGTTTAAAACAGTCTAATATCTAGATTAACTTCAGCTTGGAGGGTTAACGTGACACTGATTATCCTTCGGACTGCCGGGGAAGGATCAGAGAGCATGTGTCAGGTACAAGGAATTCAAAAACTGAGCGAATGTACAACCGAGAGCAAATTCCTGGCCCTGAACACCAGAGACAAATGACTCTAGAACACAGTAGTTTATTCTGATATTTCAATCGGAGTGGTTATGTTTTGTTTTTATTCTGCCGTTCAATATTGGGGGCTTTATTTCCAGGCAATGAGAGCAGGAGCAATGTCCGTGCTGAAACAGTCAGCAAAGTGTTGTAAATTTAATCTGGCAATTTGTAAAAAGAAAAGGTCTCGAAGGGCAAAGGTGTAAGCAGCAGCTGTGTGAGACTGTTGATGTGAGCAGCCTCGAGTGCCTCTGAATCATTTCTCCTCTTGTTTGTGTGGAGAAAGACTATTGGATGAGAACTGAGTGTCGATCGCGGATTGTGTATTACAATGTGATTCCTTCATTTGATCCATGCATTACGTTGCCTTCTTTTAAAAGAAAAAACTTGCATTTCTATTGCGCCTTTCATGGCCTCAGGATGTCCCAAAGCGCTTTACAGTCAATGAAGTATTTTTGAGTGTAGTCACTGTTGTAATGTAGGAAACGCGGCAGCCAGTTTACACACAGCAAGCTCCCACAAACAGCAATGTGATAATGACCAGATAATCTGTTTTAGTGATGTTGATTGAGGGATAAATATTGGCCAGGGCACCGGGGAGAACTCCCCTGCTCTTCGAAATAGTGCCGTGGGATTTTTACGTCCACCTGAGAGAGCAGACGGGGCCTCGGTTTAACATCTCATCCAAAAGACGGCACCTTTGACAGTGCAGCACTCCCTCAGCACTGCACTGGAGTGTCAGCCGAGATTTTTGTGCTCAAGTCTCTGGAGTGAGACTTGAACCCACGACCTTCTGACCCAGAGTTGAGAGTGCTGCCCACTGAGCCACGGTTAACACCTTTTAAGCTCAATATTTAGAAATAAGAGGTAATATAAAGAAAATATATATCAGATATACTGTCCCACAATCTGTGGTTATTTCTTACTACACTCTGAAGTGGCCTCGTCACTGTTGCAAAACAGGACCGGGTACAGTAGGAGACCAGTACAGTGCAGAACAGTTAAAGAGCCCCCAGTACCCCAGGAACAGTTAAAGAGCCCCCTGTACCCCAGGAACAGTTAAAGAGCCCCCTGTACCCCAGGAACAGTTAAAGAGCCCCCTGTACCCCAGGAACAGTTAAAGAGCCCCCTGTACCCCAGGAACAGTTAAAGAGCCCCTGTACCCCAGGAACAGTTAAAGAGCCCCCTGTACCCCAGGAACAGTTAAAGAGCCCCCTGTACCCCAGGAACAGTTAAAGAGCCCCCTGTACCCCAGGAACAGTTAAAGAGCCCCTGTACCCCAGGAACAGTTAAAAGAGCCCCCTGTACCCCAGGAACAGTTAAAGAGCCCCCTGTACCCCAGGAACAGTTAAAGAGCCCCCTGTACCCCAGGAACAGTTAAAGAGCCCCCTGTACCCCAGGAACAGTTAAAGAGCCCCCTGTACCCCAGGAACAGTTAAAGAGCCCCCTGTACCCCAGGAACAGTTAAAGAGCCCCCTGTACCCCAGGAACAGTTAAAGAGCCCCCTGTACCCCAGGAACAGTTAAAGAGCCCCCTGTACCCCAGGAACAGTTAAAGAGCCCCCTGTACCCCAGGAACAGTTAAAGAGCCCCCTGTACCCCAGGAACAGTTAAAGAGCCCCCTGTACCCCAGGAACAAGAAATTTATTGCAAATTAGCAGCAGGACAGGGCTGAGCTCACTGGTATTGATTTGAAACGTGAAGGCTAGTTTGCAATCAGTATGGAGGTGTAATAAACACTCGGAGAATAACGCCCTCTCGTCGTTCAGCCTCCTGACTTTGTGTTGTGAAGTGGCTCTCCAAGGTGCTCCGTTGTGGGAGGGCCACTTGCTCGGACCGCTACACCGCGTGATACTGCTGCCCACACCCTCCTCTGCTGGCTCCGTGTGGAAGTGCAGGAGGTGGTGCGGTGCTGAGCCGCCGTGGGATCCTCGCAGTGGGCCCACGCATCCCTGAGCTGGAGAGGAGAGAAGAATCAGCCAGGCCACCCTTCGGGTCCCTGCTGAAAAGTGAGCGTTTGCGGCTGTCCGGGGAAGAGAGGTCAAGAGGTGGAAAATCAGGCGTCACTCTGATACTCGGGCTGTGGTCGGGTAGCGGGTGACAGCACTCACTGACTACACCGACATATGCAGACTGGCTCGTTGAGTGAGTTACTGGAGGGGTGCCAGAGTCCACAGAACATTCCCCCCAATCAGGAGTCATTGACTTTAGAAGAGAGAGGGAGAACACTGGGAAAAGGGAAAATGGACATGGTAGGGAGTAACTGGTATGTTTTATTCATTCTCGGGAGGTGGGCATCACTGGCAGCATTTATTGCCCATCCCGAACAACTGAGGGGCTTGCTGGGCCACTTCAGAGAGCAGTTAAGAATCAACCATGTTGGTGGAAGGACTGGAGTCACATATAGGCCGGACCGAGTAAGCACGGCAGGTTTCCTTCCCTGAAGGACATTACATAGAATCTACAGCACCGAAACAGGCCATTCGGCCCAACTGGTCTCTGCAGGTGTTGCTGCTCCACACCAGCCTCCTCCCACCCCTCTACACCAGCCTCCTCCCACCCCTCTTCACCAACCCTGTCAGCATACCCTTCCATTCCTTTCTCCCTCATGTGTTTATCCAGCTTCCCCTTAAATACATCGATACTATTCGCCTCAACCACTCCCTGTGGCAGCGAGTTTCACACATTCTCACCACTCTCTGGGTAAAGAAGTTTCTTCTGAATTCCCGATTGGATTTATTCATGAACCAGTTGGGTTTTTACGACAATCCGACAGCTTCATGGTCACTTTTACTGAGACCAGCTTTTATTTCAAGACTGCCGTGGTGGGATTTAAACTGACGCTGTCTGGATTATTAGTCCCGGCCTGGATATTACTGGTTCAGTAACATAACCTCTACACCACCCTACCCATTATATGATGATGTCCTCTCCACAAACCTGGGCTTCCCCTTCAAGAGTCGACACACCTGGCCAGTTCAAAATAACAACGTCAGTGCTGGAACTGAACAGCATTTCCACATTCTATACAATTGAAATCCTGGGTTATTGTCTCGCCACTGCTCGCTTTTCTGCGTTGATATTAACAGCAAGAAAAGGCCATAATGAAGTTCAAAATGTATTACCTTTTATGGAAATGCTCCAACTGTAAGAGCCATGTGAAGTGTGTGACTCCACTAACTGAAGGTTTCACCTTCACTGTCAGAGATTCAGACCCGATTATTCATACAGTTTGCTTCACAATTATTGATTTGTACTTAAATTTTCAAAACAAGATGGAAGCCGAGAGGAAGGAGCAGATATTCGGAGGGGGATCAGAAGCTTGGTCAAAGAGGGGGGTTTAGGAGAGTGAATTCCTGATCTGTATCGAGCGAGCTCATTGGAGCACAATGTTCGAGGGGGAATTTAACTTAGAGCAGGATTGAGGCGGGCAGGGGGTGGAGCCAGTGCCAACCTACTCCCCTCCCCCTCCCCACTCTACCCCTCCATCCTCCCCACCCGCTCCCCCACCTCTCCCACTCCCCACTCTCCCTCTCCCCCTCCCCCCTTCTCCTCCCCACCTCTCCCCCTCCCCCACCTCCCCACTCACCCCCTCCCTCTCCCCCACCTCTCCCTCTCCCCCTCCTCCTCCCCCACCTCTCCCCCTCCCCCCTTCCACCTCTCCCCCTCCCCCCTTCTCCTCCCCCACCTCTCCCCTCCCCTCTTCCACCTCTCCCCCTCCCCCACCTCTCCACTCTCCCTCTCCCCCTCCCCCCTTCTCCTCCCCCACCTCTCCCCCTCCCCTCTTCCACCTCTCCCCCTCCCCCACCTCTCCACTCTCCCCCTCCCCCGCCTCTCCCCCTCCCCCGCCTCTCCCCCTCCCCCGCCTCTCCCCCTCCCCCGCCTCTCCCCCTCCCCCCTCTCCTCCCCCACCTCGCCCCCTTCCACCTCTCCCCCTCCCCCACCTCCCCACTCTCCCTCTCCCCCTCCCCCTCCCTCACCTCGCCCACTCCCCCTCCCCCCACCACCACTCCCCCTCCTCCACTTCCACTCCCCCATTTCCACTCCCCTTCCTCCCCACTCCCCCCTCCACTCCCCCCCACTCCCCCTCCTCCACTCCCCCCCCACTTCCCCCCTCCTCCACTCCCCCCCACCCCCCTCCTCTACTCGCCCCCCCACCCCCCCCTCCACTCCCCCCTCCTCTATTCTCCACTCCCCCTCCACTTCCCCCCCTCCCCACCCCTCCCCCCTCCACTCCCCCCCACTTCCCCCCTCCTCCACTCCCCCCCACCCCCCTCCTCTACTCGCCCCCCACCCCCCCCTCCACTCCCCCCTCGCCCCCTCCTCTATTCTCCACTCCCCCTCCACTTCCCCCCCTCCCCACCCCTCCCCCCTCCACTCCCCCTTCTCACCCCTCCACTCCCCCTACCCCCCACCTCCCCCTCCCCCACTCCCCCTTCTCCTCCTCCACTCCCCCTCCTCCACTCCCACTCCCTCTCACCCCGCCACTCCACTCTTCCTCCGCCCCCTCTCCTCCCCCTTCCCCCCTCCACTCCCCCTTCCCCCCTCCACTTCCCCTCTCCCCCCTCCCCCCCCTTCCCCCCTCCACTCCCCCTCCCCCTTTCCCCTTCCCCCTCCCACTTCCCCCCTCCCACTTCCCACAGTGAGGCTCGGGCGATTCTAACTCCCGGCCATCATCTGCGTTTCGCGGTCCAAATCGTAGTCGGAGGGTCGGGTTGGGCAGCGGGAGGGGAGAATAAGGAGGGGAGGGGAGAGTAGGGAAGGTTGGGGTGGGGAGGGGAGGGGGGGGTGGGCAGGGGGGGAGGTGAGGGTAGGGAAGGTTGGGTGGGAGGGGAGGGTAGGGAAGGTTGGGGGGGAGGGGAGAGTAGGGAAGGTCGGGGGGAGGGGAGGGTAGGGAAGGTCGGGGGGAGGGGAGGGTAGGGAAGGTCGGGGGGGAGGGGAGAGTAGGGAAGGTCGGGGGGGGAGGGGAGGGTAGGGAAGGTCGGGGGGGGAGGGGAGAGTAGGGAAGGTCGGGGGGGAGGGGAGAGTAGGGAAGGTCGGGGGGGAGGGGAGAGTAGGGAAGGTCGGGGGGGAGGGGAGAGTAGGGAAGGTCGGGGGGAGGGGAGGGTAGGGAAGGTCGGGGGGAGGGGAGGGTAGGGAAGGTCGGGGGGGAGGGGAGAGTAGGGAAGGTCGGGGGGGAGGGGAGAGTAGGGAAGGTCGGGGGGGAGGGGAGAGTAGGGAAGGTCGGGGGGAGGGGAGGGTAGGGAAGGTCGGGGGGAGGGGAGGGTAGGGAAGGTCGGGGGGGAGGGGAGAGTAGGGAAGGTCGGGGGGGGAGGGGAGGGTAGGGAAGGTTGGGGGGAGGTTGGGGAAGGGGAGGGTAGGGTTGGGGGGATGGGCGGGGAGGGGAGGGTTGGGGGAGGGTTGGGGAGGATAGGTTGGGGGGGGTGGGGAAGGTCGGGGGGGTGGGGAAGGTCGGGGGGGAGGGGGAGAGGGTGGGGAAGGTCGGGGGGGAGGGGAGGGAGAGGAAGGTCGGGGAGGGAGGGAGGGGAAGGTCGGGAAGATCGGGGGAGGGGAGGGAAGGTCGGGGGGGTGGGGAAGGTTGGGGGGGAGGGTAGGGAAGGTTGGGGGGGGAGGGGAGGGTAGGGAAGGTTGGGGGGGAGGGGAGGGTAGGGAAGGTCGGGGGGGGTGGGATGGTCGGGCGGGAGGGGAGGGGGGATGTGCGGGGGGGGTGGGGAAGGTCGGGGGAGGGGAGGGGGAGGGGAGGGGGGATGTGCGGGGGTGGGGAAGGTCGGGGGGAGGGGAGGGGAGGGGGGATGTGCGGGGGGGTGGGGAAGGTTGGGGGGAGGGGAGGGGGGATGTGCGGGGGGGGGGAGGGGAGGGGGGATGTGTGGGGGGGTGGGGAAGGTCTGGGGAGGGTGGGTTGGGGGGAGGGGGGATGTGTGGGGGGGGTGGGGAAGGGTTGGGGGGAGGGGGGATGTGTGTGGGGGGTGGGGAAGGTCTGGGGAGGGTGGGGTGGGGGGAGGGGGGATGTGTGGGGGGGGTGGGGAAGGTCTGGGGAGGGTGGGTTGGGGGGAGGGGGGATGTGTGGGGGGGGGTGGGGAAGGTCTGGGGAGGGTGGGTTGGGGGGAGGGGGGGGATGTGTGGGGGGGGTGGGGAAGGTCTGGGGAGGGTGGGTTGGGGGGAGGGGAGGGGGGGATGTGTGGGGGGGGGGAAGGTCTGGGGAGGGTGGGTTGGGGGGAGGGGAGGGGGGGATGTGTGGGGGGGGTGGGGAAGGTCTGGGGAGGGTGGGTTGGGGGGAGGGGAGGGGGGGATGTGGGGGGGGGTGGGGAAGGTCTGGGGAGGGTGGGTTGGGGGGAGGGGGGATGTGTGGGGGGGGTGGGGAAGGTCTGGGGAGGGTGGGTTGGGGGGAGGGGGGGATGTGTGGGGGGGGTGGGGAAGGTCTGGGGAGGGTGGGTTGGGGGGAGGGGGGGATGTGCGGGTGGCGGGAAACATTAAAGGGAAGCTCGCCGACAAGAAGGTGCATCGTGGGCAGGGGGTTTCGAGTGTGTGTCCCGAGGGGCGGGGGGTGGGTGGGGGGAAGGGGCCTGAACTTCCCCCGTGGGGCCTGGATGACTCTCCTGCTCTTCAGTCCCTCTGGTCCCATTGTGCCGGCATCGCCTGGGGGAGATCAGGCCGGAGTTAAAATAGGAGTCAGGGCCCAATGACATCATCAGTCACCTGCACAGTTAAAGAAGGACGCTGCCGGTTTCAGGCGGCTATCCTTGTCGCCTCTTCACAAGAGCAGGTTAAAATGGAGGACGGTGGGATGCCAGCCGGTAAATCACCCAGCCGACTTTAACTGCCCGCCCGCCCGTTCAGTCTCAGTGCCGCTGGAGTAAGGGGGAGGAAAATGAGAGATTCTCACTTCTGATTGCAACTGTGACCTCTGCTGGACAGTGAGTGTCTTACAAGTAGCCTCCGGTTCGGGGGTGGTAAATGGTCCAGGGTTTCTTTATTACTGTCCAGTGACCCCTCCCTGCTGTTGAGAGTCGATGTGTGGATATGGATGATGCCTGTAGTGGTTGAATGGCACTCGCTGTCTAGGACGAGGCGTGAAGATTAACCACCAGCCGTAGGGTTGGCCCCCAGTCTGTGTCACTGCCTCAGGAGAGGAGGAGTGAGTGACGGAGGGAAAGGGTTTCGAGGAGAGATGGAGCTGATCAAATATTCTACGGAGCACGTGTTCCAGGGACGAGGGAAAGATCAGTGGAGGAATGTCAGAGTTGAATAGCGCAGCTTGTGTTGTTGCAGAGGTTTCTTGGAGCTATTGGGAGATGAGGGAGAAAGTTCACACAGCTTGGCCATCGTACCTGGGCTCACTGAGACCCCTCAGGAGATTCAATGAGTTGAGTAGTCTCTATAATAATGGCCTGAATAAAATGCCAGGCGGCAGTGCTGTAGTGGGAATTGTAAAGATGGGAATACTGGACATGATCCATTCTCGGTGGGGGTGGGGTGGGTGGTCGCAAGGAGAAGTAAGTGAAGGAGGAAAACAAAAGAAAGACTTGCATTTCTATAGCCTCTTTCACGACCATGGGACATCCCAAAGCGCTTTACAGACATGACATACTTTTTGAAGTGTAGTCACTGTTGTAATGTAGGAAACGTGGCAGCCAATTTGCGCACAGCAAGCTCCCACAAACAGCAATGTGATAATGACCAGGTAATCTGTTTTAGTGATGTTGGTTGAGGGATAAATATTGGCCAGGACACCGGGGAGAACGCCCCTGCTCTTCAAAATAGTGTCATAGGATCTTTTACATCCTCCTGAGAGAGCAGACGGGGCCTCGGTTTAACGTCTCATCCGAAAGACGGCACCTCCGACAGTGCAGCACTCCCTCAGCACTGCACTGGAGTGTCAGCCCAGATTTTGTGTTCAAGTCTCTGGAGTGGGACTTGAACCCACGACCTTCTGACTCAGAGGTGGATGTGCTGCCCACTGAGCCACAAGGATCGATGGCTTTGAGGATGAATACAAGTTGTCGTTTGTATTATTCACCCATCTGGTTCATTGGTCTTTCAGGCTGATCGGGCAGAAATGAGCAGCCTCAGTTTGCCGGGGAACATGAGGCGAGGGGGTTCGGACACCAACCTGAACCTTAGCGTGACGGACGGCCTGCTGGACTTTCAACGGGACAGACTGACGGCGGAGCAGCTGAAGCAGAAGGTTCTGAAGATCACCGAGCAGTTGCGGATCGAGCAGGCGATGCGGGACGAGAACGTGGCCGAGTACCTCAAGCTGGTCAACAACGCCGACAAGCACCAGTCGCGCCGCATCAAGCAGGTCTTCGAGAAGAAGAACCAGAAGTCCGCCCAGAGCATCGCCCAGCTGCAGAAAAAGTTCGACCACTACCACCGGAAGCTGAAGGACATGGAGCAGAACTGGCGGAGGAATTCCAAGGAGGGGCTGAGGGACTCGCAGCCGAACGTGAGGGAGGTGAGCAGCAGCGCCGCGCGGCCTGGGAACGGCGCTGTGGGAGGCCCGAGCGTGGAGGGCGGGAAGGGCCTTCCGGGGGTGACCCTGACGCCCCCGGCCTTTGTCTTCAACAAGCCGCGGGAGATCGCCAACCTGATCCGCAACAAGTTCGGCAGCGCCGACAACATCGCGCACCTGAAGAGCTCGATGGAGGACTTCCAGCGGGACAGCGGACCCAGGGCCTTGAGCGGGAGCGCCATGCTGATCTCCAAGGCAAAGTACATGAGTGACGATGAGTGCTCCAGCGGGAGCGTCTCCGGAGACAGCAACGGCAACTCCGACTTCGGCGTGGGAGGGACAGCAAGCCCAAAATCCAGCTCGCTCGAGAGACAGCAGAACAAGCTGGCTGCCGTCTTGGATGAACTCCGAGAAATGAAGGAAACTCAATCCCAGCTGTCGGAGGACATCAAGAATTTAAAAGTTCAATTTAACAGAGACTATAGCATCATCACTCAAACATTACAAGAGGAGCACTACAGGTAATCATTTAGTGAACAGGCTCATGGTGCTACATTATGGGATGGTGTAATAGAACGTTTCACCTGGTATCCTTCGCCTGGAACGTTACGATTTCTGCTCACTTGTAGTCTGGGGCACGATTGTGATGCTAAATTGAGCTGTGTTGTCAGACTGCTTGCCCGATATCCAGTATTGGTTGAGCTCCAGTTTCCTCCAGTTAAATGCTGGGAAGACTGAAGCCACCGTCTTTGGCCCACACTACAAAGTCCGTTCCCACGCCATCGGTTCCAAACCTCTCCCTGGCCACTGTCTCTGGTGAGCCGCACTGTTCGCAACCTCCGAGTACTGTTTGATCTCGAGCTGAGCTTCCGACCCCACATCTGCTTCATCACAAAGACCGTCTACTTCCACCTCTGGAACATCGCCCGACTCCGCCCCTGCCTCAGCTCATCTGCTGCTGAAACCCTCATCCATGCCTTTTATCACCGCCAGACTGGACGATTCCAAAACTCTGGAAATACTCAGCAGGTCAGGCAGCATCTGTGGAGAGAGAAACAGAGTTAACGTTTCAGGTCGATGAACCTTCGTCTGACAAAGTGTCATCGACCTGAAACTTTATCTCTGTTTCTCTCTCCACAGATGCTGCCTGACCTGCTGAGTATTTCCAGCATTTTCTGTTTTTATTTCAGATTTCCAGCATCTGCAGTATTTTACTTTTGATTCCAAAACTCTGCTGCCCATATCCTAACTTGCACCAAGTCCCATTCACCCATCACCCCTGTTCTCGCTGACCTACATTGGCTCCTGGCCCCCAAACGCCTCCAATTTAAAATTCTCACCGTCTTGTTTAAATCCCTCCGTGGTCTCTCTCCTTCCAATCTCTGTAACCTCTTCCAGCCGAACAACCCTCTGAGAACTCTGCACTGCTCCAACTCTGGCCTCTTGTGCATCCCCACTCCCTTCGCTCCACCATTGGCGGCCGTGCCTTCAGCTGCCTGGGCCCTAAACTCTAGAATTCGCTTCCTAAGCCCCTCTGCCTCTCTATTTCTCTCTCCCCCTTTAAGGATCTCCTTCAAAAATCAGCTTAAAATGTATCTCTCTGACCGAGCTTTTAGTCACCCCCTCCTTATACCTACTTCTTTGGCACAGTGTCAATTTTCATCTGGTAACTTTTCTGTGAAATGCTGTGGAGCGTGTTTCTACGTTAGAGGCGTTATGTAAAGCAAGTTCTTGTTACTTGTTGTTTTTCCTTTAAAGGAATTGCTCAGTTACTCTGTGGGCTAAATAGGCACAACCGTGAAAGGTCAGTCAGAGGTTAATTGCTGTATTGAGCATGTTTTCTTTCAATTAGTAGCCTCTTGTTAATCCCTTGAAGAAAAGATAGATTAGCAGAGTCAGAGAGAAGAGGAAATAGCCGTCTCTCTTTCTCTTTATAATACTTTGAAAAATACATTATCCAGTTCTGATTTATGTTTGAGCCAATAAGGTGCAAGTGTGTTTAATGAATAAAGAACGTGCCTTTCTATAGCGCCTTTTATGACCTCAGGTTGTCCCAAAGTGCTTTACAGCCAATGAAGTACTTTTGAAGCGTAGCCACTGTTGTAATGTAGGAGACACGGCAGCCAATCTGTGCACAGCGAGATCCCACAAACAGCAATGTGATAAATGACCAGGTAATCTGTTTTAGCTTGTGTGAATGACAAGCGCAGTGCTTTCAAACGTGACGCTTTGAAGTGTGATTGACGCACGCAGAACATTATCTCTGTTAAAAGTTCTGTCACCACTCACACATCACATTTAGTTGTCACACCATTTTATATGCAAATTATTGTATGATACTTGCACCTGATTGGCTTAATTTTTTTACTCACAAAATAGAGCCAAAGAGATAGAAAATGTATGAATCAAACACTTCGGAAGTGCCTAGAAAAACTAATGATGAGGAATTACTAAGGAGATATGAAAGCAATGGGTTAAGCATGAACAGTAAGCAAAATCAATTAATAAAACAAGTAGAGGAACCAATAAATTTGCTTCATATATTTTTTGGAAACTGTTGGCTGCCATTTTGGTTTCTCCATTAAGATAAGCATTAACTATACTGTAACATCATAAAGACATTACAAAATTTACAAACAATTTATTATACTTATCCAAACAATAGCACTTGAAATGTCTCAAACAATGGTTTCAGTTGGAGGCCTGTCCCTCTGTAAGAAGCATGAGGCTTGCAATCATTGAGCTTCCCAGAGCTTTAACTTGTTGGGCTCCCAGGAAAACCCAACATAGTAGTTTACAGCTCCCAGCACGCACCGGTGTGACGGGCTGGGCAATCTGTGGTCATTGAAGTGAAGTGTAAAATCAGGCCTAGTGTCCGGCCCAAACCCGCCCCTTCCCGCTGGGCAGACCGGTAATGTATGTCCCGGATCGGGCTCTTCTCCCATCAGTGCGCCCACAACAACTGAGACTCCTCCGGTGACTGGACGGGAGACTCCGTCACTCAGACTCCCGGGCTGTGATTAAACACCCAAATCCGTAGAGAATGGCAGCCAGTGATCAATCAGAGCTTATCACTGATAACATACTGGTTGAAATAATCTTGCTTTGGATGAGATATGTAAAGTTAGGCTAGCAGTAGCTGGTGAGTAAGAAGTACAATTATTTCCCAATGATCTGCAAGGGCAGCCCTGACTGTTTTATCGCCTCACTGATGATCTCTGCTTGTTTCCGCTCTTGGATATGCTGCAGATTAGCAAGCACGTTTGTCAATGGCAGAAGCGGAACTAAAGGTAGTGTCAGCAAAACACAGTTATGCAACAATTTACAGCCAATTAAGTACTTTTGTGGTGTAGACACTGTTGTAATGTAGGAAACAGGGCAGCCAATCTGTACACAGCAAGCTCCCACAAACAGCAATGTGATAATGACCAAATAATCTGTTTAATTGATGTTGGTTGAGAGATAAATATTGGCCCAGGACACCGGGGAGAACTCCCCTGCTCTTCTTCGTAATAGTGCCATGAGAACTTTTACATCCACCTGAGAGAGCAGATGAGGCCTTGGTTTAACGTCTCATCTGAAAGACGGCACCTCCGACAGTGCGGCACTCCCTCAGCACTGCACTGGAGTATCAGCCTGGATCATAATCATAGCTCAAGTCTCTGGAGTGGGGTCAGAGGCGCGATTGCTACGAACTGAGCCATGGCGGACCCAGCTTAGGATGCCGTTGTCTAGTTTGGAGCCTGTGCCATTAAAACTTGCTTCCTGGGCTTGAAGGAAATGAAAGGTATGGCTGGAAGTATTTCAACTTTTAAAGAAAAAACCCCCCCAAGTTTTAAAGTGTTTTAAAACCTTTCCCTTCTTGGATATTGGATTGGAGGAGGTGTAGTGTATTGGGCTCAACCAGTGCTAAATTTGAACTTCTCTGACATCTGTCAATTAACAACAAGCAACAGAAAGGATGTGGATCAGTCCGAGTTGCGATGGAGCTCCTGACTGAGTGTCCATAGCAGATGTCAGTTGAAATAGCATGATGATTAGCCAGTCCCCCCCCCACCATCAGCAGGCATGTAACCCCCTGGGAGATCAAAACCCAAGGCCATTTAGGGAAATTCCTCTGCGACTCTCCCTCACCCACCCCGGACCGGCCCCAGATTTAAAAGTTGGATCTATTCACTTAGGCAGTTGAAAGCTAGTCCAGGGGACCACACTGACCCTGCTTATATTACCCGGCATTTCACCTACCTTTTTATAAATGTGATCTCCGTCCAGCTCTCCTTTGAAGGTTTGTAGAGAGTCAGCGCTCACCGCACGAGCCAGCATCTTCTTCCCAAGGTTCACATCGAACCCAGCCCTGCCCTTGTGTAACTTATATACATGGCCCCTGGCCTTCACCTATCTATCAAACTGCGATAACCTAGAACTTTAACTATTTTGTACACCTCTATCAAATCACCCTGAAATTTACACATCTCTAAAGTGAATCAATCCAACTTTTTAAGCTGGGGCAGGTCTGGGGTGGGCGAGGGAGAGTGATCCCCCCCTCTCCCCCCATCCCATTCTCGCCGGAGAGTGGCACAGATGGGCATTGAGACCATGTAACTGTGGTGCCTGCCCTTGGAAACTCGTGGTGGGGCCCAGCACTCGTGTGACTACACCAAGCTGGAGAAATTGTAGGAATAAAATGAAGCTCTTCCTCTTTTGCCTGTTGGGGAGGCTGGCTTCTGCGGCAGAGGCTCCCCGGCCTGGGCTGCCCAGCGTTGCTCAGGGTCTAAATACAGGAGATGCGTTGTGCGATGTCTGTCGTTCTGACTGTGTGCACACCCGATACCTTCCAGCCCCCACAGGGGCCGGGAATTGAGACAGACGGGTAAAGACCAGGGACTTGCTGTTATTTGGGTCTCCTCACACTCCCGCCCAACCTCAATCCAACGTTATTGTGCCAAAAGGGTCGAGGGAATTTTTCCCCAGAGTGTCTCCTGAGCCAACAGATGATTTAAAAAAAAGTGACTTAGGTGGGTGAATATTTTATAAAGTACTCCCTTGCACTTTTATTCTCCTTCAACTTACCAACGCCCTACATTACCTTCAATAGAATGATTATTTTAGAATGAGAATTGGGGACAGACTGCATAAAAGTGGCTTGTATTCCCTCTAGTTTAGAAGATTAAGGGGTGATCTAACCAGGCTGTTTAAAATGATAAAGGAATTCGATAGGGCCGACACAGAGAAGTCCAGAACAAGGAGGCATAACCTTAAAAGTAGAGCCAGGCCGTTCAACTCTGAAATCAGGAAGCACTTCTTCACACAAAGGGTAGTGGGAATCTGGACCTCTCTCCTCAAAGACTGGATGCAATTGAAATTTTCAAAACTGAGATCGATAGGTAAGGGCATCAAGGGATATGGCGCAAAGGCGGGTATATGGAGTCGAGGTACAGATCAGCCATGATCTAATGGAATGGCGGAATGCGCGAGGGGCTAAATGGCCTCCTCCTGATCCTAAACCATCTCACCTGTTGTCCGGTGTAATGAGAGCTCCTCTGGTTGATGTTACTCTCTATTTTGACCTGGTTATTTTTGAGCAAGGTCGCTGCATGTAATGTGTGATCTAACCACCGGATGGCGCTGTATCAAAGCGTAAAACGCAGGCCGCTCAGCTAAAGGTTATTAAAATTGCCCCGGACTCTACAGGGATCCGAGGACACGCATTCTTTTAGATAAAATTCAAGAGACTTCAAGCTGCACTGTGGATAGTGAAGAAGTGACTGTAAATGCAACATATTGTGGTGTCAGCCTTGCCTGTGAATGGATTCAAGCCCCACTCTCGAGACTTGAGCCCGTAATCTAGGCTGACACATCACTGCCCTACTGAGGTAGACGCCGTCTTTCAGATGAGACGTTAAAATGTCTGCTCTCAGGTGGATGTAAAAGATCCCATGACATGATTTTGAAGAAGAGCAGGGGAGTTCTCCCCCGGTGTCCTGGCCAATATTTATCCCTCAATCAACATCACTAAAACAGATTATCAGGTCATTATCACATTGCTGTTTGTGGGAGCTTGCTGTGCGCAAATTGGTTGTCGAGTTTCCTACATTACAACAGTGACCACACTTCAAAGGTACTTCATTGGCTGTAAAGCACTTTGGGACGTCCCGAGGTTGTGAAAGGTGTTGTATAAATGCAAATCTTTCTTTAATAAGAAGATAATCTTTATAAATGCGTGTGTGGATCACAGGATCTGTTCTAATGGGTTTTGTTTTTAGGTCGGCACGTTTGGAAGACCAGCTTAACGATCTCACCGAACTCCATCAGCACGAGACGATTGATCTGAAACAAGAACTCGCGAGCATCGAGGAAAAAGTTGCCTATCAGTCGTACGAGCGAGCACGTGACATTCAGGTATGCGACTTTCTGTCATCAACTGTGCTGTCAGTTTAAAGTTTATATATTCACAGTAAAACTGCATCACCCCCTGTGCTCACTGACCTACACTGGCTCCCAGTCTGGCAACGCCTCGATTTTAAAATTTTCATCCTCATCTACAAATCCCTCCATGGCTGCGCCCCTCCCTATCTCTGTAACCTCCGACAACCCTCTGAGATCTCTGCACTCCTCCAATCGGGCCTCTAGTGCATCCCCGGCTTCCTTCACCCCTCCATTGGCGGCCATGCCTTCAGCTGTCTCAGCCCTAAGCTCTGGAATTCCCTCCCTAAACCTCTCCGCCTCTCTACCTCTCTTACAATGCTCCTTAAAACCTACCTCTTTGACCAAGCTTTTGGTTATCTGCCCGAATATCTCCATATGTGGCTCGGTGTCAAATTTTGTTTGATAATCGCTCCTGTGAAGCGTCTTGGGACGTTTTACTATGTTAAAGGTGCTATATAAATGCAAGTTGTTGTTGTTTCGACTAGCTCTACCTTAGGTTTTGGAACGCACTGCCTGATAGAGTGGTGGATACAGATTCAATAGTAGCCTTAAAAATGGAATTGGATAAATACTTGAAAGAGAAAAAATTGCAGGGATATGGGGAAAGAGCGGGGAGTGGGACTAACATGATTGCTCTTCGAGAGAGCCGGCGCAGACTCGATGGGCCGAATGGCCTCCTTCTGTGCTGTACTATTCTAGGATTCTATGATGATTTGCAGCTTTATTCAACATTAGAAATGTCAGTGATTTCAATAAAAGCTCCTTTCTGAAAAAGAAAATATTTTGTCACCAACCCACCCCTGCAGCACGGTGTGAAGCGCACAGTTCATTCCGAACACACGACCAATTATCAAAGTCAAAAGCAACATTCTGCAGGCGCTGGAACTCCGAGGCAGACGAACATATTTCCCTGTCCCTTCTCTGAATGGGTTACTGTGCTGATCAGTCTCTTGTTTCTCGGTTGTGAAGAGAGGGGTTCTCATAGAATCCTAGAATAGTACAGCACAGAAGGAGGCCATTCGGCCCATCGAGTCTGTGCCGGCTCTTTCGAAGAGCAATCCAGTGAGTCCCACTCCCCCGCTCTTTCCCCATATCCCTGCAATTTTTTCTCCTTCAAGTATTTATCCAATTCCCTTTTGAAGGCTAATATTGAATCTGTATCCACCACCCTATCAGGCAGCGCATTCCAAATCCTAACCACATGCAGAATCTAACCTTCCTTGCTCTCTCCACAGATGCTGACCGAGCCGCTGTTTCCATCATTTAGTCTTCTTGTAGCTGGTTATTGGTGGTCATTTTCAGGATTTGAAATGCTGCGACATTTTAGCAGAGAGCTGGGTGGAAGATTGTTACCAACTTGACAAATTCCATAAAGAAGTTTCTACCCTCTTACAAGCTTGATGGGTATTTTAAAACATTCACCCACTGCAGTTAATCGTATCAAATAGCAGGTTTATAGGTAGAGCCAGCAAAGGAACAGATTCAAATGTAACTAAAACATTGTCTGCCCGCCCTAAAGTTACTCTCTCTTTCACTTCCCTCTCGAGCTGACCTCTGCTGTTCTCCCATTATGTGTCAGGTCAGCGAGACAATCTCCCGCAGTCAGCTGGACAATCTCCCGCAGTCAGCGAGACAATCTCCCCCAGTCAGCGAGACAATCTCCCCCAGTCAGCTGGACAATCTCCCCCAGTCAGCGAGACAATCTCCCCCAGTCAGCTGGACAATCTCCCGCAGTCAGCTGGACAATCTCCCGCAGTCAGCTGGACAATCTCCCGCAGTCAGCGAGACAATCTCCCCCAGTCAGCGAGACAATCTCCCCCAGTCAGCTGGACAATCTCCCCCAGTCAGCGAGACAATCTCCCCCAGTCAGCGAGACAATCTCCCGCAGTCAGCGAGACAATCTCCCCCAGTCAGCTGGACAATCTCCCGCAGTCAGCTGGACAATCTCCCGCAGTCAGCGAGACAATCTCCCGCAGTCAGCGAGACAATCTCCCGCAGTCAGCTGGACAATCTCCCGCAGTCAGCGAGACAATCTCCCCCAGTCAGCTGGACAATCTCCCGCAGTCAGCGAGACAATCTCCCCCAGTCAGCTGGACAATCTCCCGCAGTCAGCTGGACAATCTCCCGCAGTCAGCGAGACAATCTCCCGCAGTCAGCTGGACAATCTCCCCCAGTCAGCGAGACAATCTCCCCCAGTCAGCGAGACAATCTCCCCCAGTCAGCTGGACAATCTCCCGCAGTCAGCTGGACAATCTCCCGCAGTCAGCTGGACAATCTCCCGCAGTCAGCTGGACAATCTCCCGCAGTCAGCGAGACAATCTCCCGCAGTCAGCTGGACAATCTCCCGCAGTCAGCGAGACAATCTCCCCCAGTCAGCGAGACAATCTCCCCCAGTCAGCTGGACAATCTCCCGCAGTCAGCTGGAAAATCTCCCGCAGTCAGCGAGACAATCTCCCCCAGTCAGCGAGACAATCTCCCGCAGTCAGCTGGACAATCTCCCCCAGTCAGTGAGACAATCTCCCCCGGTCAGCTGGACAATCTCCCCCGGTCAGCTGGACAATCTCCCCCAGTCAGCTGGACAATCTCCCCCAGTCAGCGAGACAATCTCCCGCAGTCAGCTGGACAATCTCCCGCAGTCAGCTGGACAATCTCCCGCAGTCAGCTGGACAATCTCCCCCAGTCAGCGAGACAATCTCCCCCAGTCAGCGAGACAATCTCCCGCAGTCAGCTGGACAATCTCCCCCAGTCAGTGAGACAATCTCCCCCGGTCAGCTGGACAATCTCCCCCGGTCAGCTGGACAATCTCCCCCAGTCAGCTGGACAATCTCCCGCAGTCAGCTGGACAATCTCCCCCAGTCAGCGAGACAATCTCCCCCAGTCAGCGAGACAATCTCCCCCAGTCAGCTGGACAATCTCCCCC
The DNA here is from genome assembly GCA_030390025.1 of Squalus acanthias. Lineage (NCBI taxonomy): Eukaryota > Metazoa > Chordata > Chondrichthyes > Squaliformes > Squalidae > Squalus > Squalus acanthias. The sequence goes on along the minus strand of CM059434.1, from coordinate 75,935,445 downwards.
AGTCAGCGAGACAATCTCCCCCAGTCAGCTGGACAATCTCCCCCAGTCAGCGAGACAATCTCCCCCAGTCAGCGAGACAATCTCCCCCAGTCAGCTGGACAATCTCCCCCGGTCAGCTGGACAATCTCCCGCAGTCAGCTGGACAATCTCCCGCAGTCAGCTGGACAATCTCCCGCAGTCAGCTGGACAATCTCCCCCAGTCAGCTGGACAATCTCCCGCAGTCAGCTGGACAATCTCCCGCAGTCAGCTGGACAATCTCCCCCTGTCAGCTGGACAATCTCCCGCAGTCAATTGGACAATCTCCCCCGGTCAGCTGGACAATCTCCCGCGGTCAGCTGGACAATCTCCCGCGGTCAGCTGGACAATCTCCCGCGGTCAGCTGGACAATCTCCCGCAGTGCCGTCACTACCTGTCCGGATACGGGAGCGCTGTGTGGCACAGGAGAGAAACAGGACCTGAAAGGAGGAAATAAGCAAATTCATGACAGAAAGAAAAACTCCACTTCAAATGAAAAGAGGGTTAACGATAGATATAAATATGACTTCTTAAACACCAAGAAAGAGTCAAAGAGATGACTGATTGATTATTTTTTGATTTTAGCCTGTCAGCTTGGCTGAATTGCTGGCACTCTCACCTCTGAGTCACGGGTTCAAGCCTTTGAATGTAGTCTGACACTTCAGTGCTACCTTGTTGTATGTGGCCCTGTCCTAACTCACACCAAGTCCCGTTCACCCATCACCCCTGTGCCCTACATTGGCTCCTAGTCTGGCAATGTCGCGATTTAAAAATTCTCATCCTCATGTTCACATCCCTCCATGTCCTCGCCCCTCCCTATCTCTGTAATCTCCTCCAGCCCCACAACCCCCCGAGATCTCTGTGCTGTGCTCCTCCAATTCTGGCCTCCTGTCTATTCCCCGGTTTCCTTCGCCTCATCATTGGCGGCCGTGCCTTCAGCTGCCTCGGCCCTAAGCTCTGGAACTCCCTCCCTAAACCTCTCCACCTCTCTCTCCTCCTTTAACATGCTCCGTAAAACCCACCTCTTTGACCAAGCTTTTGGTCACCTGTCCGAATATCTCCTTATGTGGCTCGATGTTAAATTTTGTCGGATTACGCTCCTGTGAAGCGCCTTGGGACATTTTACTATGTTAAAGGCGCTATGTAAATACAAGTTGTTGTTGTGTTGTCCTTTGGTCCAGACATTAATCTGAAGCCCGGTCTGCCTGCTCGGGTCGATGGAGAAGATCCTTTTGGCAGTTCTCGAGGAAGAGCAGGGAGCTCTCTTCCCTCGGCATCACCACCAGCAAACGGATTAACTGCTCATTCACCTCCTTCGTTTCTTGTGGGATCTTGCTGTGCACAAACCACATTTCGGCTGCATATTAAAATTTGTGTTGCCATGAGCTCGACCCGTTGTGTGGATTCCATGAGGTTCATCAATTAATCTTACAATCTTCTACCTTGGTCTCAGGAGACAAAGGGCTGGATCTTGACTTTGTGACGGGTGCAGCGAGTCGGTAACCTGCTCTACATCTCTCCCTATTTTTACTTCCATTGGTGTCAACTCGCTATCCCCCATTTGCCAGTGTCGCGGGAAGTCGGGATCTACCCTGATTGTCTGGGAATGCCCTTTGAGCGAGTCCCACTCCGCCCGAGGTACGATGGAAACTCCCGCTCATGTGCGTCCGCCAGGTTTCTGCCGCAGCTCTGGTCCAATTACAGCCACGGAACAGGAGATTCCCGGCTCCCAGGGAATTCCCGGCCCCCAGGGAATTCCCGGCCATTGGTGTTGCAGAACCTCATGGGCTCCAGGCAACAAATGCAGCCTGTGAAACATGTACAGCCTACTGATTGGGAATTTCAACCAAAGATACCAACGGCAGTTTAGGTTTTGCATGAGGTAGGTTTTCAAGAGGGGTGGAGGGGTTTGGGTTGGGTATTTCACAGCAGAGGGTCATGGCGGCTGAAGGGTTTTGTGCTGATGCAGTGGAGAGAGGGAGGGACACAGAGTGGATCAGGCAGAAGAATAGAGGATGCATAACCGCAATAGGATGATTGTTGGAGAAGATTGCTGAGCTAGGGAGAAGCCAAGCCATGCAGTTATCTGTAGACAGGGACAAGGATTGTAAAGCCAAGCAGGGTTTAAGCAATCCTTGCCTTTTGCCTACTAACATTTTCCCACACTTGCGAGGGTTCTGATGAAAGGTCATCGACCTGAAATGTTAACTCTGTTCCTCTCTCTGCAGATGCTGCCCAACCTGCTGAGTATTTCCAGCATTTTCTGTTGTTTTCCCCACACTTGTTTAGTTCATCAAAACAAAAGTATTTTAATTTCTAAAATGAATCCCAAATGGTCCCTTGTCTGCCCTGCTGTCGCGAGGTGCACTGAAGTCCCCTGTGTTTGTGTGTCCTTGTGCAGGAAGCCCTGGAATCGTGCCAGACCAGGCTCGCCACCTTGGAGTTACATCAGCAGCAGCAGCAGGTAGTGCAGAGCGAAAACGCCAACGCCAAGGTGCTGCTGGGAAAGTGTATCAACATCTTTCTGGCCATCATGACGGTCATCCTGGTCTGTGTCTCGACCATTGCCAAGTTCAGCATCCCTCTCATGAAGAGCCGTTTACACATCGTGTGTACGTTCTGCGCAGTGATACTCGTTTTCATCTTTTGGAAGAAATGGGATCAGATTCAGTGTCTTACAGACCATATCTTTATAAATCCACTGTGATTTGGAATGCCTGTCGAGCTTGTGATGAATTATGTTGTTCTGAAATAGAAATTTTAAACAGACAAAGGAATATATACATATATATATATGGACGGAAAACGATTAACAATTACCTCCACATTTGTGTACCAACATTGAAAGGCTTTTGGACAGAGCCTTACTTGATGTGTCCAATAAATCATATTGTGGCGAGATCATCTCCAACTTCTGTTGCTATTACAGCCCCCTGACCATTGCCTGATGTGTTACCCTTTGACCCTACGCTGTGTAACTTCTTCCATCTGAGCTGATCCTTTGGACCACAGAGTGACCAACCTCGGTGTGGAGGGTCGGTGCTTTCTGACCGACTGGAAAAGAGCCGAGCCGGCTGGGGAAGAGTGGAACGGGAGTGTCAGGTTCTGCTTTCTCGGGATCCCTACACCTGATGTTTACCTGAGAGCCATTGATGAAGGGATGGAGCCAACCAATGGGTGGACTGCAGGAAGACGAGGCAAAGACAGGCTTGTGCCCAGCCGCATGTGCAATCGATCATTTCATTCTGCCTATCAGGCCATAAGGCTTCTGTCAATCAGGACATGATGAACTTTTTGTCAAACCAGTCTTGAAAAATGGACACTTTTTTTGCATCAGAACTGAGGAAAATGTGTCTAATCAGTATTTATACTCCAACTTTTAACTGTGCGCCAGCCTTACCAGGAGAAAGTAAATGAAAATCCCTCTGGGTGCTTCTGTGGGGCGGGTGGGGGTTAAATATTTGTCACATTTAATTACACTTGTTTTGAAGAAAACTATTTTAAATACACTGTAGTACTGTATATTCATTTTTACATACCTCACAATAAGGCACATTTACCATATCGTTTTTCATAGGTTGTTACAGAATTTGTCTAATTTTTCCTATATGTATTTGAGAAAATAAAATGCACTCCATCTGTAACCAGAAGTCCATAGGACCAGGGCTGGTATTGTGTTGAAATGCAAGCATCCCCAACAGAACCAAACTGAGATTACATTTAAACACACAAGTGTTTGACTTTGCCCGGGTATCACTGTTAATGAAGACCGTACTTTTTAAAGGGGTTATTTTGCGAGGCTTTGCCTCCGGCGCGGAGTCTGGCTGGACAGAAGCAGGGGGTGGGAGTTAGCACTGTAAGGTTGATTCAGCGACCTACCCCGTGAGGTTCCACGCTGGGAGCTTGACCGCACAGAATGTCCCCGTTAATCTTCTCTCTCGATTGTAATGAGATCTGGGATGAAATTTATTGCCGGCTCTGGGGAGCTCCACAGCGCAACCTGTGGCGGAGCAGGGAATGACTGACCGCAACTTCCGGATTTCCGCATTTATCTGAAGTTACGGTCAGTTGCAGAGGGGCAATGACGGCCAACGCTGACAGTTTCACCATCATTACCACCGCAAAATCCGGGCCCGTGTTTTGTTTCACTAGGAGTTGTATTTCGAACAATTGTGCATCAAAACTATCACACAAATGGATCTGGTGAAATTGTGTTTTGGGGCAATTTGTAAAACTCTGACAAACCAATTTTAAAACTCATTGTACAGTGTACGATTTTTAATTAAAAAATGAGAAATGAATATATAAAGTGCATTCTGTGAAGTGCCATCTCACTTTTCCCATTATTTCTTACTAATACATCTCTCGTGTGGTTCTGCTTCACTTCTGACCGTATAATGCTCCTTCTTACACAAAGTGCTTACTGAACAGATCGAGCTGATTGCTTCCCCCTTTAAATGGGTCCTGAAGCACTGCCCCAAAGACCAATAGTACTTGGGATTGCACCGAGGAATTCACGCATGGTTAGTTCCCGATGTGAAGCGAGATTTTGGGGTAGGGGCCGAGTCAAGGCTGGATCATAACCCGATGAGGGTGGTGCAAAGGTCAGAGAGCACGGTGCAGAGGGCTGCTGCCTCAGGCCTCTCAGCAGCTGATTGGTGGGACAGATCTGCGAGCAGCTGAGTGACAATGTGTGCAGGCAACCCGAGAATTAAAGAAAGTCTTGCATTTATATAGCCTCTTTCACAACCTCAGGACGTTTCAAAGCACTTCACAGCCAATGAAGTACTTTTAAAGTGTAGTCACAGTGTTAGTGTAGGAAACATGGCAGCCAAATTTGCCCACAGCAAGGTCCCACAACAGCAATGTGATCATCACCATTCATCTGTTTTAGTGATGTTGGTTGAGGGATAAATATTGGCCAGGACACTGGGGAGAACTCCCCTGCTCTTCTTTGAATAGTGCCGTGGGATCTTTCATGTCCACCTGAGAGGGCAGATGGGGCCTTGGTTTAACATCTCCCTCAGTACTGCACTGGAGTAATAAAATAAGGAAAAATACTAGAATCCCTACTAAAGGAGAAAATAGAAGAACATCTAGAAACCAAAAATATAATAATGAAAAGTCAGCATGGATTTCAAAAGGGAAGGTATTGCTTGACCAACCTTATTGAATTTTTTGAAGAGGTAACAGAGAGAGTAGACAATGGTAATGCAGTAGATGTAATTTATCTGGATTTTTAAAAGGCCTTCGATAAGGTACCCCATAATAGACTGATGAACAAGGCCAGAGAATGTGGAGTCAGGGGACAAGTAGCAGAATGGATTGCTAGCTGGCTTCAGGACAGAAAGCAGAGAGTAGGAGTAAAGGGTAGCTATTCACAGTGGCAGAAGGTAGGTAGTGGTGTTCCACGAGGATCAGTGCTGGGACCACTGCTGTTCACAATTTATATTAACAATTTAGACTTTGGAATCAAAAATACAATTTCTAAATTTGCGGATGACACCAAATTGGGGGGGATAGTCAATACTGAGGAGGACTGCAACAAATTACAGGAGGACATTAATAAACTTGCAGAATGGGCATATAATTGGCAAATGAAATTCAACACAGATAAATGTGAGGTATTATTAGTAATAGGGAGGTCACTTATTACTTGGAGGGTGCGAGTCTGGGTGGGGTAGAGGAACAAAGGGATCTCGGAGTACAAATACACAAATCACTAAAAGCTGCGACACAGGTTAGCAAGGCCATAAAAAAAGCAAACCAAGCACTAGGGTTTATTTCTAGAGGGATAGAATTGAAAAGTAGGGAAGTTATGCTAAACCTGTATCGAATCTTGGTTAGACCGCACTTAGAGTACTGCGTGCAGTTCTGGTCGCCATATTATAAAAAGGATATAGAGGCACTGTAGAGGGTGCAGAGAAGATTTACAAGGATGATACCAGAAATGCGAGGGTATACCTATCAGGAAAGGATGAACAGGCTGGGTCTCTTTTCTCTTGAAAAAAGAAGGCTGAGGGGTGACCTAATAAGAGGTCTTTAAAATTTTGAAAGGTTTTGATAGAGTAGATACAGAGAGAATGTTTCCACTTGTGGGGAAGAGCATAACTAGAGGCCATCAATATAAGATAGTCACCAAGAAATCCAATAGGGAATTCAGAAGAATCTTCTTTACCCAGAGAGTGGTGAGAATGTGGAACTCGCTACCACAGGGAGTGGTTGAGGCAAATAGTACAGATGCATTTAAGGGGAGGCTGGACAAGCATATAAGGGCGAAGGGAATAGAGGGTTATGCTGATAGAGTTAGATGAGGAAAGATGGGAGGAGGCTCGAGTGGAGCATAAACGCCAGCATGGACTGGTTGGGCCGAATGGCCTGTTTCTGTGCCGTATATCCTGTGTAATCCTATGTAATTGCACTGTGAGGCACTTGAGCTGGATGAGGGAGCATGTAGGCAAGTTCCCGGGGTGGGTAGGAGCAAGTGGGCCAAAGAAACACTGGGCAAGCCAGCTGGGAAACATCTAGTCAATGAGTTCTGACAGTGCTGGGGGTGTTTTCAGTCAGCTAGGTGTCTGACACCCATGGAAACCCTACACAACGCTTAACCATATCCACAGCAAGTTTGGAGTTCCTGTTTTCCCAATACAGAATGCACATTCCTTGTAGGGACAACCCCATTTAACCTAGTCCAGAAAGCTTAGGCCAAGGTTGACAACAGCCAAGGCTGAGGGACTCCCGAATGTATACTGGAGTTTATCCATTTGAAACCTCACAACCTACCAGCACAAGCATTGGTAACACCCAGCAGCATAGGCCCTTGTTGCTGCAGTCAGCCCCCAAACCCTGCCAATCCATCCCACTAAGTCCAGGCAGCTCAATCATATTTGTGCTCGTGTTTCCTGTTCAGTGGCTTTGTCCTGTATCAATTGTGTGGGCCTGGAGATTTGGAAAGATTGGCTCTTTATGCTGTTTTCTCACTAGTGGAAAAATCCTTAACCAAAACACTAGGGGGGAACAATTCAGTTGGTTAGCACTAACGGGGCACTGATGCAGTAGCACCGGGGCGAGGCAAATCCAGTGACGCACGGCAAATCTGGATCCCCTTGCACCGCCGGTACGAGTTACCGCCAGGGAATTCAACGCCAGGCAGATTGTGACGTCAGTGAGCGTGCAACACTCACTGGGCACCTGAACTGCAAAATTCATTTTCGCCACCTACCTTAGTGCCTCGACCAGACAGCGACAGGGAGAGGAGGCATCAATCAGGTGGAAGCTGGCTCTAGGGATGTTATTTAAAGGGATCATGAGAATGAGTCGCAGCTGTCAGGTTAGTGGAGTTTCAGTGGTTTCTTGTCAGTTTGACATTGTGCAACGGTTTAATTCAGGAATTTAAAGGTTCTTTTGTAGCAGGAGTGTTGTGGCTACTAAAAGTAGTTACATTTATTCTTAAAAAATATCAAAGGGCTACACATGGTTACATTAATGGGGCCTGTACTGGCAGTCGACCTCACCCTCCAGGATCTACGGCGGAGGGAGCAGAGGCAGCGAGAAAGATTGGAACATGTGACCAGAGGGAGGAGGAGGGCCATGAGGGCTCTCAACAGGAGGCCTTACCCTCCGAGGGTATTCCGAGAGCTGTTCTACGACCTCCAATTAAGCCAGGAGCAGTGTATTAGAAGGCTCCGCTTCAGTAAGGAGATGGTCACAGAACTCTGCCACCTCCTTCAACAAGACCTCGAGCCTCAAATCAGGGCAACCACGGGTCTCATAGTGGCAGTCAAGGTCACCGTCGCCCTCAATTTCTTCCAGTCTGCAACAGGAGATATAGCTAACCTCTCGCAGTTCGCCGTCCATCGCTGTCTCCGGGAGGTCACAGAGGCTCGCTACAGTAGAAGGGACTACATTTCCTTCCCCATCACCAGAGAGAAGCAGGATGAGCGTGCATGTGGCTTTGCCAGGATAGCAGGATTCCCCATGGTGTAGGGCGCCATTCACTGCACCCATGTGGCTTTGCGGGTACCGCATAACAAGCCTGAGATCTTCCGTAACCGCAAAGGCTAGCACTCACTTAATGTGCAGTTGGTGTGCGACCACAGACAGCGAATCCTCAATGTCAATGCCCGCTATCCTGGCAGCAGCCACGATACCTTCATCCTGCGCCAGACCAGTGTGCCAGCACTCTACCGGCTGCCATGTCAAGAACATAAGTACATAAGAAATAAGAGGAGTCGGCCATACGGCCCTTCGAGCCTGCTCCACCATTCAATAAGATCATGGCTGATCATCAACCTCAACTCCACTTTCCCGCCCGATCGCCATATCCTTTGATTCCCCTAGAGTCCAAAAATCTATCTATCTCAGCCTGGAATATACTCAACGACTGAACATCCACAGCCCTCTGGGGCAGAGAGTTCCAAAGATTCACAACCCTATGAGTGAAGAAATTCTTCCTCATCTCAGTCTTAAATGACCTACCCCTTATCCTGAGACTATGTCCTCCTAGTTCGAGACACTCCAATCAGGGGAAACTCCAGAGAGTATCGGCCTATTCTACACAATCTCTCATCATAGGACAGCCCTCTCATCCCAGGAATCAATCTAGTGAACCTTCGTTGCACCGCCTCCAAGGCAAGTATATGCTTCCTTAGATAAGGAGACCAAAACTGTGCACTGTACTCCAGGTGTGGCCTGTACAATTGTAGCAAGACTTCCTTACTCTTATATTCCAACCCCTTTGCAATAAAGGCCAACATGCCATTTGCCTTCCTTATTGCTTGCTGTACCTGCATGCTAGCTTTCTGTGTTTCTTGCATGAGGACACCCAAATCTTTCTAAACACCAACATTTGAAAGTTTCTCACCATTTAAAAAATATTCTGTTTTTCTATTCTTCCTACCAAAGTGAATAACCTCACATTTCCATACATTATACTCCATCTGCCACCTTACTGCCCACTCACTTCGTCTATCTATATGCCTTTGCAGACTCTTTGGGGGAGAAATTCGGTATCGCCCCGTTTGGGGCGCAATTATCGGCCGGGCGCAAAGTTTAGTACCCAAAACTCCTTCACGCAGCGTTGAATCTCTCTCTCTCTCTCTCTCAGAATGTGTGGTGCAAAAATGTCTCTGACAAAAAAAGGCAGGAAGAGGCCGCCTTTAAATAGCGCTCCCCCAGCCCCTTCCCGACTGCAAAATGCTCCCCTCAACCTGTTGTTGCTAGCGGCAGGCGGAAAGGAAGGGGGCGCCACTCAATATCCGGTCCAGGGCGCTACCGGGGCGTTGCACGCTTGACTGACGTCACGATCTGCGGGCGCAGGAGATCGTGGCGGTAGTGTTTAGCACTGCCTCAAAATGTCTGGTCAATTTCGCGAGCGGTGCAAACATCGCCGCGCACGGGCGCTAGTTGCTTTGCGCCCCATTAGTGCCCTCTTAGGGCGCAAACGGGAGACGCTAATCAACCGAATTTTTCCCCCTTTGTGTTCTCCTCACAGCTTACTGTTCCATCTAGCTTTGTATCATCAGCAAACTTGGATACATTACACTCGGTCCCTTCATCCAAGTCATTAATATAGATTGTAAATAGCTGAGGACCCAGCACTGATCCTTGTGGCACCCCATTAGTTACAACCTGCCAACCTGAAAAAGACCCGTTTATCCCTACTCTCTGTTTTTCTGTCTGTTAACCAATCCTCTATCCATGGTAGTATATTACCCACAATCCCATGAGCCCTTATCTTGTGTAATAACCTTTTATGTGGCACCTTATCGAATGCCTTTTGGAAATCCAAATACACTACATCCACTGGTTCCCCTTTATCTACCCTGTTAGTTACATCCTCAAAAAACTCTAATAAATTTGTCAAACATGATTTTCCTTTCATAAAACCATGTTGACTCTGCCTAATCATGTTATGATTTTCGAAATGCTCTGATACCACTTCCTTAACAATGGATTCCAGCATTTTCCCGATGACTGATGTCAGGCTAACTGGCCTGTAGTTCCCTGTTTTCTCTCTCCCTCCTTTCTTGAATAGCGGTGTTACATTTGTGACCTTCCAATCCGCTGGGACCGTTTTAGAATCTAGGGAATTTTGGAAGATCAAAACCAATGCATCCACTATCTCTTCAGCCACCTCTTTTAGAACCCTAGGATGTAGGCCGTCAGGTCCAGGGGATTTGTCGGCTTTTAGTCCCATTAGTTTCCCTAGTACTTTTTCTCTACTTATATTAATTATGTTAAGTTCCTCACCCTCATTAGACCCTTGGTTCCCCACCATTTTTGGTATGCTTTTTGTGTCTTCTAATGTGAAGACAGATACAAAATATTTGTTTAACGTTTCTGCCATTTCCTTATTCCCCATAATAATTTCTCCTGTCTCAGCCTCTAAGGGACCAACGTTTACTTTTGCTACTCTCTTCCTTTTTACATACTTGTAGAGGCTCTTACAATCTGTTTTTATATTTCTTGCTAGTTTTCTCTCATTCTATTTTTTCCCTTTTTATCAATCTTTTGGTCATCCTTTGCTGGTTTTTGAAACTCTCCCCGTCCTCAGGCTTACTACTATTCATTGCAACATTATAAGCTTCTTCTTTCAATCTAATGCTATCCTTAACTTCTTTAGTTAGCCACAGATGGATCATATTTCCCATGGAGTTTTTGTTTCTCAATGGAATGTATTTTTGTTGAGAATTATGAAATATCTCTTTAAATGCTAGCCACTGCTTATCAACCGCCATACCTTTTAATCTATTTTTCCAATCTACCTTAGCCAACTCACCCCTTATACCTATGTGATTGGCTTTATTTAAGTTTAAGACTCTAATTTTGGACTTAGGCAAGTCACTCTCAAACTTAATGTGAAATTCTATCATGTTATGATCACTCTGCCCCAGAGGATCCTTTACTTTGGGATTGTTAATTAACCCTGTCTCATTACACAATACAAGATCTAAAACAACCTGTTCCCTGGTTGGTTCCATGACATATTGTTCTAGAAAACTGTCCCGAATGCATTCCTCATCGTCCAGACTACCTTTGCCAATTTGATTTGTCCAGTCTATATGAAGATTAAAGTCCTGCACGATTATTACATTACCTTTGTTGCAAGCTCCTACTATTTCTTGATTAATATTCTGTCCAACAGTATAGCTACAGTTAGGGGGCCTATATACTACTCCCACCAGTGTTTTCTGCCCCTTATTATTCCTTTTATCCACCCATACTGATTCTACTTCCTGATCTTCCGAGCCGAGATCCATTCTCTCTACTGTCCTTATGTCATCCTTTGTTATCAGGGCTACCCCCCCTCCTTTTCCATTCTGCCTGTCTTTTTGAAACATTAAGTACCCTGGAACATTTAGTTCCCAACCTTGGTCACCTTGCAACCACGTCTTTGTAATGGCTATTAGATCAAACCCATTAATCTCAATTTGTGCCACTAGTTCAGTTATCTTATTACGAATGCTTCGTGCATTCAGATAAAGAGTCTTTAATTTAAATTTTTTACCATTAGTCCCTGCTTTGACCTTATTCTCTGCTGCACTGCTACCATTAAACTCTCTGTCCCTTCCTGTCACACTCTTCTTATTTTTACCCAAATCGCTACACTGCTCTATTGCCTTGACCTTTCTCTCTAGATTTCTAAATTTCCCCTCACCTGACCCCTCCCCCCACCCCTTCATTAGGTTAAAGCCCTGTCTACTGCCCTAGTTATTTGATTTGATAGGACACTGGTTCCAGCCCGGTTTGAGTGGAGCCTGTCCCAATGGAACAGCTCCCTCTTTCCCCAGTACTGGTGCCAGTGCCCCATTAATTGAAACCCCTTCTTCCCACACCACTCTTTGAGCCACGCATTTAACTCTTTGATCTGCTTGACCCTATGCCAATTTGCGCGTGGTTCAGGTAGTAATCCAGAGATTATTACCCTTAAGGTTCTGCTTATTAATTTAGACCCTAGCTCCTCAATCTCCCTCAGCAGAACCTCATTCTTAGTTCTACCTATGTCGTTGGTTCCTACATGGACCATGACAACTGGATCCTCCCCCTCCCACTCCCACTCCAAGTTCTTCTCCAGCCACAAGGAGATATCCTTAACTCTGGCACCGGGCAGGCAACACAGCCTTCGGGACTCTCTTTCACGGCTGCAGAGAACAGTATCTATCCCCCTGACTATACTGTCCCCTACTACTACCACATTCCTTCCTTCTCCCCCCACTTGGATGGCCCCCTGTACCACAGTGCCATGGTCAGTTTGCCCATCCTCCCTGCAGTCCTTTTCCTCATCCTTACAGGTAGAAAGTACCTTGTACCTGTTGGACAAGGTCAAGGACTGAGGCTCCTCCATCACTACATCCTGGATCCCCATACCTACCTGACTCACAGTCACACCTTCCTGTCCCTGACCACTGATGAACTCTAAAGTACGACTTAACCTAAAGGATGTGACTGCCTCCTGGAACAAAGTGTCCAGGTAACTCTCCCCCTCCCTGATGCATCGCAATGTCTGCAGCTCGTACTCCAGCTCAACAATTCTAAGCTGAAGGTCCTCGAGTTGTAGACACTTAATGCAGATGTGGTTGCTCGGGATCGCGAAGCTCTCCACAAACTCTCACATGCTGCAGTTACGACACACCACCTGCCCTGCCATCTCTAACCTTGTTTTATTTATGAATTAATCAGTTAAAGCTTTTATTCAATCGATATTTTAGTTTTATTGTTTGATTATTTTATTTAGTTTAAGTTATTAATTTAATAAGCACTAGCAAGTTAAAGTTACTCAGCTCTTAATTTAACCCCCTTCCCTAACTTGGAGAGCAAAAAAGAGCTGTAATACTCACGAACCAATCACCTACCTGCTCTCCTGTGATGTCACTCTTTGATGTTGTTTTTGAATCGGAGCCTCGCCACTGTCGCTGCTTTAATTCAGCTCCGCTCTCGGGCCGCTCTTTATCCTCTCGCCGCTGCCACTGCTTTAATTCAGCTCCGCTCTCGGGCCGCTCTTTATCCTCTCGCCGCTGCCGCTGCTTTAATTCAGCTCCGCTCTCGGGCCGCTCTTTATCCTCTCGCCGCTGCCGCTGCTTTAATTCAGCTCCACTCTCGGGCCGCTCTTTATCCTCTCGCCGCTCTCCAGCTCGCGGCTGGCTGCTCGGAGACAAGGGCTATCCACTCTCCACCTGGCTCATGACTCCCCTCCGCAACCCCAACACTCCTGCTCTCGTATAATGACAGCTATGCTGCCACCAGGAACATCATCGAGCAGACCAACGGTTCCGCTGCCTTGACGGCTGAGTGGGTGTCCCATTTTGTGGTGGTCTGCTGCATGCTCCACAACTTGGCCATCATGAGGGCCCAGCCCTTGCCACCAGGGATTGCGGGACCACCTCAGGAGGAGGAAGAGGGAGAGAAGAAAGAGGAGGAGGAGGAGGAGGAACAGGAGCGAGGGAGGAGGCAGCCACTCAATCGGCCTTCCGGAAGGGCAATCTGTGACCACCTCATCAGACTGCGGTGCTAATAAATTAACCCCCAGATCCCCGTTGCTAACCACATCCCCATCATTCCACCCCTGTCGCAGGCCATATCACAGCACAAAGCTGAAATGACAGACACCACAAAAGAATCCAAACTAAATTAATAAATTTATCAATAATCAGTGAACACATATTTACAACAACAATATTTACTATTCACCCTTGTGCAATCCCTTAGTGCCTCTCGTTACTGTGCCTTTGCCTACTCTAGTGCTCCTACGAAGTGTTGGCCCAGTTGCTCCAGCAGGGCTGGTGGAAGGCTGCTGAGTGTCCGTGCGGGAGACTTCAGATGGCCTTGCAGGACACCCTCGACCAGCTCTGGGCCTGGAAGGCCCGGCTGTAGACTGCACCACCTCAGCATGGGCGGCAGCAGTCTGGGCTGGCTGGATGACAGTCAGCAACAAGGGCAATGGCGGAGTGGCAGTGGTGGGAGCAGGAATGCTATCATCCTGAGAGGACAGTAGGTTCCTGCTCCACTGACCCACTGCCACTCCCCCGGGGCAGCACCTCAGCATCCCTACCAACCTGTTCAAGCACAGATTGCTGGCCTGCTGCGACACCGTGAAAGCCCCGGTGGGCGGTGGTAGACCCAGCCACGATGGCAGCAGTCAGAGCTTGCGTGGCATCAAGCTGAGACTGCATGAGAGCAGTCTGAGATTGGATGCCACCAAGCATAGACTGCATTACAGCACAAAGACGTTGCGTCGCTTCCGCCTGTGCTGCAATGGAAGCTGCCAGATTGTCCATCACACGCGGCATCAGGTCTGGGTCGCCACGGTCTCTCTGGGAGTCGACCATTCTTTGCAGACTGGAAATGATTGGCTCCATGGTGCGCGCAGAACTCTGTGCAATGTTGGAGGCGGACGCCTCCATGCTCCTTACCATTGCCGAGAGGCCCTCGGACACCCTTGCCATTGCACCTGTCATCTCCGTGTGCATGCCCATCACCCTTCTTCTAAAGGCCTCCCCATCGAGGTCCTCATCTGAGTCCTGTGCAGCAGAACTCGCCCTCCGGGGAGCTGGCCCTGAGCTACCCTTTCCCCCTGGCCTTGCTGCAGCTCACTCATTCCCGGTGCCTCACCCTGTGCAGATCCCGCTACTATACTAGCCTCTAAAGAACACGTAGTGCCAGTATCTGAGCTGGTGCCTGCAGGTGAGACATGCAGTGATGCGGTGTGTTCTTCCTCCTCCTTTTCTCCCGCCTCGCTCTCTACAGTACTCTCAGGGACAGGCTGCTCCGGTGCTTGCTCATTATCTGAAAGCATAAAGACACAAGAGTCGGGTTAAGGTGAGGGGAGGGGGGCAGGAAGGGAGAAATGCATGCATACAGCATGATTAGCTGGAAAGTGCGAAACGCTTGTGGGGTGAGGGGGAAGTGGGATGTGAGAAGAAGGAGTAGGGATGAACATACCATTGTTGTCCCCAAGGGGGGTCAACGTTACCGGTGGTCATGGCGCCCACCACCTGGCACCCTATAATCTGCAGCACTCGATTCTCCAGCGCCGACAGTGGTTGGGTGTCGGCTTGTCCCCCACCTGTGCGCTCCTGCTCCCTCCTGTTGTGAGTCACCTTGGCCTGCGAGAGAAAGGAAAGTGTGTGAGTGAGTGTGGCGCAATGTGTTTGGGTGATGTGCCTGCCATAGTTGAATAGCTGTCATTGTGTGCAAGGTGTGAGATGTGGGTGTGGGTATTGGTAAGTAGAGATTGTTGGTGGGTGAGTGCTGGGGGTGTGGTGCTTTGGGCAGTGTATAGAGACTGTGGTTCAGATGGTGGTATGTAGCATTTGTTGAAGTATTCACTCACCCTGACCACCTGAGTGAGGTCGTTAAATTTTTCCTGCACAGCGAACACCAACTCCTCCAATGCTTGATCGCAGAATCTGCGGGTTCTCTCCCTGGATCTGCCATCAGTATGGCTGCTTGAGTCATCCGGCTCCTTCTACTTGACCTGCTGCTGCTAGCTCAGCCAGCAATGATGAGAATGAGGTTCTGCAGCATCAATGAACTTGCCCTTTAAGAACTGGTAAAAGCCCGTGGCAATGATGACTTGTGATTAGACTACACGCGATATTGGTCCACCCTTTGAGTGTAATGCCAATGAACTTAGGCTTTAAGGCTTGAATTAGTGCCCCAATCATTTCTTTGAGCAGTGAGACTTAGTTTTGCATGCAGTCTAAAGCATTAGTGCCTGGCGCTAATTTTCCAGCTTTTCTAATTTTACCGCCCATTCCTGGGCTATAATGAATTTCTAGCCCTAGGATCTGCAAATTCAGAAATGTGCAAGTTAATGGGAACATATGTTAATGTTCCTATGTGGCCCCCAAGGTTCCATACACAATCTAAGCAGCTCACAAAGATGACAATCTTGGAGATTCCTACATTTGGGTTTTGGCTTGCAGGGTTATCTGGAGCCGAGTGGGAAAAGTCCCAGCTCCCAGTGGCAGGCATTTCTTCAGGTCTCATGAATGACTAGACGGACTGAACAATCATCAACGGTGCTTTCAGGTACTGTGGACCTACCTGGCTCAGGGATTGGACTATAAAGATCACCACAGAGGATTCACTTATTTCCAATCTTTTATCATCAGGAATTAAAACCCACTCAACCTCCTATTGGCCTACTCCTGCTCCTATTTCTTATTTTAAATACTGAGGGAGTCAAGGGATATGGGGATAGTGCGGGAAAGTGGAGTTGAGGTAGAAGATCAGCCATGATCTTATTGAATGGCGGAGCAGGCTCAAACGGCTGAATGGCCTACACCTGCTCCTATTTCTTATGTTCTTTGTCAAGACACTAATCATTATTAGACAAGTAGTAAGTGCGACTTTGAGCCAAGTACTGTGCTACATACTGGGCTTATTCATCGCCAAATCCTCATGTCAGGGGCTTTAGCAAATATCCACTGTGAAGGTGACTCTCCCTCCTGACTAAGAGGTTAGAGGGTGAAGCCTTCTTTCTTGCAACTGTTATTTCCATTGGTCAACAGTCTCTCAGGTAGCAGTCCCTCCTTTTAAGTTTTCCAGTTGGCCCCCATGTCCCATACTATGGCCAAGAGTGTAGGTAACTTGTACCCAAGCCTCTGCCAATGCCATTCTGATCCCGGGTATATGAGGTCCACAAGAGAAGTCCAGAGGTGCGTTTAGCTGTAATTTCGACACCCCCTTTCTGAGAGCATTATGCACCCTCTGTTTTCCTACAGTGATGTCATTGGGAGCTTAGCCACATGGATGTCCATGTCACATCTCTGCCCCTCCCCAAAGGACAGCCCAATCTCTTCTAAAAAATACAAGTTTTAAGTGCTCTGTGCCCCAACCCAATAATGTTACAATCCTTGTATTACCTACATTTAAAAGTAGCACTGAGGTGAATATAAGCCACAGGATTAATTCACAACACAGTCTTGAAGAACTGCATTAGTGTAAATTGAATCCTTTATATTAAACCCGATGTGCAAGTCTGAAAAGATAAATGAATATCTTTCATGGCGTTTTTCTACTCTATAAGGGCTACAAACTCTCTTCAGTTACGCCATCCGGTTACAAGCATGCACGCCTTCGAAATCACATCTGCAATACAGGAAACAACTGGCAAAGGCGGCAGGAAAGATGATATAAGAGTAGGAATCTTTGAGAAAGTATGCTCCTACTTCTCATCAATGACTTCACTGCTCTACAAAGCCTCTAGCAAGAACTTGCATATAAGACATTCCAAAATACTTCACAGACAATGTAAATAATGTAGTCGAATATGACAGGAAATTTTGCACACAGCAAGGTCCCATAAACATCAATGAGATAAATGACTACATAATCTGCATTAGCCAGGAAGCTAGGAGAAATCCCCTCCTCTTATCCCAGGGTACTTAAGGAAGTGGCCCTAGAAATAGTAGATGCATTGCTGGTCATCTTCCAAAATTCTATAGACTCTGGAACAGTTCCCATGGATTGGAGGGTAGCTAATGTCACCCCACTATTTAAAAAAGGTGGTAGAGAGAAAACGGGGAATTATAGACCGGTTAGCCTGACATCGGTAGTGGGATGGGGGGAGGGGGAGCCGGTGCAGCAGTAACCCGGGTTATTTTTGAGGTGCACTCCTGCTCATTCTGCCCCCCCCACCCCACGTCCCCCAAAAATAATTACTTACCTTTTAGGCTCCACCAGTTGATACTGGGCGGAGTGTGCACGATGCACGTTCTGCCCCAGTTTGGTTCTAAAATGGCACTGGGGTCCTTCTGTAGCAGTCGGCGCAGACTCCATGGATTTTTAGATTATGAACATATTCCCTTATTAAAAACTGGACAGGCTGTTTGGGGGGGGAAGCTGTGGAAAAACACTCAAGCTGAAGATGGCTGACGTAACCAGGTTGCATTCGTATGGTAACGGACTGTCCTTGGGAAGAATGGCCCGAGAGGCCCACTCCCAAGTCATGAATAACGAGGCTGGTGACTCATTGTTTCTGAAGAAGATGAGCTCGTTAAGTTAAATCGGCTGGGAGATCGAAACGAGATCTAAACCATCCAAACCTGGGAGGAGGCCTGGAAACCATTTCCCTGAGGCCATGTGTCCATTAAAACCATAGACAGCGGCCTGTGTATTGTGGGGGTATATCAGAGAGCCGTTTTGGATAGCTCTCTCTCTCTCTCTGCCCTCCCCACAATGGAACGTCAAGAGGAGCTGAGCCTTGCTCTTCCAACCGAGTCAGACTGGGACTCGCATGCCGCAAGGCCGGTACAGAACCAGGTAGCCGAGACGTATGGGAGGAAGCTACAAGCAAGATCAAGGGTAATCTAGGTGAGCATTGCCAAGCCTACACACCCACAAGATCACTTAGCTGTGTGAGGGGGTGGCTGTATGTTCCTACCAAACCAGAGGGGGTTTAGCGTTGGAAGGGTCCTGTGATAGTTTAGTTCACGGGAGGGTGTTTTTAGGCCGTGGTAAGTCAGCACGGCAGGGGCTTGTTGGACAAGTCAGGGTTGTACTGTTTTAAACAGTACTGTTGTGTTCACACCGCTCGTACTGTATCCGAGTGGAGTGGTTTTGTCAACCTTAATAAACACTATACGGGTGAGCCCGAAAACGCTGTCCGTGTTCAAATCTGTCCTCAGTAATCCCTATCATCCAGAACTTGTAGTAAGGGGGTTTGTGTGCTCGCTACGGGCGGGGCGAAACCACTTACAATAATTGCCGATTGAGGCAGGGCCTATAGGAAATTGGCCACCACAAAAACCGGTTACACTATGGAGATCATAGGACCCCAATACATACGAAAAGACAGACAGGACAAGGCCGGCTGGTCTATTGAGCCTGTTCAAAATAGTCATGACGCAACTAAGTCTTGTGACTCCCAGTGTACCCTCCCACTTGTAGGCATGTAATCTCCTGGGAGAGGCAAGAAGTTCTCTGAGTGGAGGTCATCATGATGCATTCCTCCATGTAGTTCAGCCTCTAATGAAGCCAGGGCTCCCTTCCAACAATGTCAAAGTCCAACCTTGTTTGTATGGTGAAGTTGTGCACACATAGCAGGCTACAAGTATGTTTGACACATGATCTGAGCCCCTCCCAACCTGTCTAGACAGCAAGTCAGACCTTGACTCACGATGACCAGTCTTGTAGAGGTGTGTGCCTTGTTGTAGTGCTCCTCTGCTGGTGTTCGGGCCACTCTCGGTGGGCCATTATCTATGGGAGCAGGTGGTGGGGTTTGTCACCCACAAGCCGTCCACTGGCCTGATTTTCTTGAAGAGTTCAGGGGGGGCCGAATGCATATCTCACATTGATGTGTAGGATCCTTTACATATTGTCACACACAATCTGTACATTGAAGGATTGGAGGCCCTTCCCCTTGAGGTAATTGAGGGGGTTTTCTGTGGGAGTTGATAAGCAACGCGGGTGCCAATCGATTGCACCTTGGACCTTGGGGAGGCCAGCAACACTGCAAAACTGGGGGCCCATATCTCATTACTGCCTTGCTGTGATACCAAACGTGATGAATTCCCCAGCTGTCTTGTAAAGTGCGTCAGTCACCTCATACTCCAGCCTGGCTGATATTACAGAGATCTTCTGCGACTGTCTGAAATGAGCCTGCGCCATAAAAGTTAAGAGCGGTGGTCGTCTCCAGAGCAAGCCATCTGGGCAGATAGCCGTGGCTGCATGAAGTGGGTAGCAGAGCTGCCCAATGCTTCTTTGGTGAAGTGCACTCCTCTAATACACCTGTGATGCTTATATATTTAATGCGGGGGGTTGGGGGGGGGGGTGGGTGCGGTAATATCTGATGGGATGCATTCTCCTTAAATGCTGCCTGCCTCTCCTTCGCTCCATCCTGTGTTGCTCCTCCTCCTTCATGATAGTGGCAGATAAGGGTTTGTCCAAAGGGAGTGTAATACCTGCACCAGAGAGGCCCTCACTGTGAGGAGGGCGGAGGGGGGGATTTCCCAATGGTCTCACACTGTCAGACTAGGTCTGCAAAACAAAATCGCTGTAAAAAGTAATTCACCGGCTGCAGAAATTGTTCGTCAAACTCTTCACGTTGAGGAGCCCCTCACTGCCAGTCTCAGCTGAACCTGGCATCAGCTGTGCCTTACAAATCTCAGGCTATAAACTCTCCCCCATGCTTTTGTTACTGCCAGGCTTGACTATTCCAATACTTTCCTGGCCGGCCTCCCATCGTCCACCCTTTATAAACTTCAGTTCATCCACAACTCTGCTGCCCGTACCCTAACTCGCACCAAGTCCCGTTCGCCCATCACCCCTGTGCTCGCTGACCTACACTGGCTCCCGGTCCGGCAATGCCTCGATTTAAAATTTTCATCCTTGTGTTGAAATCCCTCCATGGCCTCGCCCCTCCCTAACACTGTAACCTCCCCCAGCCCTACAACCCTCTGAGAATTCTCCGTTTCTCTACTGTTGGCTTCTTGAGCTTCCCTGAATTACTTCGCCCCACCATTGGCGGCCGTGCCTTCAGCTGTCTAGGCCCTAAGCTCTGGAATTCTCTCTATAAGCCTCTCCACCTCTCTACCTCCCTCTTCTCCTTTAAGATGTGCCAAACCTACCTTTTTGACCAAGCTTTTGGTCACCTGTCCTCATATCGCATGTGGCTCAGTGTCACATTTTATCTGATAACACTCCTGTGAAGCGCCTTGGGACATTTTACTACATTAGAGGCGCTATAGAAATACAAGTTGTTGTTATTATTGCCTGAGTGCATTATGAGTGTAAAAGCAGGAAAGCCGGAGCTGCAGCGTCATAGCCCCTCAGTTAAATGAATTCACTCAGGACTCAGCGAGCAGATCATGGGAAGGGCCACGGGAATTCAGGGGGATTGATTCTGGGGCTGAAAATCAGCGTCTGTCCCCTTTATCTGCTTGATATGATTATGCTGCTGAAATGATGCCGCCAATGACATGGAAAGTCTCCCACATTGAATCAATTGTATTATTTTTAAATAGTATTGTTAGTAATCAATGATATTTTGTGTGGCTGGGTAGCAAAGCAAATTGCTGGTGAACTATAGTGAAGCACTGGGTAGTAAGACTCAACTATATCCCTGTCATTTCATACATTGAGTTCCTCATATTGTCATTAGATGACAGGCAGAGGTTAGATGTCCCCACGGGAGGGAAAGGAACACCAGTGAATACATTGTTCTTGCACATCTCTTAATGACCAGGTGCTTTGATACTTACCTTATTTAGTGATGGTCTTGGGTCTGTGCCTCTCTCATGTTCACACTGCCTTCTTGTGTACTAGTCTCCAAGTAGACCAGTCCGGGGAACGTTGTATTGTGTTGCGCATCACCATGTAATTGCACACAGGACACGCCAAGGACCCTGAGTCAGTCCCGGGTGCTAGCACGTTCCTGTCATTCTATTTTGCGTCATGATGCAACCATGCTAACGCACCAAACCAGCCTGTTTATTAGACCAGTGGAGATTGGGCTCCGACCGCTGATCTCCAGACCCATAAAAAGTGGGTCTCCACGACTGTCAGTTGTAAGGAGGTGGAGTTATTTTTATTTGCTAGCATTGCAAGACTCACTCATTAGCAATCGACAGGACTCTCTAACAGTACTTTAGCACCTTGGCGTGTCACTGGTACAGTTCACTTCCTCACAGGCAATAAATAGACAGGGTGAGGAGCAGACACCTTAAAATAGCAGAAAAAGTAAAAATGAAGGAACATTAAAAAGAATTGGCATTTTAAAACCTTGTTTGTCCTGGCTTCAAAGATGCAATTCCACATTCACTAGTGTGGATTCCACTGCTGTTAACATTCTGACTACTCCGGGAGAGAGCCCCATCTTTACTGCTCATCTTAAGCTGCAAATCTTGATATCATCACACTATGAAGAAAAGTTCTGTAGCCCACGTGGCTTTATAATTAAAAAAAATTATTTTGCTATTAATTGCTAGCAACTGCACACAGCAAAGGGTATTCCGTATGCAAAGGACTGAAAGCCACAGAAACTGTTGATATTACAGCCCAGCACAAAATTCACTTTATTAAAGCAGGTAAATCGCCTCAATGTGAACTCAGAAGATAAGTTCAGAAGAAAAGATGTAGGAGCAGCAGAGTTAAAAAGAACAAACCTTTATAGTAAGGTCACAGCTCCTGTGGATTCAGCCCTCATGTATAGTTTTCTGTCCCAGAATATCTTCTATTCAAATTGTTATTAAAGACAGAACGATAGCGATCTCAGGAGGCCCCAAACAGCTTTACAGCCAATGAATTACTAGGGAAAGATTGACATCTTTTTCCTAATGCTTGTAACCATCATACTTTGCAGGCTGTGTGGCTTGTTTAGTGAAGTGGCAAAAAACTAACCTTTGACTAATTACTGAACCCTGAACAATGGTGAGACAGCGAGATGATTAATGTTAAATCTGGAGACATGCTAATCACCTGGAGTTCTGGGAAAACTCTGGTCAGGTGGCCATAATAACCAATGTCACATAAACTCAGTGCGGAGAAATTAGTGAATATCACTGAGCAGTTAGAGAACTACCGAGCTGTCAGAGAACGCGAGGTGACCACGTCGCCAGCTTAATTATGACCTTTGCCCAGAGATCAACGGGGTAATATTGTTTTGATCTCTATATTATTACCATTAATATTGTGTGTCAGCATATGCTTGATGTAATTTTCAATAAATGAAACAGTGATTACCATTTTTTGGCATAACGTTCGAATCATAGTCACTGCTGTAATGTAGGAAACCTGGCAGCCAATTTGCGCACAGCAAGCTCCCACAAACAGCAAGGTGATAATGACCAGAGAATCTGTTTTTGTTATGTTGGTTGAGGGATAAATATTGGCCCCAGGACACCTGGGATAACTCCCCTACTCTTCTTTGGAATAGTGCCATGGGATCTTTTACGTCCACCTGAGAGAGCAGACGGGGCATCGATTTAATGACTCATCTGAAAGACGGTACCTCCGACAGTGCAGCACTCCCTCAGCACTGCACAGGAGTGTCAACAATGCATACTGTATAAATAATGTGAATTTTTACTCAACCCGAACAGTGAGCATAAGCAGGAAATACAGATACAGTTCCCCGAATGCCTCAGTTAGTAAACACAGCCTGTACGAGCCTTTGGGGGAAAAATTCAGTATCGCCCCGTTTGGGGCGCAATTATCGGCCGGGCACAAAGATTAGCGCCTGGCGCTAATTATCGCCTCCGACTGCAAACTTGACTTTTATCGCCCCTGGAGGTGATTGGAGTGCTAAATCAGGCGCTTCACACCTGTCTTAAGGCGCAAAGGCCGAGGAGCGAGGCACTAACTCAGAGCGCTGGCAAAGCTCATGTGATGTCAGTCAGCAATGGAACACAGACACAATGGCCCTGGCCAGTTCTTAAAGGGGAGGGTTGATCTTGCTTTCCATCCACATCCTGCTCATTGCAGCCTTGAATCTCGGCCTGGAGAGACCTGCACATCAAATCTGCTGGAAAGAACAATGGAGAGGCCTAGGGAAAGAGCTCAGAGTGCAACCCCCACAGTCTCTTCTAAATCGATACAAGGAAGGGCAAATCAAAATGAACCTGCAAAGTGCTGCTCAGTACCCAAAACTCCTTCACACAGCGTTGAATCTCTCCAGAAGTCTCTCTCTCTCTCAGAATGCGTGGTTCAAAAATGTCACTAACAAAAAAAGGCAGGAAGCGGTTGCCTTTAAATAGCGTTCCCCCAGTCCCTTCCTGACTGCAAAACGCTCCTCTCAACCTGTCGTTGCTAGCGGCAGGCGGTAAGGCAGGGGGCGCCACTCAACATCCACTCCGGGGCGCTACCAGGGCGCTGCGCACTCGACTGACGTCACAATCTGCCGGCGCAGGAGATCGTGGCGGTAGTGTTTAGCGCCGCCGCAAAATGTCTAGTTAATTTCGCGAGCGGCGCAAACATCACCGCGCCCGGGCGCTAGTTGCTTTGCGCCCCATTAGCGCCCTCTTAAGGTGCTAACGGGAGGCACAACCAACTGAATTTTTCCCCCTTTGTCTCTGATTGGATCCCTGGTCTGTGTTCAATTAGCAGCTCTCAGCCTGAGTTTCAGTAGGTACATTACAGTTGGTCTCCACAATCCTGCCCTAGGAACAGAAAAATTAGAATCAGCCCGGGTTTCTGCACCCGGTCACCGTCCAGTGACTCCTGGTGGAAAGAATGGATGTCGGATGAGAACAAGATCGAGCTCCTGGTGCCCTACACGCTTAAATAATCTGGCAATACTCATCGTCTAGGTTCACACATGAAGAGTGGGTGCATCAATGAGGTACTGTAGGCTGTCAGGACCAACTCCCAGAAGGAATAAATTTATTCAGGAAAGGAAGACAGAAAATTGAAGGAGAAATTTCTCCATAAAATAAAGAGACGCAAATCAATTAAATATATCAAAAAAAGCTCAGACATCTTTTCCTTTGCTGGTTCCTTTTCAAGTGAGTAATGTAGCTCATAAAACTCCTTCCTTTACATCGCTTATAACTGATAAATGTTGACATGTGCGATATCAATCTTTTATTGAAACTAGAATATGTCTAGAGTCCTCAATCATTTTCTTCATGCTCTAAATAAAAAGTGTTGGCTGCAAGAAAGCAATTAAATTAATAAATTGAGTGTGTTTTTAATAAATGCCTACGACTGTAGAGTCCAGACATCATCTTTGGCAGTTTCTTTGCTTTGGGGTTGAGCAGGTGACAGAAAAGTGTTGACATAGGTCTCTTTCAACTTCATCCATAGCTTACTTCTTGCAGCTAGTCAATCATTGGCAGTTTTCTGAAATAAAAACAGAAAATGCTGGAGATACTCAGCAGGTCAGGCAGCATCTGTGAAGAGAGAAACAGAGTTAACGTTTCAGGTCGATGACCTTGGCAGTTTTCTCATTGTCCTCAAATTTGTGCTTTCCAAATTCTCCCATTCCAAAACAATTTTCATCAGCAAGCCCTCAAAAAATAGCATATTAATCATTCTTAACAAGTAGAGCAAATCAGGACTGGGATTTTTATTAGTTTCAGCGCATATTTTTGTCATGGCTACAATTGCAATGACTAATACGGTGCATATCACTTCTACAAAAAAATCAACTTAAAAGTTTATTACATACAGAAAGCAGTTAATGCTATGCCAGTTAACCCCTTTAAAAAGACCTGGATAAACACCAGCAGCCCTAATTTGTTGTACCTGTTAGTAACGGTTAACGTGCCTTTCTCTGTAGACCTGTGATCTGCTGTTGCTGGTGTGGGTACAGGCTGTTTTTGGTATGGGAGTGTTCCTTCCGGTGAGCACCGAGATAACAGCCAACGGCTGGCTAACTGCAGTAAGGAGGAGTTCACACAGAGTATCACAGAGAGCGCAAAAAGACCACCAAAGCAGCTCTGGTGCACAAACTTTGACACCATTGTTTCACTGGTAACTTCAGAAAGCTCATAGGCATGCAAGCACATGTGGATAGTGTGTTGGAGAGATGTGAGGATTTTTTTTTTTGAATTCCAATAGACTTGCGGAGGAGGCACAGAGCATGGGAGCGGGTTGCAGGCAATGTGAATGCAGTGTCCACAACATGGACTCACTTAGGGTAGCTCCTTCCAATAGCACATTAGAGAGAAGTCAACAAGAGGCTCCGTCTGATCTGAAAAAGAGCACAAAAGTAAGCATCTCCTTTATGTCAACACATTATAAATAGCTACAGCTAGCACGAGCCTTCACCATCAGCATGAGAGAATTGCTCTCTGAAACATAGCAAGCAGTGTGGAACAGCAGAACTGTATCACAGAGATTCAGGAAACTGAGTTGTAAACTCTGCATTTCATCGGGACATAAGAAGCAAGTGAATGTATTTTGGGAACTGATATGTGGCTCTGACTCAGCCCTGACTGATGCAAGTGCTCAAGGAGATGACTTCAAATATCCGGAAGGGCAAAGCAGCAGGGAAGTCCGCAGTGTTAAGATGCTGGTCTTCAACCTTCTGTCTGCATTATGATCCAAATAATTCCCTGTGTAATGCCATTGTGCTCTTGTCTTTGCAGGCCCAGCTTGCTCACAATCCAAAAGTTACAATGGATCCGTGAGGTGGAAAATCCAGGAAACACCATTAACTGTGCACCAGTGGCACAGTCATAGAATGATACAACAACAACAGCTTGTATTTATATAGCGCCTTTAACGTAGTAAAACGTCCCAAGGCGCTTCACGGGACTATTATAAGACAAAGAAATTTGACACCGAGCCACATAAGGAGAAATTAGGGCAGGTGAGCAAAAGCTTGGTCAAAAGGTAGGTTTTAAGGAGCATCTTAATGGAGGAGAGAGAGGTAGCGAGGCAGAGAGGTTTAGGGAGGGAATTCCAGAGCTTAGGGCCCAGGCAACAGAAGGCACGGCCACCAATGGTAAAGCGATTATAATCAGGGATGCTCAAGAGGGCAGAATTAGAGGAGCGCAGCTATCACAGGGGGTTGTGGGGCTGAAGGAGATTACAGAGATAGGGAGAGGCGAGGCCATGGAGGGATTTGAAAACAAGGATGAGAATTTTGAAATTGAGGCGCTGCTTAACTGGGAGCCAATACAGGTCAGCGAGCACAGGGGTGATGGGCGAACAGGACTTGGTGCGAGTTAGGACACGGGCAGCTGAGTTTTGGATGACCTCAAGTTTACGTAGGGTAGAACGTGGGAGGCCAGCCAGGAGTGCGTTGGAATAGTCAAGTCTACAGGTAACAAAGGCATGGATTAGGGTTTCAGCAGCGGATGAACTGAGGCAAGGGTGGAGACGGGCGATGTAACGGAGGTAGAAATAGATGGTCTTAGTTATGCCGTGGATATGTGGTCGGAAGCTCAGTTCAGGGTCAAATATGACACCAAGGTTGTGAACAGTGTGGTTCAGCCTCAGACAGATGTTAGGGAGAGGGATGGAGTTAGTGGCAAGTGAATGGAGTTTGTGGCGGGGAGCGAAAACAATGGTTTTGGTCTTGCCAATATTTAATTGGAGAAAATTTCTGCTCATCCAGGACTGGATGTTGGACAAGCAATCTGACAATTTAGAGACCGTGGAGGGGTCGAGAGAAGTGGTGGTGAGGTAGAGCTGGGTGTCATCAAAGTACATGTGGAAACTGACGCTGTGTTTTCGGATGATACTGCTAAGGGGCAACATGTAGCTGAGAAATAGTAGGGGGCCAAGGATAAATCCTTGGGGGACACCAGAGGTAACGATGTGGGAGCGGGAAGAGAAACCGTTGCAGGTGATTCTCTGGCTACGATTAGATAGATAAGAATGTAACCAGGCGAGTGCAGTCCCACCCAGCTGGACGACGGTGGAAAGGCGTTGGAGAAGGATGGAGTGCTCAACCATGTCAAAGGCTGTAGACAAGTCAAGAAGGACAAGGAGGGATAGTTTACCTTTGTCACAGTCACAAAGGATGTCATTTGTGACTTTGATGAGAGCTGTTTCGGTACTGTGGAAGGAGCGGAAACCTGATTGGAGGGATTCAAACATGGAATTGTGGGAAAGATGGGCACGGATTTGGGAGGCGACAACACATTCAAGGACTTTGGAGAGGAAAGGGAGGTTGGAGATGGGGCGGTAGATTGCAAGGATGGAAGGGTCAAGGGTTGGTTTTTTGAGGAGTGGGTGATGACGGCAGATTTGAGCACAGATACAGATACAGCACAGAAAGAGGCCACTCGGTCGACTACCTGCTTTTTGAAAGAGCTATCCAATTAGTCCCAATCCCCAGCCTTTCCCCATACCCCTGCAAATGTTTCCCCTTCAAGTACTTGTCCAATTCCCTTTTGAAAGTTACTATTGAATCTACTTCCACCGTCCTTTCAGGCAGTGCATTCCAGATCGTAACAACTTGCTGTGTAATTTTTTTCCTCATGTCGCCTCTGGGTCTGGTTCTTTTGCCAATCACCTTAAATCTGTGTCCTCTGGTTACCAACCCTTCTGCCACTGGAAACAGTTTCTCCTTATTTACTCGATCAAAACCCTTCATGATTTTGAACACCTCTATCAAATCTCCTCTTAACCTTCTCTGCTTCAAGGAGAACAACCCATTTCTCTAGTCTCTCCACGTAAGTGAAGTCTTTTATCCCTAGTACCATTCTACTAAATCTCCTCTGCACCCTCTCTAAGGCCTTGACAATATTAAAAAGAGCAGTGGTCCCAACACCGGCCCCTGGGGGACACCACTGCACACTTCCCTCCAGTCTGAAAAATAACCATTCACCATTACTCTCTTTTTTTGTCCCTTAGCCAATTTCATATCCATGCAGCCACTGTGCCTTTAATCCCAGTGTACAGATATTTGGCGTTAGACTTGTTGGTGGTCTGAGACAAGCCACTGGTATGTGTAGAGATGCAGATTCAACATTCACAATGCCTTCAGTTCACTGTCCCGGAAAGTGAGACAGTGACAGTGTCCTTGTAATGCTGCCAGTAATCATACCTTGCGTCCAGACATCTGAAGTGATTTAAATCCCATCTGTTTTCCTCACAGACCAAGGAGGGAAGGCCAGGCCTCAAGTGCCACTGAAGAGGAATACCAGTCACCACTGCAATTTTTACCATCGCTCCCACCAGTACTCAGCACCCACACAGATAGACACACTATCAGAAGTAACATAGAAAAACATAGAAGATAGGAGCAGGAGTAGGCCATTCGGCCCTTCAATGAGATCATGGCTGATCATCCAAATTCAGTACCCTGTCCCTGCTTTCTCCCCATATCCCTTGATCCCTTTAGCCTTAAGAAATATATCTAACTCCTTCTTGAATATATTTAATGATTTGGCCTCAACTGCCTTCTGTGGTAGAGAATTCCACAGGTTCACCACTCTCTGGGTGAAGAAATTTCTCCTCAACTCAGTCCTAAATGGCTTACCCCTTATCCTTAGACTGTGATCCCTGGTTCTGGACTCACCCGCCATCGGGAACATCCTTCCTGCATCTAGTCTGTCTAGTCCTGTTAGAATTTTATAAGTTTTAATGAGATCCCTTCTCATTCTTCTGAACTCTAGCGAGTATAAGCCTAATCGACCCAATCTCTCTTCATACGTCATCCCTGCCATCCCAGGTATCAGTCTGGTGAATCTTCGCTGCACTCCCTCCATGGCAAGAACATCCTTCCTCAGATAAGGCGACCAAAACTGCACACAATACTCAAGGTGTGGTCTCACCAAGGCCCTGTACAACTGCAGCAAGACATCCCTGCTCCTGTACTCGAATCCTCTCGCTATGAAGGCCAACATACCATTTGCCTTCTTAACCGCCTGCTGCACCTGCATGCTTACCTTCAGCGACTGGTGCACAAGGACACCCAGGTCTCGTTGCACCTCCCCTTTTCCCAATCTATTGCCGTTCAGATAATAATCTGCCTTCCTGTTTTTGCCACCAAAGTGGATAACCTCACATTTATCCACATTATACTGCATCTGCCATGCATTTGCCCACTCACCCAACCTGTCCAAATCATACTGAAGTTTCTCTGCATCCTCCTCACAGCACACTCGCCCACCCAGCTTTGTGTCGTCTGCAAACTTGGAGATATTACATCTAGTTCCCTCGTCTAAATCATTAGTGGGCCAGAAATTCGGCTTTCCGGCTTCCTGCGGGTGCAAGCATCGCGCGCGTACTCGCCCACCGCGCCTGCAGTTGTGCTTCGGGCCCACGAGGACTTCGGGTCCTGGGCCTCCTGCAGCTGCCGGCGCGCAGTGCTTGCGTATCCCAGGGGCGCAGTTAGTTCGAAGCGTCCCCTGGGATCACGTGGGCCATGGAGAGCCAATCCTAGCAGGGCATTTTCATTCATAGATTTGACAGGAAGACCTGTCAAATCTATGAATAGAGATCGGCCCCAAAACCACACTTAAACTTCAAATAAATTTTTAAAAAACCATCATATTTTTAAAATAACTATAAGTTAAATAAATTAACTACTTTAAACAAAAATTTAAATTTTTGAAAAAATTAATTATACTTTTTAATGGTGTTAAAAATAAACTTACCTTTCGTTAAAGTATCTAAAAAAGCTAAACCTGTTGAAATGTTTTTAAAATTGTAATTAATTAACCACTTACCTTGTTAAAAACAGTCCTTGCGCCTCCTTTTTAAAAGCGCAGCTTCTTCATACTTACCTTTCCGGAGAAACCTGAAAAAAAACCTGAAGTTCGCTGCATGCGCGCAGCCTCTCCCGCGCACGCGTTCGACTTCTGAACCCCTCCCTTCAGGGGAACGGAAGTTCCGGTTTCCCGCGCATGCGCAGTGCATGCAGGAAACCGGCACTTCAGGTGGCCTTACGGGTGAGTACACAGCGCGTACTCACCCGACAACAGCCAAATTTCTGGCCCAATATATATTGTGAATAGCTGGGGTCCTAGCACTGATCCCTGCGGTACCCCACTAGTCACTGCCTGCCACTTGGAAAAAGACCCATTTATTCCAACTCTTTGCTTCCTGTCTGCCAACCAGTTCTCTATCCAAGACAGTACCTTACCCCCAATCCCATGTGCTTTAACTTTGCATGCTAATCTCTTATGCGGGACCTTGTCGAAAGCCTTCTGAAAGTCCAAATACACCACATCCACTGGTTTTCCCTTATCAATTCTACCAGTTACATCCTCAAAAAATTCCAGTAAATTTGTCAAGCATGATTTACCTTTTGTAAATCCATGTTGACTTTGTCCGATCCTGTCACTGTTTTCCAAGTGCTCTGCTATTACATCTTTTATAATGGACTCTAGCATTTTCCCCACTACTGATGTCAGGCTAACCGGTCTATAATTCCCCGTTTTCTCTCTACCACCTTTTTTAAATAGTGGGGTTACATTAGCTACCCTCCAATCCATGGGAACTGTTCCAGAGTCTATCGAATTTTGGAAGATGACCAGCAATGCATCTACTATTTCGAGGGCCACTTCCTTAAGTACCCGAGGATGTAGATTATCAGGCCCTGGGGATTTATCGGCTTTCAATCCCATCAATTTCCATAACACCATTTCCCTACAAATACTGATTTCATTCAGTTCCTCCCTCTCATTAGACCCTATGTTCCCCGACCTCTCTGGGAGGTTATTTGTGTCCTCCTATGTGAAGACAGAACCAAAGTATGTATTTAATTGGTCTGCCATTTCTTTGTTCCCCATTATAAATTTCCCTGATTCTGACTGCAAGGGACCTACACTTGACTTTGCTAATCTTTTTCTCTTCACATATCTGTAGAAGCTTTTACAGTAAGTTTTTATGTTCCCTGCAAGCTTACTCTCATACTCTATTTTCCCCCTCTTAATTAATCCCTTTGTCCTCCTTTGCTGAATCCTAAACTGCTCCCAATCCTCAGGTATGCTGCTTTTTCTGGCCAATTTATATGTCTGCTCCTTGGATCTTATGCTATCCCTAATTTCCCTTGTTCGCCACGGTTGAGCCACCTTTCCTGTTTTATTTTTATGCCAGACAGGGATGAACAAATTCTGTAGTTCATCCATGCGATCTTTAAATGTTTGCCATTGCCTATCCACCGTCAACCCTTTTAGTAACATTCCCCAATCCATCCATTCAACTTGCGCCTCATACCATCATAGTTTCCTTTATTTAAATTCAGGACCCGAGTCTCTGAGTCAACTACGTCACTCTCCATCTTAATGAAGAATTCTATCATATTATGATTGCTCTTCCCCAACGGACCTTGCACAACAAGATTGCTAATTAATCCTTTCTCATTACATAATACCCAGTCTAAGATGGCCTGATTTCCAGTTGGTTCCTCGACATATTGGTCCAGGAAACCATCCCGTATACACTCTAGGAATTCCTCCTCCATAGTATTGTTACTAATTTGGTTAGCCCAATCTATATGCAGATTAAAGTCACCCATGATAACTGCTGTGCCCTTATTGCACGCATCTCTAATTTCCTGTTTAATGCCATCCCCAACCTCACCACTACTGTTTGGGGGTCTGTATACAACTCCCACTAATGTTTTCTGCCCCTTGGTATTTCTCAGCTCTACCCATACAGATTCCACATCATCCGAGCTAATATCCTTCCTTACTATTGTGTTAATCTCCTCTTTAACCAGCAACGCTACCCCACCTCCTTTTCCTTTTTGCCTGTCCTTCCTGAATATTGAATACCCCTGGATGTTGAGTTCCCAGCCTTGGTCACCCTGGAGCCATGTCTCCGTAATCCCAATTATATCGTATCCATTTACATCTATTTGCGCAGCTAATTCATCCACCTTATTACGAATGCTCCTCGCATTAAGACACAAAGGGGGAAAAATTCAGTCGCGCCCCGTTTGGGGCGCAAATATCGTCCGGGCGCAAAAATTAGCGCCTGGTGCTAATTATCGCCACTGACTGGAAACTTCACTTTTAACGCCCCTGGAGGTGATTGGAGTGCTAAATCAGGTGCTGCACACCTGTCTTAAGGCGCAAAGGCCGAGGAGTGAGGCGCTAACTCAGAGCGCTGGCGAAGCTCATGTAATGTCAGTCAGCAATGGAACACACACACAATGGCACGGGCCAGTTCTTAAAGGGGATGGTTAATCTTGCTTTCCATCCACATCCTACTCATTGCAGCCTTGAATCTCGGCCTGGAGAGACTTGCACATCAAATGTGCTGGAAAGAACAATGGAGAGTACCAGGCAAAGAGCTCAGAGTGCAGCCCCCACAGTCTCTGCTAAATCAATACAAGGAGTGGAAAATCAAAATGAACCTGCAAAGTGCTGCTCAGTACCCAAAACTCCTTCACACAACGTTGAATCTCTCCAGAAGTCTCTCCCTCTCTCTCTCAGAATGCGTAGTTCAAAAATGGCACCAACAATAAAAGGCAGGAAGCGGTCACCTTTAAATAGCGCTCCCCCTTTCCCTTCATGACTGCAGAACGCTCCCCTCAACCTGTCGTTGCTAGCGTCAGGCGGTAAGGCAGGGGGCGCCACTCAATATCCGCTCCGGGGCGATACCGGGGCGTTGCACACTCGAGTGATGTCATGATCTGCCGGCGCAGGAGATCGTGGCGGTAGTGTTTAGCGCCGCCGCAAAATGTCTAGTTAATTTCGCGAGTGGCGCAAACTTTGCCGCGCCCGGGCGCTAGCTGCTTTGCACCCCATTAGCGTCCTCTTAAGGCGCTAACGGGAGGCGCAACCAACTGAATTTTCCCCCCAAAGCCTTCAGGCTTGTTTTTTTAACACTCTTAGGGGGAGAAATTCAGTATCGCCCCATTTGGGGCGCAATTATCGGCCGGGCGCAAAGATTAGCGCCTGGTGCTAATTATCGCCACCGACTGCAAACTTGACTTTTATCGCCCCTGGAGGTGATTGGAGCGCTAAATCAGGCGCTTCACACCTGTCTTAAGGCGCAAAGGCCGAGGAGCGAGGCGCTACCTCAGAGCGCTGGCGAAGCTCATGTGATGTCAGTCAGCAATGGAACACACACACAATGGCGCCGGCCAGTTCTTAAAGGGGAGGGTTGATCTTGCTTTCCATCCACATCCTGCTCATTGCAGCCTTGAATCTCGGCCTGGAGAGACCTGCACATCAAAACTGCTGGAAAGAAGAATGGAGAGTACCAGGGAAAGAGCTCAGAGTGCAGCCCCCACAGTCTCTTCTAAATCGATACAAGGAAGGGCAAATCAAAATGAACCTGCAATGTGCTGCTCAGTACCCAAAACTCCTTCACACAGCGTTGAATCTCTCCAGAAGTCTCTCTCTCTCTCTCTCAGAATGCTTGGTTCAAAAATGTCACCAACAATAAAAGGCAGGAAGCGGTCACCTTTAAATAGCGCTCCCCAAGTCCCTTCCTGACTGCAAAAGGCTCCCCTCAGCTTGTCGTTGCTAGCGGCAGGCGGTAAGGCAGGGGGCGCCACTCAATATCCGCTCCGGGGCGATACCGGGGCGTTGCGCACTCGACTGACGTCACGATCTGCCGGCGCAGGAGATCGTGGTGGTAGTGTTTAGCGCCGCCGCAAAATGTATAGTTAATTTCACGAGCGGCGCAAACATCGCTGCGCCCGGGTGCTAGATGCTTTGCGCCCCATTAGCGCCCTCTTAAGGCGCTAACGGGAGGCGCAACCAACTGAATTTTTCCCCCTTAGTCCTTTTAGAATTATTTTTAACTGTGGCCCTGTTGATTTACACCCTTGATTTCTCTGCCTTCCACTTTTGCTTTTCTCCTTCCTGTCTTTTGCTTCTATCCTTGTTTCCCTTTTCTCTGTCTCCCTGCACAGGTTCCCAACCCCCTGCCATTTTAGTTTAAACCCTCCCCAACAGCACTAGCAAACACTCCCCCTAGGACATCGGTCCCGGTCCGTCCAGGTGCAAACCGTCCAGTTTGTACTGGTCCCACCTCCCCCAGAACCGGTTCCAATGTCCCAGGAATTTGAATCCTTCCCCATGCACCATTCCTCTAGCCACGTATTCATCTGAAATATCCTTCTATTTCTACTCTGACTAGCACGTGGCACTGGTAGCAATCCTGAGATTACTACCTTTGAGGTCCTATTTTTTAATTTACCTCCTAACTCCCTATATTCAGCTTATAGGACCTCGTCCCGTTTTTTTACCTATATCGTTGGTACCTATATGCACCACGACAACTGACTGTTCACCCTCCCTCTCCAGAATGCCCTGCAGCCGCTCTGAGACATCCTTGACCCTTGCACCAGGGAAGCAACATACCACCCTGGAGTCTCGTTTGCGGCCGCAGAAACGCCCGTCTATTCTCCTTACAATAGAATCCTCTATCACTATAGCTCTCCCGCTCTTTTACCTCCTGTCCTGCGCAGCAGAGCCACCCACAGTGCCATGAACTTGGCTGCTGCTGCCTTCCCCCGATAAGCCATCCCTCCCAACAATATCCAAAGCGGTATAACTGTTTGAGAGGGGGATGGCCTACCTGCCTGCGCCTACTACTCTGCCTGGCGGTCACCCATTCCCTTCCTGCCTGTGCAGCCTTTACCTGCGGTGTGACCAACTCACTAAACGT
This sequence comes from Squalus acanthias, assembly GCA_030390025.1. Lineage (NCBI taxonomy): Eukaryota > Metazoa > Chordata > Chondrichthyes > Squaliformes > Squalidae > Squalus > Squalus acanthias. The sequence goes on along the minus strand of CM059434.1, from coordinate 75,900,455 downwards.
GCTATCCACGATGTCCTCAGCTTCGCGGATGCTCCAGTGTATATCCATTCGCAGCTCCAGCGCCGCAATGGGGTCTGCCAGTAGCTGCATCTGGATACACTTCCCGCACACATGGTCGTCAGGGACACAGGAAGTGTCCCTGATTTCCCACAAAACGCAGGAGGAGCATGCCACGGGGCCGAGCTGTGCTGCCATAACTTACTCTTTAATTAACTTAAATTAAATTACATCAAATCAAAGACCACTAATTACATTACAATTAAATGATATTAATTACTCAAGGGCCCTTGTTTACCAGCACTCCCCGCTACACAACAGAGACCTTAGAAACTATAAACTACAAAAGTAGAGGATGAGTTAGTAAAGCAATCACACCTTGGTGAGTCACCAAGCACTGGCAAGTGACGGAGGTGGGGGGTAGTGATGAGGGATAATAAGCAGCACTTTCCTCAGGAATCTCGAGATGCCGTGTGGCCCCTTCGCAGTTAAAAGCGGATATAGACTTCAATGGCTCTGCAGTAAAACAGAGGCTGCTACAGCACATCGAAGATGCTAACCAGTCACTGGGATCTCTGAACACTTTGAGAATGGTAACCAGTAACTGGGATCTGTAGAGAGTGCTTACCAGTCACTGGGAAATGTGAACACTTCATAAGAACATAAGAAATAGGAGCAGGAGTAGGCCATTCGGCCCCTCGAGCCTGCTCCGCCATTCAATAAGATCATGGCTGATTTGATCTTGGCCTCAACTCCACTTCCCTGCCCACTCCCCATAACCATTGACTCCCCTGTTGCTCAAATATCTGTCTATCTCCGCCTTGAATATATTCAATGACCCAGCCTCCACAGCTCTCTGGGGTAGAGAATTCCAAAGATTCACGACCCTCTGAGAGAAGAAATTCCTCTTCATCTCTGTTTTAAATGGGCGACCCCTTATTCTGAAACTATGCCCCCTAGTTCTAGATTCCCCCACGAGGGGAAACATCCTCCCTGCATCTACCCTGTCAAGCCCCCTCAGAATCTTATATGTTTCAATATGATCACCTCTCATTCTTCTAAACTCCAATGAGTATAGGCCCAACCTGCTCAACCTTTCCTCATAAGACAACCCCTTCAACTCAGGAATCAACCTAGTGAACCTTCTCTGAACTGCCTCCAATGCAAGTATATCCTTCCTTAAATATGGAGACCAAAACTGTACGCAGTACTCCAGGTGTGGTCTCACCAACACCCTGTACAGTTGTAGCAAGACTTCCCTACTTTTATACTCCATCCCCCTTGCAATAAGGGCCAACATTCCATTTGCCTTCCTAATTACTTGCTGTACCTGCATCCTAACTTTGTGTGTTTCATGTACGAGGACACCCAGATCCCTCTGTACCACAGCATTCTGTAGTCTCTCTCCATTTAAATAATATTTTGTTTTTCTATTCTTCCTACCAAAGTGGATAACCTCACATTTTCCCACATTGTACTCCATCTGCCAAATGTTTGCCCACTCACTTAACCTATCGATATCCCTTTGCAGACTCTTTGTGTCCTCCTCACAACTTGCTTTCCCACCTATCTTTGTATCGTCAGCAAATTTGGCTAGAGTACACTCAGTCCCATCATCCAAGTCATTAATATAGATTGTAAATAGTTGAGGCCCCAGCACTGATCCCTGTGGCACCCCACTAGTTAGTTTGCTAACCTGAAAATGACCCATTTATCCTGACTCTCTGCTTTCTGTTAGTTAGCCAATCCTCTATCCATGCTAATATATTACCTTCAACACCGTGAGCTCTTATCTTATGCAGTTACCTTTTATGTGGCACCTTATCGAATGCCTTCTGGAAATCCAAATACACGACATCTACTGGTTCCCCTTTATCCACCCTGCTCGCTACATCCTCAAAGAACTAGTAAATTTGTCAAACACGATTTCCCTTTCATAAAACCATGTTGACTCTGCTTGATTGTATTGGCCCAGAAATTAAACAGTGAGTGTTCACGCGGGGGTAAGGCTTCCCCGCGATATCTCACTCCGCGCCTACCTTTTTCCTCTGGGCCCACACGAACTTTAGTTTCAAGGCCAGTCCCACATGCAGCTGTGCAGTGCTTGCGTGACCCAGAGACGCAATTAGTTCGTGCGAGCTCTGGGATCATGTGATTCAGTTAGAGCCAATGGCAGCACACCATCTTTCATTCATAGTTTTAACAGCAAGGGCTATCAAAGCTATGAATCCTACACACCCCCAAAAGAACAGCTAAACCTCAATTAAATAAAAAAAAAGCCATCACATTAATAAAATAAGTATAGTTAAATAAATTAACCACTTTAAACAAAAAATTAAATTTTTGAAAATTTTTAAAATCTTTTTAAAAGTTATAAAAATAAACTTACCTTTCTTTAAAGTCTCTAAAAAAGATAAATCTGTTGAAAAAAATTTAAAATAATACTTAATTAACTACTTACCTTGTTAAAAGAGGGTCTTACGCCTCCTTTCTTTATGTGTAAAATCTTCCATGCTTACCTGCGCATTCAAAGCTGCAAAAATAACTAAGTGCACTGCGTGCGCGCAGCCTGTAGCGCGCACGCGGTTCACTTAGGAACCGCCCCCTTTTGAATTCACGAAGTGCCGGTTTCCCGCGCATGCGCAGTGCATGCAGGAAACCGGCAATTGGAGACCTAAAACGCGAGAGTACACAGTGCGTACTCTCGCGTATTAGGTCTAATTTTCGGGCCATTATGATTTTCTAAATGTCCTGCTACTACTTCCTTAATAATGAATTCCAGCATTTTCCCAATGACAGATGTTAGGCTAACTGGCCTATAGTTTCCTGCTTTCTGTCACCCTCCTTTCTTGCATAGGGGCGTTACATTAGCGGTTTTCCAATCCACTGGGACCTTTCCAGAATCCAGAGAATTTTGGTAGATTAGAACCAATGCAATTTGAGTGTGAACTAGTCACTGGGATCAGTGAACACTCGAGAATGGTAACCAGTCACTGGGATCAGTGAACACTCAAGAATGGTAACCAGTCACTGGGATCAGTGAACACTCGAGAATGGTAACCAGTCACTGGGATGCAGGCAGACTTCAGTGGGAGATGCAGCGACTCTTACAGTGAAGCTAGCCTCCCAGTCTTCTCTCTTCTGCTGTTTAAGTTCCCCTGGCTCTAATAGTGGGTGCATTTTATCCCTAACTGCAAGTTCAAGCTGCAAGGTTAAAGTTACCTGAGCCCACTGCCCATCCCCCGACCATGCCTGTTCTTTGTTTTCATCAGTGAGCACTGGCTCTTCACTTAAACTTAGCTTCCAAATTCCCAGACCTCTCTGCCGCCAAGACTACGCTTCTCCACTGGACTAGAGATCTAGTGACCAGTGGATCGCGAGGGGAGCTCGGGGCCAGGGATCGCTCGGGGCCAGGGATCGCTCGGGGCCAGGGATCGCTCGGGGCCAGGGATCGCTCGGGGCCAGGGATCGCGAGGGGAGCTCGGGGCCAGGGATCGCTCGGGGCCAGGGATCGCGAGGGGCCAGGGATCGCGAGGGGCCAGGGATCGCGAGGGGAGCTCAGGGCCAGGGATCGCTCGGGGCCAGGGATCGCGAGTGGAGCTCGGGGCCAGGGATCGCTCGGGGAGCTCGGGGCCAAGGATCGCGAGGGGAGCTCGGGGCCAGGGATTGCTCGGGGAGCTCGGGGCCAGGGATCGCTCGGGGAGCTCGGGGCCAGGGATTGCTCGGGGAGCTCGGGGCCAGGGATCGCGAGGGGAGCTCGGGGCCAGGGATCGCTCGGGGCCAAGGATCGCGAGGGGAGCTCGGGGCCAGGGATCGCTCGGGGAGCTCGGGGCCAGGGATCGCGAGGGGAGCTCGGGGCCAGGGATCGCGAGGGGAGCTCGGGGCCAGGGATCGCGAGGGGAGCTCGGGGCCAGGGATCGCGAGGGGAGCTCGGGGCCAGGGATCGCCATGGGAGCTCGGGGCCAGGGGAGTTCGGGGCCAGGGATCGCGAGGCGAGCTCGGGACCAGGGATCGCGAAGGGAGCTCGGGGCCAGGGATCGCGAGGGGAGCTCGGGGCCAGGGATTGCGAAGGGAGCTCGGGGCCAGGGGAGTTCGGGGCCAGGGATCGCGAGGCGAGCTCGGGACCAGGGATCGCGAAGGGAGCTCGGGGCCAGGGATCGCGAGGGGAGCTCGGGGCCAGGGATTGCTCGGGGCCAGGGATCGCGAGGGGCCAGAGATTGCGAGGGGCCAGAGATTGCGAGGGGCCAGAGATCGCTCGGGGAGCTCGGGGCCAGAGATTGGGAGCTCGGGGCCAGAGATTGTGAGGGGAGCTCGGGGCCAGGAATACAAATACAAATACAAAAAACTGATGGGGCTCCACTAACCTCCTCCCGGTTAACCTTCACCAGAATATCAGTGCTAATTTGAACCTGTGAGAGACAACATCAATCATGTCCGAGGCCGGGACCCAGGAGCAAGGACGAGCCCAGCAGCGGGGTCGAGGCCCAGGAGTGGCGCAGCGTGGACCAGCAGCGAGGTCAAGGCCCAGGAGTGGTGCAGTGTGGACCAGCAGCGAGGTCAAGGCCCAGGAGTGGCGCAGTGTGGACCAGCAGTGGGGTCGGGGCCCAGGAGTGGTGCAGTGTGGACCAGCAGCGAGGTCAAGGCCCAGGAGTGGTGCAGTGTGGACCAGCAGCGAGGTCAAGGCCCAGGAGTGGCGCAGTGTGGACCAGCAGCGGGGTCGGGGTCCAGGAGTGGCGCAGTGTGGACCAGCAACGGGGTCGGGGCCCAGGGAAGGTGCAGAGTGGACCAGCAGTAGGGTCGGGGTCCAGGGAAGGTGCAGCGTGGACCAGCAGTGGGGTCGGGGCCCAGGAGTGGTGCAGCGTGGACCAGCAGTAGGGTCGGGGCCCAGGAGTGGCGCAGTGTGGACCAGCAGTGGGGTCGGGGCCCAGGAGTGGTGCAGCGTGGACCAGCAGTGGGGTCGGGGCCCAGGGAAGGCGCAGTGTGGACCAGCAGCGGGGTCAAGGCCCAGGAGTGGCGCAGCGTGGACCAGCAGTGGGGTCGGGGCCCAGGGAAGGTGCAGCGTGGACCAGCAGTGGGGTCGGGGCCCAGGGAAGGCGCAGTGTGGACCAGCAGCGGGGTCAAGGCCCAGGAGTGGCGCAGCGTGGACCAGCAGTGGGGTCGGGGCCCAGGGAAGGTGCAGCGTGGACCAGCAGCGGGGTCAAGGCCCAGGAGTGGCGCAGCGTGGACCAGCAGTGGGGTCGGGGCCCAGGAGTGGTGCAGCATGGACCAGCAGTAGGGTCGGGGCCCAGGGAAGGTGCAGCGTGGACCAGCAGTGGGGTCGGGGCCCAGGAGTGGTGCAGCGTGGACCAGCAGTGGGGTCGGGGCCCCGGGAAGGTGCGGCACGGGCCAACAGCGAGGTCGGGAGGACCACAATGCATCCTACGAAACCCAGGCAGAGAGGACCTGCGGGAAGGAGGGAGGAGGACAGTAAGAGTATGTTTGTTTGTGTGCTAGGCTGTTGTAGCAGAGCCTGGTCTCCAATCATCTAGGATTCCCTTGCCATTGGACCAAGACCTTGCTCTGTCAAGCCTGTGTGGTAGCTGGTGTGCAACGGCCACCCCACATTAAAAGAATTCACGCACAGGCATCTTCCACCCTTTAAAATGAAGTTCGGGACCTGGAACGTCAGGACCCTCATGGACAACCCCAACAATGACAGACCGGAACGCCGTACTGCTATCATTGCCCGGGAGCTCGGACGTTTCAACCACCGTCTGCCCCACCTGTGACAGAGACTGTAGGTCCCGCATTGGACTCATCAGTCACCTGAGAACTCATTTTTAGTGTGGAAGCAAGTCATCCTCGGTTCCTAGGGACTGCCTAAGAAGAAGAAGAAGAAGCTAGCCTCACTGATCTTTAGCTTTAGGGAATTCATGGATGCTCAGTTGCCTGCACATCACATTTCCATGGAGCAAATCACTGCACCTGTGGCACCTGCTATGACGACCGGTTAAAATGTATACAACAGCTGCAACATCTCTCAAGATAGCTGTCGATGCTGTGGAGTCTCGAATTGAAGCAGGACTAGAGGTCGGATTTAATGTGCTTGGCACCAGAGGAAACAGTTGTGCAATCGTTCACGTGCCTCTTTGTTGTGCAAAACTCACTGAGAGCTCTGAACAGCGAGCAACATGTGCCACAAGTTCATGAACAGAACATTGTTCTGTTCCTCTTAAATTCTGCCTCAGCTGCTGGTATGGTGTGATGTGGTGTGATTTAATTTGATTTGGTGTGGTTTGGTGTGGTTTGGTGTGGTTTGGTTTGGTTTGGTTTGGTTTGGTGTGGTTTGGTTTGGTGTGGTTTAGTTTGGTGTGGTTTGGTTTGGTGTGGTTTGGTTTGGTGTGGTTTGGTTTGGTGTGGTTTGGTGTGGTTTGGTTTGGTTTGGTTTGGTTTGGTGTGGTTTGGTTTGGTGTGGTTTGGTTTGGTGTGGTTTGGTTTGGTTTGGTTTGGTGTGGTTTGGTTTGGTTTGGTTTGGTGTGGTTTGGTGTGGTTTGGTGTGGTTTGATTTGGTTTGGTTTGGTTTGGTTTGGTGTGGTTTGGTTTGGTGTGGTGTGGTTTGGTTTGGTGTGGTTTGGTTTGGTTTGATTTGATTTGATTTGGTTTGGTTTGGTTTGGTGTGGTTTGATTTGATTTGATTTGGTTTGGTTTGATTTGGTTTGGTTTGATTTGGTGTGGTTTGGTGTGGTTTGGTTTGGTGTGGTTTGGTTTGGTTTGGTGTGGTTTGGTTTGGTGTGGTTTGGTTTGGTGTGGTTTGATTTGGTGTGGTTTGGTTTGGTTTGATTTGGTTTGGTTTGGTTTGGTGTGGTTTGGTGTGGTTTGGTTTGGTTTGGTGTGGTTTGATTTGGTTTGGTTTGGTTTGGTGTGGTTTGGTTTGGTTTGGTGTGGTTTGGTGTGGTTTGGTTTGGTTTGGTGTGGTTTGATTTGGTTTGGTTTGATTTGGTGTGGTTTGGTGTGGTTTGGTTTGGTGTGGTGTGGTTTGGTGTGGTTTGGTTTGGTGTGGTTTGGTTTGGTGTGGTGTGGTTTGGTTTGGTGTGGTTTGATTTGATTTGGTTTGGTTTGGTGTGGTGTGGTTTGGTGTGGTTTGGTGTGGTTTGGTTTGGTGTGGTTTGGTGTGGTTTGGTTTGGTGTGGTTTGGTTTGGTGTGGTTTGATTTGGTGTGGTTTGATTTGATTTGGTGTGGTTTGGTGTGGTGTGGTTTGGTGTGGTTTGGTTTGGTTTGGTTTGGTTTGGTGTGGTGTGGTGTGGTTTGGTGTGGTTTGGTTTGGTTTGGTTTGGTGTGGTTTGGTTTGGTTTGGTGTGGTGTGGTTTGGTTTGGTTTGGTGTGGTTTGGTTTGGTTTGGTTTGGTGTGGTTTGGTTTGGTTTGGTGTGGTGTGGTGTGGTTTGGTGTGGTTTGGTGTGGTGTGGTTTGGTTTGGTTTGGTTTGGTTTGGTGTGGTTTGGTTTGGTGTGGTTTGGTTTGGTGTGGTTTGGTTTGGTTTGGTTTGGTGTGGTTTGGTGTGGTGTGGTTTGATTTAGTGTGGTTTGGTTTGGTTTGGTTTGGTGTGGTTTGGTGTGGTGTGGTTTGGTGTGGTTTGGTTTGGTTTGGTTTGGTGTGGTTTGGTTTGGTGTGGCTTAGTTTGGTGTGGCTTGGTGTAGTTTGGTTTGGTGTGGTTTGGTTTGTTGTGGTTTGGTTTGGTTTGGTGTGGTGTGGTGTGGTTTGGTTTGGTTTGGTGTGGTTTGGTTTGGTTTGGTTTGGTGTGGTTTGGTTTGGTTAGGTGTGGTTTGGTTTGGTTTGGTGTGGTGTGGTGTGGTTTGGTGTGGTTTGGTTTGGTGTGGTTTGGTTTGGTGTGGTTTGGTTTGGTGTGGCTTAGTTTGGTGTGGCTTGGTGTGGTTTGGTTTGGTGTGGCTTGGTGTGGTTTGGTTTGGTGTGGCTTGGTGTGGTTTGGTTTGGTGTGGTTTGGTTTGGTGTGGCTTAGTTTGGTTTGGTGTGGTTTGGTTTGGTGTGGTTTGGTTTGGTGTGGTTTGGTGTGGTTTGGTTTGGTTTGGTGTGGTTTGGTTTGGTGTGGTTTGGTGTGGTTTGGTTTGGTTTGGTGTGGTGTGGTTTGGTGTGGTGTGGTTTGATTTAGTGTGGTTTGGTTTGGTGTGGTTTGGTTTGGTGTGGTTTGGTTTGGTGTGGCTTAGTTTGGTGTGGCTTGGTGTAGTTTGGTTTGGTGTGGTTTGGTTTGTTGTGGTTTGGTTTGGTTTGGTGTGGTGTGGTGTGGTTTGGTTTGGTTTGGTGTGGTTTGGTTTGGTTTGGTTTGGTGTGGTTTGGTTTGGTTAGGTGTGGTTTGGTTTGGTGTGGTGTGGTGTGGTTTGGTGTGGTTTGGTTTGGTGTGGTTTGGTTTGGTGTGGTTTGGTTTGGTGTGGCTTAGTTTGGTGTGGCTTGGTGTGGTTTGGTTTGGTGTGGTTTGGTTTGTTGTGGTTTAGTTTGGTGTGGCTTGGTGTGGTTTGGTTTGGTGTGGTTTGGTTTGGTGTGGTTTGGTTTGGTGTGGCTTAGTTTGGTGTGGCTTGGTGTGGTTTGGTTTGGTGTGGCTTGGTGTGGTTTGGTTTGGTGTGGTTTGGTTTGGTGTGGCTTAGTTTGGTGTGGCTTGGTGTGGTTTGGTTTGGTGTGGTTTGGTTTGGTGTGGTTTGGTTTGGTGTGGCTTGGTGTGGTTTGGTTTGGTGTGGTTTGGTTTGGTGTGGCTTAGTTTGGTGTGGCTTGGTGTGGTTTGGTTTGGTGTGGTTTGGTTTGGTGTGGTTTGGTGTGGTTTGGTTTGGTGTGGTTTGGTGTGGTGTGGTTTGGTGTGGTTTGGTTTGGTGTGGTGTGGTTTGGTGTGGTTTGGTGTGGTGTGGTTTGGTGTGGTTTGGTGTGGTTTGGTTTGGTGTGGTGTGGTTTGGTTTGGTGTGGTGTGGTTTGGTGTGGTTTGGTTTGGTGTGGTTTGGTGTGGTGTGGTTTGGTGTGGTTTGGTGTGGTGTGGTTTGGTGTGGTGTGGTTTGGTGTGGTTTGGTGTGGTTTGGTTTGGTGTGGTTTGGTTTGGTGTGGTTTGGTGTGGTGTGGTGTGGTTTGGTGTGGTGTGGTTTGGTTTGGTGTGGCTTGATTTGGCGTGGTTTTGAGTGGTTTGGTTTGTTTTGTTTTGGTGTGGTTTGGTTTGGTGTGGTGTCAATTACAAGAGAAATGCAGGGAACAGCACCAACCGCTGTACATGGCCTTCTTTGATCTCACAAAGGCCTTCGACACCGTCAACCGTGAGGGATTATGGAGTGTCCTCCGCAAATTCAGCTGCCCTCAAAAGTTTGTCACCATCCTCCGCCTGCTTCACGACGACATGCAAGCCGTGATCCTGACCAACGGTTCCACCACAGACCCAATTCACGTACGGACCGGGGTCAAACAAGGCTGTGCCATCGCACCAACGCTCTTCTCGATCTTCCTTGCTGCAATGCTCCATCTCACCCTCAATAAGCTCCCCGCTGGAGTGGAGCTAATTTACAGAACAAACGGGAAACTGTTCAACCTCCGTCACCTCCAGTCCAGGTCCAAGGTCGTCCCATCCTCTGTCGTCGAATTACAGTATGCAGACGACGCTTGCGTCTGCCCACACTCAGAGGCCGAACTCCAAACCATCGTCAACGCCTACGAGAGCATAGGCCTTACACTAAATATCCGTAAGACAAAGGTCCTCTACCAACCTGCCCCCGCCACACAGTACTGTCCCCCGATTATCAGAATCCATGACAAGGCCTTGGACAATGTGGACCACTTTCCATACCTCGGGAGCCTACTGTCAACAAGGGCAGACGTCGATGACGAAGTCCAACACCGCCTTCAGTGTGCCAGTGCAGCCTTCGGTCACCTGAGGAAGAGTGTGTTTGAAGATCAGGACCTCAAACCCGGCACTAAGCTCATGGTCTACAGAGCAACAGTAATACCCGCCCTGCTGTATGCCTCAGAGACATGGACCATATACAGCAGGCACCTCAAAGCACTGGAGAGGTACCACCAACGCTGCCTCCGCAAGATCCTGCAAATCCATTGGCAGGATAGGTGCACCAATGTGAGTGTTCTCGCGCAGGCCAACATCCCCAGCATCAAAGCTTTGACCACGCTCGATCAGTTCCGATGGACGGGTCACATCATCCGCATGCCGATACGAGACTCCCAAAACAAGCGCTGTACTCGGAGCTCCGGCACGGCAAGAGAGCCCCAGGTGGGCAGAGGAAATGCTTCAAAGACACCCTCAAAGCCTCCTTGAAAAAGTGCAACATCCCCACTGACACCTGGGAATCCCTGGCCCAAGACCGCACAAAGTGGAGGAGAAGCATCCGGGAAGGCGCCGAATACCTCGAGTCTCTTCGCCGGGAGCAAGCGGAAGCCAAGTGCAAGCAGCGCAAGGAGCGCACGTCAACCCAAGCACCCCACCCACCCGCCCCTTCAACCACCGTCTGCCCCACCTGTGACAGAGACTGTAGGTCCTGCATTGGACTCATCAGTCACCTGAGAACTCATTTTTAGTGTGGAAGCAAGTCATCCTCGGTTCCGAGGGACTGCCTAAGAAGAAGAAGGTTTGGTGTGGTTTTGCGTGGTTTGATTTGATTTGGTGTGGTTTTGAGTGGTGTGGTGTGGTTTGATTTGGTTTTGAGTGGTGTGGTGTGGTTTGATTTGGTTTTGAGTGGTGTGGTGTGGTTTGATTTGGTTTTGAGTGGTGTGGTGTGGTTTGATTTGGTTTGGACGCTGGCAGTGTGTCAGCAATCACCAACTTCTCCGCTTGTCCCTTCACTTGCGAACAGGCCCTTGCCATCCATGAGCTTATCGTGGATGATTGCACCAACATCATGGCCGTGACAGAAACTTGGTTGAGGGGTGATGACACCTTACTCTTAAATGAAGCCTCCCTGCCTGGTTATACCTTCCACCACTTGTCCCGCCCAGACTGCCGTGGTGGCAGTGTGGCTCTCATCTCCAAATCACACCTTGGTCTGTCCCCCTACTCCTCCGACACTTTTTCCTCCTTTGAGCATCTTACCTTATTCCACCCCTCTCACCTCTCATTTAAAATTTGCGTTCTCTGCCGCCCACCTAAGAACCATAAAAGTTTTATTACCGAGATATCTTCACTGCTCTCCTCCCTCAGCCTCTGCACCGAACAACTTCTCATCCTTGGTGATTTCAACCTCCATCTCAATTCATCATGCTCTCTCTCCTCTGAGTTCACTAGCCTCCTATCCTCCCTTAATCTCTCCCTCCATGTAAACGTACCAACCCATATTCACGGCCACTCCCTGGACCTTGCCATCTTACGTGGCCTCGCTACTCCCATCGTGTCAATCGCAGATAAGGCCATCTCTGACCACTTCCTCGTATCGCTCTCCACTCACATTCCCCTTCCCTCCCGCAATCCTTCTGTGTCTGTTCCTGGAAAAAACTCCCTCCCAACTCTCTTACAACTGTCCAGACTTTGGCCCTCCATTCACCATGACATTTCTGCAACTACCGATCTGCTCAACCACAGTTCTGACGAAGGGTCACAGACCTGAAACGTTAATTCTGTTTCTCTCTCCACGGATGCTGCCTGACCTGCTGAGTGTTTCCAGCATTTTCTGTTGTTATTTCTGCTCAACTGCACCCTCACCACCACTTTTGATGCCCCAGTCCCGATTAAAACAATTACTCTTTCTCACCGGTTCCCCCGGTACGGCCTGCATCGTCGCTCCCTTAAGTCCAAGGGACACAGACTTGAACTGATATGGCGGACAACTGGTTTAGCCATTCACCGCCAGATCTGGCTGGACCACATAAAGCATTCCTGCTCTCGTCTGCCAAAATTGCTCACTATTCCAGAATCATTCTGGAATGCAAAGATAAACACTGGCTTCTATTCTCTACTGCTAACTGTCTTCTTAAATCCCTCTCCCGTCTCCTCCACCCTCACCTCCTACAATAAATGTGAGGAGCTCATGGACTTCTTTGTCTCTAAGATTGAGACCATCCGTTCAGCTGCCTCTGTCACTTCCCTTTCTTCCCCTAGCCCACCGGGCCAAACTTCCTCTAAGGTTCCCCCTGCCCTAGCCCTGAACTCGCATCTTTCTCCAGTTTCTTTCCGATCTCCGCTCATGACCTCCCCGCGCTCATCTTGTCCATGAGACCCACTTCCTGCTCCCTCGACCCTATTCCCACTAAACTGCTGACCACCCAACTTCCTTTTCTGGCTCCCATGTTAGCTGACATTGTTAACAGTTCTCTCTCCTCGGGTACTGTCTGCTCTCCCTCAAATCTGCTGTCATCACCCCTCTCCTCAAAAAACCAACCCTTGGCCCCTCCGTCCTTGCAAACTACCACCCCATCTCCAACCTCCCTTTCCTCGCCAAAGTCCTTGAACGTGTTGTCGCCTCCCAAATCCGTGCCCATCTTTCCCGCAACTCCATGTTTGAATCCCTCCAATCAGGTTTCCGCCCTTGCCACAGTACCGAAACAGCTCTCATCAAAGTCACAAATGACAACCTTTGTGACTGTGACAAAGGTAAACTATCCCTCCTCGTCCTTCTTGACTAGTCTGTAGCCTTTGACACGGTTGACCACTCCATCCTTCTCCAACGCCTCTCCACCATCGTCCAGCTGGGTGGGACTGCACTCGCCTGGTTCCATTCTTATCTATGTAATCGTAGCCAGAGAATCACCTGCAATGGCTTCTCTTCCCAGTCCCCCATCGTTACCTCTGGTGTCCCCCACGGATCTATCCTTGGCCTCCTCCTATTTCTCATCTACATGCTGTCCCTTGGTGACATCATCTGAAAACACAGCATCAGTTTCCACATGTACGCTGACGACACCCAGCTCTACCTCACCACCACTTCTCTCGACCCCTCCACGGTCTCTAAATTGTCAGACTGCTTGTCCGACATGCAGTTCTGGAGGAGCAGAACTTTTCTCCAATTAAATAGTGGGAAGATCAAAGCCATTCTTTTCGGTCCCTGCCACAAACTCCGTTCCCTAGCCACTTCTTCTTCTTTCATATGGTAGTAGCAAAGCAAATCAAATGTCAATATCTAATACGATAGCAAAATACTGCAGATGCTGGAAATCCGAAATAACAACAGAAAACGCTGGAAAAACTCAGCAGGCGAGGCAGCATCTGTGGAGAGAGAAACAGAGTTAACGTTTCAGGTCGAAGACCTTTCGTCAGAACTGGAAATAGCAGGAAATGAAATAGATTTAAGGCAAGGATAAAGCTGGGAAAAGGGGGAGGGGATGAAAGAACAAAAGGAGAGATTAAGAGACATTAAGAGATATTCAAGGCAAGAGGTGGTGTTAATGTGACAGGTTAAGGCTAAAAGAAGTGTGAAATGCACTGGCAGAATGAAGGACAGCTGCCAGCTTCTAGGAGGGAAAAAAAAGGGGAGGGGCAGGGGCAAACAAAAGGGTGGATGAAAAAATAAAATATAAATGTGATTGGGGCTGAGGTTATGATCTAAAATTGTTGAACTCGATATTGAGTCCAGAGGGCTGTAGCGTGCCTAAATGAAAGATGAGGTGCTGTTCCTCGAGCTTACGCTGCGCTTCCGTGGAACAGTGTAATAGGCCGAAGACGGTGAGGTCAGAGTGGGAGTGAAGCGGTGAATTAAAGTGACAGGCGACCGGGAGCTCGGGGTCCCCCTTACGGACTGAACGGAGGTGTTCCGCAAAGCGGTCACCCAATCTGCGTTTGGTCTCCCTAATGTAGAGGAGACCACATCGTGAGCAGCGAATACAGTATACTAAATTGCAGGAAGTACAAGTAAATCGCTGTTTCACCTGGAAGGGGTGTTTGGGGCCCTGGACAGTGGGAAGGGGGGAGGTGTAAGGGCATGTGTTGCATCTCCTGCGCTTGCACGGGGAAACTACCATTCCTTGGAAGGGGTGCTGTGGGTGGTAGAGGAGTGGACTAGGGTGTCGTGGAGGGAGCGGTCCCTGTGGAATGCTGAAAGGGGAAGTGAGGGGAAGATGCGTTTGGTGGTGGGATCAAGCTGGAGGTGGCGGAAATGGCGGAGGATGATCCGTTGAATGTGGAGGCTGGTGGGGTGAAAGGTGAGGACAAGGGGAACTCTATCGTGGTTCCGGGAGGGAGGGGCAGGGGTGAGGGCAGAAGTGTGGGAGATAGAACGGACACGGTCGAGGGCCGTGTCGACCACGGTAGAGGGGAATCCTCGGTTGAGGAAAAAGGAAGACATGTCGGAAGCACTGGTATGGAAGGTGGCATCATCAGAGCAGATGCGGCAGAGACGGAGAAACTGGGAGAATGGAATAGAGTCCTTACAGGAGGCGGGGTGGGAGGAAGTGTAGTCCAGGTAGCTGTGGGAGTCAGTGGGCTTGTAGTGAATGTTAGTCAATAACCTATCCCCAGAGATGGAGATGGAGAAGTCGAGGAAGGGAAGAGAAGAGTCGGAGATGGACCATGTGAAGGTGAGGGAAGGGTGGAAATTGGAAGCATAGTGAATGAAATGTTCTAGTTCAGGGCGAGAGCAGGAGATGGCACCGATACAGTCATCAATGTACCGGAAAAAGAGGTGAGGGAGGGGACCTGAGTAGGACTGGAACAAAGAGTGTTCCACATATCCCACGAAAAGGCAGGCATAGCTAGGACCCATGCGGGTATCCATAGCAACACCTTTAATTTGGAGGAAATGGGTGGAGTCAAAGGAGAAGTTGTTCAATGTGAGAACAAGTTCAGCCAGGCGGAGGAGGGTGGTGGTGGATGTGGACTGGTTGGGCCTCTGTTCAAGGAAGAAGCGGAGTGCCCTCAGGCCATCCTGGTGGGGAATGGAGGTGTAGAGGGATTGTACGTCCATAGTGAAAAGGAGGCGGTTGGGGCCGGGAAACTGGAAACTGTTAAAATGGCGGAGGGCGTCGGAAGAGTCGCGGATGTAGGTGGGAAGAGACTGGACAAGGGGAGAAAAAATAGAGTCGAGATAGGAAGAGATAAGTTCCGTGGGGCAAGAACAGGCTGAAACGATGGGTCTACCGGGGCAGTCCTGTTTGTGGATCTTGGGAAGGAGGTAGAAGCGGGCTGTGCGGGGTTGGGGAACTATGAGGTTGGCGGCCGTGGGGGGAAGATCTCCAAAGGAGATGAGGTCTGTCAATATCTAAGTCAGATATCCAGGCCAAAGCTTCCGGTGTAAAAGCATGGATATCTTGTAGGCTGCCTGTGAATTTCCTCTGAGGGCAGTGCTCAATGATGTGCTCCAGGGTCTGGTTAGGAGCTCCACAGTCGCATGATGGGGATGCTTTAATCTTCCATCTATGGAGAAGGTGGCAGCATCTACCATGACCGGTTCTGAGGCGGTTGATGGTTGTCCACTGTTTGCGAGGAAGGTTTGATCCTTCAGGTTGTACTGTGGGGTCCTCTATAAGGAACCCATTCCGTATGTCACAGTTCTTCCAAGCATTTCGCCATCGGTCATCAAGGCTGAGGGGCGATCGCTGAAGGGCTTCGGCGACGGTCCAAAATGGCCTTCTAGATTTGAGATGGGTTGGTGGTGGGTTGTTCAAGTCGGCCTGGATCGGCATGTCTTTGCTGGTGTAGCGGTTGTATTCTCTGGAGGCTGCATATTCGCGGTGTAGGTGTGGTGGTGCAATGTTTACAAGCTCGGACAGCCAAGGTGTTGGTAGCGATAAAAGCGTACCGGTGATAATTCTCATAGCAGAATTCAGCTGGACATCAACGGATTTGACATGTGGACTTGATAGCCACGCCGGAGAGCAGTACTCCGCTGTAGAGTACACCAGGGCGAGTGCTGCCGTACGGAGGGTTTGAGCGTCTGCTCCCCATGTGGATCCGGCGAGTTTCTGGATCAAGTTGACCCTACTCTTTAGTTTCTTCCCAAGGTTCTGGAGATGTTGTCTATGCGACAGGGTGCGATCGAGCGTGACTCCTAAATAGGAGGGTTTTTTTGGCCTGGTTTACCTCTGCACTGCAAAAGGAGACTTTCAAAGCTTGGTTTGCTTGATGGGTGTAGAGGTGGAATGTCGAGGTGACGGTCTTTTGCAGGTTTGGCCGAAGTCGCCATCGGCGGAAGTAGGTCTTCCTCCTCTGTAAATCACTGGTCAGGGTCTCCTCGGTGATGGACAGATTCATGTTTTGTGGGTCCAAGGCAATGTCATCAGCGTATACGAACTTGCAGGACTCTGTTTCGGGCAGGCAACTGACTCCATCCCGCTCCCTAACATCTGTCTGAGGCTGAACCACACTGTTCGCAACCTTGTTGTCATATTCGACCCTGAAATGAGCTGCCGACCACATATCCGCAGCATAACAAAGACTGCCTACTTCCACCTCCGTAACATCGCCCGTCTCTGCCCTTGCCTCAGCTCATCCTCTAGACTTGACTATTCCAACGCACTCCTGACTGGCCTCCCACATTCCACCCTACGTAAACTTGACGTCATCCAGTACTCTGCTGCCCGTGTCCTAACTCACACCAAGTCCCGTTCACCCATCACCCCTGTGCTTGCTGACCTACATTGGCTCCCGGTTAAGCAGCGCCTCAATTTCAAAATTCTCATCCTTGTTTTCAAATCCCTCCCAGGCCTCGCCCCTCCCTATCTCTGTAATCTCCTCTAGCCACCACCCCTCCCCCCACCCCGAGATATCTGCACTCCTCTAATTCTGCCCTCTTGAGCATACCGGATTATAATCGCTCAACCATTGGTGCCTTCTGTTGCCTAGGCTCTAAGCTCTGGAATTCCCTGCCTAAACCTCTCTACCTCTCTTTCCTCCTTTAAGACGCTCCTTAAAACCTACCTCTTTGACCAAACTTTTGGTCACCTGCCCTAATTTCTTATGTGGCTCGGTGTCAATTTTTTTTGTCTTATAACACTCCTGCGAAGCGCCTTGGGACGTTTTACTACGTTCAAGGCGTTATATAAATACAAGGTGTTGTTGTTGGTTTGGTGTAGTTTGGTTTGATTTGGTGTGGTGTTATTTGGTGTGGTTTGATTTGATTTGATATGATGTGGTTTGATTTGATAGGGTGCGGTTTGATTTGGAGTAGTTCAGTTTGGTTTGGTGTGGTGTAGTTTGGTTTGGTGCAGTTTGATTTGATTTGGTGTGGTTTGGTTTAGTTTAGCGTGGTTTGGTGTAGTTTGGTTTGATGTAGTTTGGTTTGGTGTATAGTTTGGTGAGGTGTGGTATAGTTTGGTGAGTTGTGGTGTGGTTTAGTTTGGTGTATAGTTTGGTGAGGTGAGGTATAGTTTGGTGTATAGTTTGGTGATGTGTGGTTTAGTTTGGTGTATAGTTTGGTGAGGTGAGGTTTAGTTTGGTGTATAGTTTGGTGAGGTGAGGTTTAGTTTGATGTATAGTTTGGTGAGGTGTGGTTTAGTTTGGTGTATAGTTTGGTGAGGTGTGGTATAGTTTGGTGAGGTGTGGTTTAGTTTGGTGAGGTATAGTTTGGTGAGGTGTCGTTTAGTTTGGTGAGGTGTGGTTTAGTTTGGTGTATAGTTTGGTGAGGTGAGGTTTAGTTTGATGTATAGTTTGGTGAGGTGTGGTTTAGTTTGGTGTATAGTTTGGTGAGGTGTGGTATAGTTTGGTGTATAGTTTGGTGAGGTGTGGTATAGTTTGATGTATAGTTTGGTGAGGTGTGGTTTAGTTTGGTGTATAGTTTGGTGAGGTGTGGGATAGTTTGGTGAAGTGAGGTATAGTTTGGTGAGGTGTGGTTTAGTTTGATGTATAGTTTGGTGAGGTGTGGTTTAGTTTGGTGTATAGTTTGGTGAGGTGAGATTTAGTTTGATGTATAGTTTGGTGAGGTGAGGTTTAGTTTGATGTATAGTTTGGTGAGGTGTGGTTTAGTTTGGTGTATAGTTTGGTGAGGTGTGGTATAGTTTGGTGTATAGTTTGGTGAGGTGTGGTATAGTTTGGTGAAGTGAGGTATAGTTTAGTGAGGTGTGGTTTAGTTTGGTGAGGTGTCGTTTAGTTTGGTGTATAGTTTGGTGAGGTGTGGTTTAGTTTGGTGAGGTGAGGTGAGGTATAGTTTGGTGTATAGTTTGGTGAGGTGAGGTATAGTTTGGTGAGGTATAGTTTGGTGTATAGTTTGGTGAGGTGAGGTATAGTTTGGTGAGGTATAGTTTGGTGTATAGTTTGGTGAGGTGAGGTATAGTTAGGTGTACTCTTTTGTATGGGCACTTAAACCAAATAGCTGTAAATCAATAAAATTTCAAATGAAACTTAACAAATTAAATTAAAATTTGGTAGCCCGGGGTGACGATGCACTCCAGCCCCTGCGGCGTCCACCGGTCGCGGAAAAACTCAAGCGTGCCGGCGGACACCGCGTGCTCCATCTCCAGGGCCACCCGGGCGCGAACATGGCCGCGGAAGAGAGGCAGGCAATCGGGCCGAACGACCCCCTCGACCGCCTTAGTTTGGTGTATAGTTTGGTGAGGTGAGGTTTAATTTGGTGAGGTGAGGTATAGTTTGGTGAGGTTTAGTTTGGTGAGGTGAGGTATAGTTTGGTGAGGTTTAATTTGGTGAGGTGAGGTATAGTTTGGTGAGGTGAGGTATAGTTTGGTGAGGTGAGGTTTAGTTTGGTGAGGTGAGGTTTAGTTTGGTGAGGTTTAGTTTGGTGAGGTGAGGTATAGTTTGGTGTAGAGTTTGGTAAGGTTTAGTTTGGTGAGGTGAGGTATAGTTTGGTGTAGAGTTTGGTGAGGTATAGTTTGGTGAGGTGAGGTATAGTTTGGTGTACTCTTTTTGTATGGGTACCAAATCAAAAACTGTAAATCAAATAAAACTTTAAATGAAACTTAATAACTCAAATTAAAATTTGGTAACCCGGGGTGACGATGCACTACAGTCCCCGCGGCGCCCACCGGTCGCGGAAAAACTCAAGCGTGCCGGCGGACACCGCGTGCTCCATCTCCAGGGCCACCCGGGCGCGAACATGGCCGCGGAAGAGAGGCAGGCAATCGGGCCGAACGACCCCCTCAGCTTGGTGTATAGTTTGGTGAGGTGAGGTTTAGTTTGGTGTATAGTTTGGTGAGGTGAGGTTTAATTTGGTGAGGTGAGGTATAGTTTGGTGAGGTGAGGTTTAGTTTGGTGAGGTGAGGTATAGTTTGGTGTAGAGTTTGGTGAGGTTTAGTTTGGTGAGGTGAGGTATAGTTTGGTGTAACTCTTTTTGGTTGGACAGAGCCCAAATTAACTGTAAATCAATTAAAACTTTAAATGAGACTTAATAAATCAAATTAAAATTTGGAAGTCCGGGGTGACGATGCACTCCAGTCCCCGCGGCGCCCACCGGTCGCGGAAAAACTCAAGCGTGCCGGCGGACACCGCGTGCTCCATCTCCAGGGCCACCCGGGCGCGAACATGGCCGCGGAAGAGAGGCAGGCAATCGTGCCGAACGACCCCCTCGACCGCCTTAGTTTGGTGTATAGTTTGGTGAGGTGAGGTTTAGTTTGGTGTATAGTTTGGTGAGGTGAGGTATAGTTTGGTGAGGTGAGGTTTAGTTTGGTGAGGTGAGGTATAGTTTGGTGTAGAGTTTGGTGAGGTTTAGTTTGGTGAGGTGAGGTATAGTTTGGTGTAGAGTTTGGTGAGGTATAGTTTGGTGAGGTGAGGTATAGTTTGGCGTATAGTTTGGTGAGGTGAGGTATAGTTTGGAGAGGTATAGTTTGGTGAGGTGAGGTATAGTTTGGTGTATAGTTTGGTGAGGTGAGGTATAGTTTGGAGAGGTATAGTTTGGTGAGGTGAGGTATAGTTTGGAGAGGTATAGTTTGGTGAGGTGAGGTATAGTTTGGTGAGGTGAGGTTTAGTTTGGTGAGGTGAGGTATAGTTTGGTGTAGAGTTTGGTGAGGTGAGGTATAGTTTGGTGTAGAGTTTGGTGAGGTATAGTTTGGTGAGGTGAGGTATAGTTTGGTGTATAGTTTGGTGAGGTGAGGTATAGTTTGGAGAGGTATAGTTTGGTGAGGTGAGGTATAGTTTGGAGAGGTATAGTTTGGAGAGGTATAGTTTGGTGAGGTGAGGTATAGTTTGGAGAGGTATAGTTTGGAGAGGTATAGTTTGGTGAGGTGAGGTATAGTTTGGTGTATAGTTTGGTGAGGTGAGGTATAGTTTGGAGAGGTATAGTTTGGTGAGGTGAGGTATAGTTTGGAGAGGTATAGTTTGGAGAGGTATAGTTTGGTGAGGTGAGGTATAGTTTGGAGAGGTATAGTTTGGAGAGGTATAGTTTGGTGAGGTGAGGTATAGTTTGGAGAGGTATAGTTTGGTGAGGTGAGGTATAGTTTGGAGAGGTATAGTTTGGAGAGGTATAGTTTGGTGAGGTATAGTTTGGTGAGGTGAGGTATAGTTTGGAGAGGTATAGTTTGGTGAGGTGAGGTATAGTTTGGAGAGGTATAGTTTGGAGAGGTATAGTTTGGTGAGGTGAGGTATAGTTTGGTGAGGTATAGTTTGGAGAGGTATAGTTTGGTGTAGAGTTAGTTTGGGATCTGTCGCCTGTGACGTTAGGCGCATGCGCGGTGCGGGCCTCCAGTGTCGGCGGGGCCCGGCCTGTCAGAAATGGCGGCGGCCGAGTGAGTGAGTGAGTCGGGGATGGCATGGCGGGGAGTCAAGTGTTGGCGGGAGGAGGGAGTGGGCCGGGCCCAAACCGGAGCCTGGGGTACCCGAGGTTACCGAGCCACCTCCGGGGAGCGGGGGTATAGGCGGCCCAAAGATCGCCTCTTAGCTCCAGTCCCCACCACAGGCGGGAGCGGGGGATGGGGAGGCGGGAAACTACCTGCGTCCCGGAGCGACCGGTTAAAGAGTGTTTGCCGTTGCCCGGGCAACCGCTGGCTGGCTGGGGGAGAGGTGAAGGAGGGAGGGCCGGGGAGAGAGGGGTGAGGGAGCAGGAGCCTCAGTCTCTTCCCCCCATTCCCGGTGGAGGTGGGCAGCGAGTTCTTCAGCTCCCAAGGTAGGGATCCAGACTGACTTTCCCGGCTGTCTTGTGATTTATTGAGGCCGAGTGACTGACCTACCTGGTGTAGGCCGAGCCAGGGGCAGCAGTCACTGCAAACACCAGAGAATCTCATTCTCTACCCAGCTGAATATGTTCTCGGTGTTAAAACCTACAATTTCTATCAGATAATTTCTGTAGCGTGTCACCCTTTTTTTGGGGGGTTTCATTTCTCTGTCTTCATCTGGATGCATTCGTAATTACAGTCGAGGTGCTCAATTTGAAAGCACATTGAGGAAAGGTAAAATTAAACCAAATGCAAAAATAAGACAATGTCACATTAAATACATTCGTTGAATAGAGAAGTGATTGCATAAAAAAAAAAACAGGCTGTTCCCCTTCTCCTTGTTGGAATCTAGACAGCTGGTCTCCATAGGGAGTTAGTGAATGTCAGTATTTTATTTCTCCATGAAGATCATCACAGTTGAGCCCAATCCTTTCCTTGCCCAGCATCCATATGCGCACTTACTCGGAGAGATAACTGGGTAACAATCAGGAATGGGCAATCTGAATAATCGTATTCCCCTCCCTAACCCAGGAATGCTGAGGCTAATTTTGCCTCTTCTATTGATACTACTGTAGTCAGTGCTTCTTTGAACTTTTCTCCTTGTTTCTTCGAAGCTCCAAGTATATCACATTCTTCTTCCTTTATATATCCTCGCCTACTCTAACTCATTCCTAGGACTCATACTTTGGAGTTTCTTACCTTCCTCAGTCTTTCCTTCCATCTTCAAGCTTTCAAAACACGAATATTGCAGCACTAATCACTACTTCCTGACTTATCTTGTCTTCTCTTATACTCTTGGTGGTGTCCTGTCCTATGTTTCAATTCTGTTCACCTTTCAACAAAAAACAAATGAAAGCATTTTTAATAGTGTCTTGCTGCCAAACATCTCACTGTACGGAGGCTGTTTCACCATATTAGGAGCTGGATGATGATATGTTCCTGAGGAAATGGTGATCCTGATGCTGTAGTTCATGTATATCAGAAGGTTTCTCATCCCAAGATTGTCTTCAGCTGTTGTCGAACTTCAACTTAATATCAATTTGAAAATGTGACTTGAAACAGACTGCATATTTCACACAGAAAAATTCAGTCCTGAGACTGACCTTTCCTGGTAGTGTGGTGGACATTTGCTGTATTATAAAAAGAAAATACTGCAGATGCTGGAAATCTGAAATAAAAACAGAAAATGCTGGAGATACTCAGCAGGTCAGGCAGCATCTATGAAGAGAGAAACAGAGTTAACGTTTCAGGTCGATGACCTTTTGCAGTATTCTGGTATGGGACTTGGATGTCTAGGGCACCAAGTGACTGACACATTGCAAGCTGCCCTGTGTAAGTCCTGTCACCATGCTGATGTCTATCATATAGCTGAGGAAGAGATTTTGAGATTCTGGTCAAAAGCTGCTGGAAGAGGTTACCTTGAGGCCAGCTATGAGAATATGTGTTTAGATATCTAGTTGCCTGTGAGGATTGAGTTGCGGCAAGGCACACAGCACTGATGAAGCTTCACCTCTCTATAACAGGTGGAATCATCATTCTGGGTCTGGTGTGTCCATGTTTTGGTCAGGAGGAAGATGACAATACACTCTCAAATCTTATGGTGTAGTTGTTTTGGGGTCACGATGGCTCCAAGATGGCATGTCTGGCAATGGAAATTCAGAACCAAGTCAACCCTCCGTGGCAGACTTGGTAAGCCAATATTTAACCTCGACAGCTCCATGGTATTCCATAGCTAATGACTGACCAGGAGCCGGGCTCACCATTGTTACATGGGGCTGGGATTCTTCCCATTTAGCTCCAGGAAACTCTGGAAGCCAAAGTCCTGACTAGCAAGCTAAAATGGCTAGACAAGCAGTGGGGAGCTCACAGTTGCTCTGTGTTGGTAGGCTGCACAGTTGGCCAAACTCCAGCAGTCCACCTGCACACAATAGGGGGAGGGGGAATTGTAACCCTAAACCATGGCCATGCCAACCTGCACTAAGACTTGGGTTAGTGGGCTTATGCCCCTATGGCAAAAGAGTGCAGACAAACAGAAATTCTACCTGTGTGGATTTCTCAGTTATGGTTTACAGAATCTGAGACATGTTGATGGCTTTTCATGCCTGTTGCTGCCCAAACATCTGGTGCCCTTAGTTGTGTATCCTGCCCTACCAGTTCATGGTATGGATTTCAGGAACACAGGAATTTCTAGACGAAAAAAGACCAAGGTCCATATAGTTCACCTTCTACCATCCTGGTAGATGATACAATGACAATGGAATTGTTGACTAATCATAGCAATCACTCTCTATATCAATTAGTTTACAATAGACCCAGACATGAGGTGAGGAGAACCCCAGTGGTAGAGAGAAAGAAAGGACTTGTATTTCTATAGCACCTTCCACGACCTCAGGACGTCCCAAAGCGCTTTATAACCAATTAAGTACTTATGAAGTGTAGTCACTGAAGTAGGGTGGGAGGAGGCTCGTGTGGAGCATAAACACCGGCACAGACCAGTTGGTTTGAACGACCTGTTTCTGTGCTGTACATTCTATGAAATGCAGGAAATGCAGCAGCCAATTTATGCACAGTAAGGCCCCACAAACAGCAGTGTGATACTGACCAAATAATCTGTTTTAGTGATGATGATTGAGGGATAAATATTGGCCAAAACACCGGGAGAACTCCCCTGCTCTTCTTCGAAATAGTGCCATTGGGATCTCTTACATCCACCTGAGAGAGCAGACGGGGCCTCAGTTTCATGTCTCGTCCAAAAAACGGCACCTCCGACAGTACAGCACTCCCTCAGCCAGGATTATGTGCTCAAGTCTGTGGAGTGGGACTTGAACCCACAACTTTCTGACTCAGGCAAGAGTGCTATCAACTGAACTAGGACTGGCATCTTTGAGAGCTTTGGGAACCATAGGTCCAAAGTCACCTGTTCCTCCCAAGCCTGCTACACTCACCACATGTCATGTCTCCAATTACTCATATAATGTATCCCAAAATGCTATTTTCTGAAAGAAATCTATCTAATTTCATTTGAGAGTGATGGGGGATGGTGGTGGGCAGGTACCAAATGAGGCAGGGAGAGTGAGAGGAGGGTGACAACATTAGGGCGTAACAAGTGCAGAACGTGCCCAGGCCAGAGACAAATAATCCTCCTCCGTTCAAGTGCACAAAATAATCACACCAAAACCGTATAAGCATGCACAAAATAAATTTCTCAAGCAGCAGCAATTAAGGATCTCGGGTGGGGGGTGGTCTGGAGAACAGTTACTGCGCTCGGATATGTTGCTGCATTCTATTGGTGCATGGCCTGTCCAGGGGTGGGGACGAGCCTGCCCCTGGAGTTCCACTTGGCCATTCAAGTGAGGGAGGCAAAACAGGGGTGGCTACCTCCACACACGTGCAATGTCGGGAGCTCAAGGGCCAGCCATGGAGGAAAATCTTAATTATAGAAGCATATCCACTATAATCGGTTGATCGAGTAGAAAATTAATTTTAATATTAAAATACGATTGCGTGTTTTTCTCCCCTCCTCTCCAGAAAGCACTGACCCTTCCTGGGATACAGTTCTATGGTTGGCCGGTAGCCCTCCAGTAAGTACATTGCCAAAATGGCCGCCTCCGTATGTGACCTCAGATAATAAAGTGCAGGTCGGTTATTTGACCATGGAGAGCATCACAGCTAAGCCCCATGCTGTGCTCACCTGATGTTCATATCTGCACGCTTTTCAGTAGGTGATACGCTAGCAGGAATCCAGAGCGGGAACTCTGATTTCTCCCATCCCAACCCTAACCTTAATCTCTGCCAGTGTGCAGCAGGGAAGCAATTGTACCCTCTCAACTGCACCACCGCCCCTCCCCCCGCCCCCGGGCTGAGATTAGCTAAGTCAGCACAGACTAGCGATCAAACCTAGGACTCCCCTGGTCTGTATACTCAGTTGAGAGGTCGCACAACACCAGGTTATAGTCCAACAGTTTTATTTGAAATCACAAGCTTTCGGAGCTATCGATCGCCCCTTCCTCAGGTGAAGTAGAGAAATACAGACTCGACAAAGCATATATAGATAGATATATGTATACTGTATACTCAGTACCATATAGTGCATTTACCTGCCATTGAAACTAGCTGCTCTTTAACCCTTTTTTTCGTTGTGTATCTCAGTGTTATTTTTTATCTCCTGCAACCTGAACAAAGATGAGTCCATCACTTTAATGGCATGAGTTTTGTAACATGTTAGGACAGTTAATGGAGGGAGGGGATGTGCTGACAGTACTGATGCTTATGCCTTTTTTTGTGACAGTTGATTTCAGATGGCCTCAGGAAGAGAGGCATCCCATGCACTTGGAGAGTGTTCTCTCGAAGGGAATTCTTTGTATCCCGGTTTGTTGGATCCTTCTTTTCTAGCACAGACTTCTGCTCACGTGCGTTCTGCAATGGAGGCTCTGTCTAATCAGCCATCTCTGCTAAATGCAGGAGTAGGTCTTTGTGGGACTGATACGGAGCTACAAAAGATGTTAATTGATGAGAGAATGAGATGCGAACATCACAAAACCAACTATCAGACACTGAAGGCTGAACACACAAGGTATGCTAAAAGCAAAAAATTGCAGATGCTGGAAATCTGATACAAAAACAGAAAGTGCTGGGAATACTCAGCCACAATGTTCCCTCTTTATTTTGGGTGCACGGACCCTTTAAGGGGCTGCGCGGCTCATTCAAAATACCACGCATGTGCGTTTTTTCACATTGAAAAGCAGGCAAGCCAACTGCGTGGGAGGTCCAGAGAGCTGCACGGCCGCGCAGCTTAAAGGTAACATTGTTCAGCTGTGGAGAGAACAGAAAAGTTAACATTTTACGTGTGGACCCGCGGTTAGAAGTGCAGTTCTGACAAGGATGTCAAGGCCTTGGAGAGGGTGTAGAGGAGATTTACCAGAGAAGAGAGATTTCAGTTATGTGGAGAGACTAGAGAAGTTAGGATTGTTCTGCTTAGAGCAGAGAAGGTTAAGGGGAGGTTATAGAAGGTGCGGAATTCCTAAAATGCATCCAGGAGAACTTTTTTAGCCAGTATGTAGCAAGCCCAACAAGGGAGGGGGCGGTTCTGGACTTAGTTTTAGGGAATGAAGCTGGGCAGGTAGAAGGCGTATCAGTGGGGGAGCATTTTGGTGCTAGTGACCATAATTCTGTTAGATTTAATGTAGTTATGGAAAAGGACAAGGATAGACCAGGAATAAAAATTCTAAATTGGGGAAAAGCAAATTTTGCTAAGCTCAGAGGGGATTTAGCCATAGTGGACTGGAAACAGCTACTTGAAGGTAAATCAGTGTCAGAGCAGTGGGAGGCATTCAAGGAGGAGATCCGGAGGGTTCAGACCAAACATGTGCCCTTAAAGAAAAAAGGTGGGACTAACAAATCTAGAGATCCCTGGATGTCTAGAGACATACAGGGTAGGATAAAGAAAAAAAGGGAGGCGTATGACTGATACCGAGGGCTAAATACTCCAGAATCTTTAGAGGAGTACAGAAAGTGCAGGGATGTAATTAAAAATGATATTAGGAAAGCAAAGAGAGAGCATGAAAAATTCTTGGCAAGTAAAATCAAGGAAAACCCAAAGATGTTTTATAAATATATTAAGAGTAAGAGGATAACTAAAGAAAGGGTAGGGCCTATTAGAGATCATGAGGGCAATCTGTGTGTGGAGGCGGGAGACGTCGGTAGGGTTCTTAATGAATACTTTGCGTCTGTTTTCACAAAGGAGAGGGGCGAAGCAGACATTGCTATCGGGGGGGGGGGCGGGGGGAGGAGGAGTGTGAAATATTAGATGAAATAAACATAGTGAGAGAGGAAGTATTAAGAGGTTTAGCAGCTTTAAAAGTGGATAAATCCCCAGGCCCGGATGAAATGTATCCCAGGCTGTTAAGCGAAGCAAAAGAGGAAATAACAGAGGCCCTGACCATCATTTTTCAATCCTCTCTGGCTTCAGGTGTGGTGCTGGAGGACTGCTAATGTGGTACCCTTGTTTAAAAAGGGAGAAAAAGATAGACCGAGTAATTACAGGCCAGTCAGCCTAACCTCGGTGGTGGGAAAATTATTGGAAAGAATTCTGAAGGACAGGATAAATCTTCATTTAGAAAGACACGGATTAATCAAGGATAGTCAGCACGGATTTGTTAAGGGAAGGTCGTGTCTGACAAACTTGATTGAATTTTTTGAGGAGGTAACAAGGAGGGTAGATGAGGGTAGTGCGTTTGATGTAGTGTATATGGACTTTAGCAAGGCTTTTGATAAGGTTCCACATGGCAGACTGGTCACGAAGTTAAAAGCCCATGGGATCCAGGGCAAAGTGTCAAGTTGGATTCAAAACTGGCTCGGAGACAGGAAGCAGTGGGTAATGGTTGATGGGTGTTCTTGTGACTGGAAGGCTGTTTCCAGTGGGGTTCCGCAGGGCTCAGTACTTTTTGTGGTATTTATCAACGATCTTGACTTGAATATAGGGGGTATGATTAAGAAGTTGGCAGATGATACTAAAATCGGCTGTGTGGTTGATACTGAAGAAGGAAGCTGTAGACTGCAGGAAGATATCAATAAATTGGTCAGGTGGGCAGAACAGTGGCAAATGGAATTCAATCCGGAGAAGTGTGAGGTAATGCATTTGGGGAGGGCTAACAAGGAAAGGGAATACACATTAAATGGTAGGACACTGAGTAGTGTAGAGGAACAAAGGGACCTTGGAGTGCATGTCCACAGATCCCTGAAGGTAGCAGGCCAAGTAGATAAGGTGGTTAAGAAGGCATACAGAATGCTTGCCTTTATTAGCCGTGGCATAGAATACAAGAGCAGGGGGGTTATGCTTCAACTGTATAAAACACTAGTTAGGCCTCAGCTAGAGTACTGCGTGCAGTTCTGGTCACCACATTACAGGGAAGATGTGATTGCACTAGAGAGGGTACAGAGGAGATTTACAAGGATGTTGCCGGGAGTAGAGAATCTTAGCTATGAGGAAAGACTGGATAGGCTGGGTTTGTTTTCCTTGGAACAGAGGAGGCTGAGGGGAGACCTTATTGAGGTGTATAAAATTATGAGGGGCCTAGATAAAGTGGATAGAAAGGACAAAAATGTGCGGGTTAGGTTGATTTGGCTATGATAAATTGACCCTTAGTGTTAGGGGGGGATTAAATATGTGGGGTTATGGGAATAGGATGGGATATGTTAGGGGGGAATTAAATACGTGGGGTTACGGGGGTAGGGTGGGATATGTGTACTGTGGGGATTAAAGCAGGGACAGGGTACTGGATTTGGATGATCAGCCATGATCGTATTGAATGGTGGAGCAGGCTCGACGGGCCGAATGGCCTACTCCTGCTCCTAGATTCTATGTTTCTATGACCTCTTTCCCTTAGCAGAGGGGTCAAAAACCAGGGGGCAGAGATTTAAAGTAATTGGGGGAAGGTTTAGAGGGGATTTGAGGGGAAATTTCTTCATCCAGAGGGTTGTGGGGGTCTGGAACTCACTGCCTGAAAGGGTGGTAGAGGCAGAAACCCTAACCACATTTAAAAAGTACTTAGATGTGCACTTGGGATGCTGTAACCTGCAGGGCTACGGACCAAGAGCTGGGAAGTGGGATTAGGCTGGATAGCTCTTTGTTGGCCGGCGCGGACACAATGGGCCGAAATGGCCTCCTTCCGTGCTGTAACTTTCTATGATTCTAGAATTGAGGTGTTAAAAATTATGAAGCGTTTTGATAGAGTAAATAAGGAGAAACTGTTTCCACTGGCAGGAGGATTGGTAACCAGAGGACACCGATTTAAGATAATTGGCAAAAGAACCAAAAGGGAGATGAGGAGAAATTATTTTACGCAGCGAGTTGTTGTGATCCGCAATGCACTGTCTGCAAGGGTGGTGGCAACAGATTCAATCGTAACTTTCAAAAGGGAATTAGATATGTGCATGTAAAGGAAAAATTTGCAGGGCTATGGTGAAAGAGCAGGGGAGTGGGACTAGTTGGATAGCTCTGTCAAAGAGTCAGCACTGGCACGATGGGCTGAATGGTCTCCTGTGCTATATGATTCTACCGGAAATGTTAACTCATTTGTTCTCTGCAAATACTGACTAACTTGCTGAGTGTTTTTCGCATTCTGTTTTCGTTACACAAGATATGCTTGAACATACATATTCTAGATGTTTCAGAATATTTCACGTTTTCATTATGCAAGAATGTTAATGGCTGCGGATTTATCTTGCAGTGAGTATAATTATGCTTTTAAAAAAAAAAAAAAGTTGCTCATATTTTAAAATACTACAGTAATGCACGGTGAAGTAGTTTGTTTGCCCTGGAATTAAACAATGAACAAGCTAGCAGCAGCTATAGTTGAAGCTTGTGAACCTTCCAGCATCAGCCCGTGTATTGTAACGACCGGAGATACTGTTGATGCAAATTGCGTACAGTGGAACAAGAGGGGGGAGCAACTTTGTAGCTTGTTTCCTGCAGAAATCTGGCAGTGAGCACTTGGATGCTTCAGCTGATCGTTTTTGAAACTGTCCCACAGTAATAACCAGGAGGGGGCGAACACATCTCATTTTAGGAAGGTGTAAAATGATGGCTTCAACTGGCCCGCTTGCATACTTCCCTCCTCTCAGCCCTTTTGGTATTACTTTTCAGAACAGAATTCCGCCCTTGACACCCAAATTTAATGTGAAGATTTCTATTGCTCGCTTGGCGTCGGTGCAGTCTGATCTTTTTGAATGGCACCGACGTAGATCATGCATTGTAATGCTGTGCATGAAATTGCCAGTCTCCTCTTGGTAGAGGGCCCACCTGAAAAAGTTTAAAATGACGAGGCTATAAGCTTGTTTCTGTCATTCGAAGCTCCAGCAGCTGATGAGCAGAGCTGGGTCTGTTCAGTTTTTTTTTAGTGAATCGTGCACCTGCTTCCTCGGGTCACGGGACATTACAGATTGCATCGCACAGTTCAGTACATTTGGGTAGCACTATGGTTCGATAGGCCAGTCATTTCTTACAGGAACCTAAAGGGGAAGGAAAGTTAGGAGGGCTACTTAAAGAACTTCCCCTTTTTATGGAAGAAAATGATGAGCGTGTTTTTGAAAACATCAGTTTTATTGCTGATATGGGGAGCTCCAAGTAGGGCCTCCCTCCCTGCGAGCCTGTTCTGGTGATGTTAGTTATAGGGAGCCCTGGCAAGCCCGCTGGAGAAGCTCTGTTGCAATCAGCGGGAGCCATTACTTCAAACCTGGCTGAGAGTTCCTCTGAGCCATCTTACTCTGGGGAAACCGTGTTTCAGGCTGGGGATTTGACAGTCTCTCTGTCAGCAGAAAGAATGACATTTTCTAAAAGATAAATTTAGTGCTCAACAACAACAACTTGCATTTAGATAGCACCTTTAACGTAATAAAATGTCCCAAGGCATTTCGCAGGAGCGTAATCCGACATAAATATTGACACTGAGCCAAAGAAGGAGACATCAGCACAGGTGACCAAAAGCTTGGTCAACGAGGCAGGTTTTATGGAGTGTCAACAGATTAGAAAGTAGCTAAAGTATTACCAATCTTTAAAAAAGGGCCTAGGGTTGACCCAAGGAACTTCAGGTTAGTAAATCTAAGATCTGCTGTGGGTAAAGTATTTAGAAGGCATGCTGAAAGTGGGGATAGTGAAATGCCTAGGTAGGGTATGGTAAGAGGGAGTCAGCATGGAGTTATGGGAGAGAGGTCTTGTAGTCAATGATGGATCTCATTGACAGTGGAAAGTCTGTGCACATGCAGTATTTAGATTTCAGTAAAGCTTTTTCGGAAGCGATTAGGCAACGAGGTGGGAAGACGTGGAGTAGGAGACAAGCTTCCGAGGTGAATTGAAAATTGGCTAAACAAGAGAAATCAAAGTGTGTTTGTGAATGGAGCCACATTGACATGGCAATAGGTCACTAGTGGGGTGCCACAGGGAATGGTGCTGGGGTCATTGCTGTTTACCGATGATTTGGACCTGGGGACAGAACTGTGAAGGTTTGCAGGTGACACCAAATTATGGGCGGGGCGGGGCTGGGGGGGGTGCTGGCATTTGGTGATAGGGGAGAGGCAAACAAAATACAAATGAATCTGGATAGATTGGGAAGGTAGGCTAATACGTAGCAAATAGCATTTAATGTGGACAACTGCAAGGTAATAAGACTAGGAAAATGAAAAACAATAGGGGGGAAAAATTCAGTTGCTTTGCGCCTCCCTTTAACGCACTAAGAGGGCGCTAATGGAGTGCAAAGCAACTAGCACCCAGGCGCGGCGATGTTTGCACCACTTGCGAAATTGACCAGACATTTTGCGGCGGCGCTAAACACTACTGCCATGATCTCCTGCGCCCTGCAGATCGTGATGTCAGTCGAGCGTGCAACGCCCCGGTAGCGCCCGGACCGGATATCACAGAATCACAGAATCCCCACAGTGCAGAGAGAGGCCATTTCGGCCCATCGAGCCTGCACCGACACATATTCCACCCTATCCCCGTAACCCCACGTATTTAATCCCCCTAACACTAAGGGTCAATTTATCATAGCCAAATCAACCTAACCCGCACATCTTTGGACTGTGGGAGGAAACCGGAGCACCCGGAGGAAACCCACGCAGACACGGGGAGAATGTGCAAACTCCACACAGACAGTCACCCGAGGCCGGATTCGAACCCGGGTCCCTGGCGCTGTGAGGCACCAGTGCATTGAGTGGCGCCTCCTGCCTTACCGCCTGCTGCTAGCAACGGCAGTTTGAGGGGAGCGTTTTGCAGTCGGGAAGGGACTGGGGGAGCGCTATTTAAAGGCGACCGCTTCCTGCCTTTTTTTGTCGGTGACATTTTTGCACCACGTATTCTGGAGAACGAGAGAGACTTCTGGAGAGATTCAATGCTGTGTGAAGGAGTTTTGGGTACTGAGCAGCACTTTGCAGGTTAATTTTGATTTGACCTTCCTTCCATCGATTTAGAAGAGATTATGGGGGCTGCACTCTGAGCTCTTTCCCTGGGCCTCTCCATTGTTCTTTCCAGCAGATTTGATGTACAGGTCTCTCCAGGCCGAGATTCAAGGCTGCAATGAGCAGGGTGTGGATGGAGAGCAAGATCGACCCTCCCCTTTAAGAACTGGCCGGCGCCAGTGTGTCTGTGTTCCATTGCTGACTGACATCACATGAGCTGCGCCTCGCTCCTCGGCGTTAGCGTCTTAAGAGAGGTGTGTAGCGCCTGATTTAGCTCTCCAATCACCTCCAGGGGCGATAGAAGCCAAGTTTGCAGTCAGAGGTGATAATTAGTGCCAGGCGCTAAACTTTGCGCCCGGCTGATAATTGCGCCCCAAACGGGGCGATACCAAATTTCTCCCCCAAGAAGTCTAAATTACATAGTTTTAGGCAGCCAGAAACGACAGCACAATGTGCAGCAGCAGTAAGAAAAGCTAATCAGATCTTGAGGTGTGTAGATGGAGGCATAGAGCACGACTCGAAGGAGGTGATGAGGATTCTGTACAAGGCATTGGTACAGTCACAGCAGGAGTAGTGTGGTACAGTTCTGGTCACTGCACAACAGCAAGGATATACAGGCATTGGAGAGAGTGCAGAAAAGGACAACCAAACAGATACTAAGCTTAAGGCATCTGAGTTATGAGGAGGGCGAAGAGGTTTGGGATTGTTTACTCTGAAGAAGAAATGGTTTGGGGATGCAAGTTCTTTCTTACTCAAACCTATTATACTGTCTAATTATTTAGAGATGAATCAAACTGATCTTAGTTAAATATATGCTTGGGTTGCAGGGAAATTTTCAATTCGATGGATTATAGAACTATCAAAGTTGGGTGACAGTAGTTGCTGTGATGCTGTGTTAATTGCATGCCCTTTGTAAAATATTGAGTTTTTTAATGCTGCAGGTTGCAGGATGAATACACAAAAGCCCAGCATGATCTGAAACGACTGCTCACAGATAAACAAAGCACCCAGGAGAAATTCCACCTTCTACTAGCTGAACTGCGTGGAGAATTGTTAGATAAAACGAGGGAGCAAGAGGAACTGAAAATGCAGGTGAGGTGACAGTTTTCCGAAAATCAAATTCCTATCAGCTGTATCAAATTCAGGTAATAGAAATAAATAATTGGCAAAAGAATTATATTGTGCATTGTAAAAGGGGCTCCTGAAAAGACAAATTTATGCAGGTGTGAGAAAGAAAAAGTTGCATTTATATAGTGAGGTGAACTAGGGGTGTCTGAGAGCAATCTCGAGGTATTTGAAAGAGACCTAAAGGAGTTAGCATTGTCCTTGACGTGCTCTGTTACTGTGGAGCAGCAGTCAATAACACAAGTAACTAGGCAGCCAGATCAGACTGCAAGATAGAAGATGTCCTGCTAAAACTGTACAGTACTCTGGGCAGAACACAAAAGAAAGTCTTGCATTTATATAGTGCCTTTCACGACCTCAGGACGTCCCAAAGTGCTTTACAGCCAATTAAGTACTTTTGAAGTAAAAACAGAAAATTCTGGAAATACTCAGCAGGTCAGGCAGCATCTGTGGAGAGAGAAACAGAGTTAACGTTTCAGGTCGATGACCCTTCGTAAGAACTGGAAAAAGTTAGAGCTGTAACAGATTTTAAGCAAGTGCAGGGACAGGGAAAGGGAGGAGGGGAGGAAAGAACAAAAGGGAAGGTCTGTGATAGGGTGGAAGGCAGGAGAGATTAAATGACAAAAGGGATGATGGTGCAAGGCAACAGGGGATGATAATGGGACCAGCAAAGAAACAAAAGATGAGTCTAGAGAAGCTGTAAATAACAACAGCAGAACCACATTACCAACACCTGCTGTCCGAAAAAATAGCAGTGGTTATGATCTGAAGTTATTGAACTCTGTGTTGCGTCTGGAAGGTTAGTCACTGTTGTAATGTAGGAAACGGGGCAGCTAATTTGCACACAGCCTGAGTGCTGCGTTGGCCACCCGACATACAAAAGAAACATTTGAGCGCTGGAGGCAGTGCAGAGCAGAGTCACATGGCTGGTCCCTAACATCAGATGACTGAATTAGAAGCAAAGACACGAGAAACTTGGTTCTCCTTGCTTGAAAGGAGGCGACGTGAGGATACCTCACGGAGGTGTATATTTAAGATAATTTCAGATAAGATGTTAAACCGAGGCCCCCTCGGGCGCACGTAAAATATCCCATGGCACTATTTTGAAGAAAAGCAGGGGGGTGGGGGGGTTCACCCCGGTGTCCTGGCCAATATTTATCCCTCAACTAACATCACTAAACACAGATTACATTGGCATTTATCACGTCGTTAATAGGACCTTGCTGTGCGCAAATTGACTGCTGCATTTTTCTACATTACAACAGTGACCTATAATTCAAAAGTACTTCATTGGCTATGAAGCGCTTTGGGACATCTTGAGGTTGTGAAAAGCAAGTTCCTTTCTTTCCTTTCTTTCCTTTCTTTCCTTTCATAAATAAACATTATAGGAAGGGTAAATCTGGAACACACAAGTGGTCAAGGCGTGGAATGGGTTTTTGGGCAGACTACAGAAAGCAAAAACCTTTAGCAATAGTTGGATGCTGTAATGGAGGAGCTGTAGGTTTTTTTTAACCTATCTTGTTATAGTGCAGTAAGTTAATAAGAACCATAAAATGTTCTTCCTTTGATGAACAGATGATTCAGATTGCAGTGAAAAGATATAACATGTGTTTTGTAATAGTTGCTCCTGCATCTAGCAAACAAATTCTAAAATGTCCAGTTAATTTGCTGCTCTTTATACTACAGCACAGGTTATGTGATGCCTAATGTTTTCCATATATCACTGTTGGCTCATTCATCTGTTACCTGCCCATTAATTTATTGGTAATTAAAGTTTAAAAAAAATCTTCACTGTTTTATATAAATAACAAAAATATGCTGGTGAGTTTAAGGCCATATGTTAATCAGTTTTCTAGTGAAATTCGTAAACCACTCTTGTGGATTGAATTACAGTCATGTGAACTATTCAATAGGTAATAAGAGCCTAGATTTTTGGACTCTGGTTGAATCAAGGGATATGGAGATTGGGTGGGAAAGTGGAGTTGAGGTTGAAGATTCGCCATGATCTCATTGAATGGTGGAGCAGGCTCGAGGGGCTGTATGGCCGACTCCTGCTCCTATTTCTTATGTTCTTATACCCCTAGTTGCTATATGAATTGTACAGAGCGAGTACTTGAGGGTAAAGATTTTGATTTCTTAGGGACTTTCAGAAATCTGCCTGGAAATGGAGAAAAATGTTTTTGAAAAATCATAATGCTTCTGACTGGCTTTATCAGGAAGCTAATTATATTCTAACTTAACCAAAAGTTCTGACGAAAGGTCATCGACCTGAAACGTTAACTCTGTTTCTCTCTCCACAGATGCTTCCTGACCAAGTGTTTCCAGCATTTTTGTTTTTATTTTGGATTTCCAGCATCTGCAGTATTTTGCTTTTGTATTAACCAAAAGAATGCTGGAAATACACAGGCCAATCAATATCTGTATATAGAAAAGACAGGCTTTGAGCAGAACCCTTCCCTTATAACGCAACGTGATTTTCTTTCTTCATTTGATAACCTTTTTTATTTTCCCACCCACTGTCAACAGGTATTAACACCCCAAAAGCTGGAGCTACTAAAAGCACAAATCCAACAAGATCTAGAGGCACCTATGAGAGAACGCTTCAGAAGACAAGAAGAGGTGGGAATAGGGAGAAGAGAAATCCCTTTTTTATTACAAATTTTGTTGGAATTACTAAAATGATAAACAGATTTGTGTCATTCTGAATTATGTATAAAACTGGGGACCTTTCAATGTTTTAGGAAGCTGAAAGATACAGAGCAGAGTTTAATAAATTGCGATATGAACATACTTTCCTAAAATCAGAGATTGAGCATCAAAAGGAAGAGTACGAACGAATCCTGGATGAGAAGGTGATCCGGTTTGAAGCTGAGGTAAGTCTTGTGGATGAGCAGTTTTGTTATGAATTCCTGTTTTGCTTGATTATTCAGTTTGCCTCTGATCTGATTGTGAATGCCGATATCTATCGTCAGACGATCAATTGGATCCGTAGGATGCGTTAGTGCCCCAGGATTCCTGTGTTCAGCCGCCAACTTCGGTTCCTGACCGCTGGGAGTTTCCCCGTGCTGTTTCCCCAACAGTAGTTGCTTGCATGATCTGTGCCTTTGTCATTCATTAAATATGGCTATCCCAGCACTGCTTCCTTTTCAAATTCCCCTCTCTTATGAGAAACAGAGGGGGATTTATTACAGGGCCAACAGAGCGGTATTTATGACAGGGCTATATACCTGCAGGCATTTGTTTCTACCCTTAATAACTTCACAAGCCTCAGCACATGTTATAGTGAAGTTTCCTTCCTTTAATGTCAGCTGTGGCTCAGTGGGCAGCACTCTCGTCTCTGAGTCAGAAGGTTGTGGGTCCAAGTCCCACTCCAGAGACTTGAGCTTAAAAGTCTAGACTGACACTCCAGTGCAGTGCTGAGGTAGTGCTGCATTGTCGGAGGTGCCGTCTTTCGAATGATACATTAAACCGAGGCCCCGTCTGCTCTCTCAGGTGGACATAAAAGATCCCATGGCTCTATTTTGAAGAGGAGCTGGGGAGTTCTCCCCGGTGTCCTGGCCAATATTTATCCCTCAATCAACATTAAAACAGATTATCTGGTCATTATCACATTGCTGTTTGTGGGACCTTGCTGTGCAAAAATTGGCTGCTGCGTTCCCTACATTACATCAGTGACTACACTTCAAAAGGACACGCCCCCCCCCCTCCCCCCCTCATCAACACTGCTTCCCGAAATGGTCATGATTAGAATTTTGAATGTGTTCTATTTCACACAAGTAAAGAGGCAGTGCTCATCAGTACTGAGGGAGTGCGGCACAGTCTAAGCTGCCACCTTTCAGATGCGTGGTTAAACCGACGCCTCGTCTGCCCCTTCAGGTGAATGTAAAAGATCCCATGGCACTATTTTGAAGAAGAGCTGTAGAGTTCTCCCTGGTGTCCTGCCCAATACTTATTCCTCACCCAACATCACTAAAACAGATTATCTGGCCATTTAACTCATTGCTGTTTGTGGGACTACACTTCAAAAGTACTTAATTGGCTGCAGAAATGCTTTGGGACATCATGAGGTCGTAAAAGGCGCTATATAAATGCAAGTTCTTTTCTATCTTGCACCTCTATTACTGACTTATGGGCCTCGATATTACCCTCCCCACATGATGGGCGGGAGACGGTTGGGAGTTAAAAATTTCAAATCGGGGAACGTGTTCCCAACCTGCCACATATGAGCCTGCTGCCATTTTTACGGCGGTGGGTTGTGTGGCGTGCGAGTGTCCAATCTTGGAGAGGCGGGATACTTCATTATAATATTTAAATCAGGCTACCACAGTGCAGTTAGGAGCCGGCCGGGTTTCCCTGGGCTCAGGAAACCCAGTAGTGAAATACAGGCAGGAACTGCTGGCTCCAGCAAATTAGTGTTTTTCAGAGCACTTCTTGTGAGCCAGGAGGAGCCAGGAGTGCTCCCCCAACCCCGGCCCCTCAAAGAAGCCTTTGGCCTCCTTTCTGCCGATTATAGCTTTTCCTTGCTGCCGTGATCGGCAGCCCCTCCAACCCTCGCCATTGCCGGGCTCTGTCAATCTGGCTGGCTGCCGGGCGGGAAATGGAAGAAGAAAATGGTATTGAGGTGTTGCCATTAAATTCAGCAGGACCTCCGTGTCCCTGGGCTCTCCGGAACCCCCCTCCCAGCCCTCGCTACCGTGCTCCCTTGCACCCTCCGTCTCCCCCTCCCCCCCCCGGTAAATATTGTGCCCATGATCGCCGTAAATTTGATGTGTGATGCTTTTCTGTAATTTTTCAAAGGTAACTGGAAACCCCCATTTGTGCATGAGTAATTATTGGACTTTTAAAACCAGATACTGCACATGGCTTGATAACGGTTGGGAGTGATATCTATAAAGACGTGATCGCACTAGAGAGGGTACAGAGGAGATTTACGAGGATGTTGCCTGGACTGGGGAATTTTAGCTATGAGGAAAGATTGGGTATGCTGGGGTTGTTTTCTTTGGAACAGAGGAGGTTGAGGGGAGACTTGATTGAGGTGTATAAAATTATGAGGGGCCTAGATAGAGTGGATAGGAAGGACCTATTTCCCCTAGCAGAGAGGTCCATAACTAGGGGGCATAGATTTAAAGTAGTTGATAGAAGGATTAGAGGGGAGTTGAGAACCTTTTTCACCCAGAGCGTGGTGGGGGTCTGGAACTCACTGAAAGGGTGGTAGAGGCAGAAATCTGCATCGGGTTTAAAAAGTACTTGGATATGCACTTGAAGTGCGGTAACCTACAGGGTTACAGACCAAGAGCTGGCAAGTGGGTTTAGGCTAGATGGCTCTTTTTTGGCTGGCACAGAAACGATGGGCTGAATGGCCTCCTCCTGTGCTGTAAATTTCTATGATTCTATGATAATATATAATGTTACAAACTCTTACCCACCTTTGGTTTACGAAAAATCCAAAAAAGCTTTACACAGATCGTAAAGTTATACCTTTCAGATCTCTGAAAATGGAACACAAATGCGCCTCACATTTTAAGTTGGCCTTCTACAAGGTAGAAATCTGTGGCTAATGCTACACTGATATTCAGATCCGCCTAATCAAAAAACAAGCCAGCCTGTTGTCAGTTTTCCAATGGACTGGATGCATTTGTATACTGAAGGAAATGCCTAACATTCAGGTTCTTGTATCCTAATAACATTAGATAACACCAAAAGACCATAGACTGAATTGAGATCTTTACATGCGCCATTTTCTAAAATTCTTGAATATTAGAATGAGACCAGAATCAATGAGAATGAATGAGAACAGAATCAATGAGAATGTATGAGACCATCTACATTGCTGTGATCACATGGAAGGATTTATATGTGAAAGAAAGAAAGACTTGCATTTATACAGCGCCTTTCATGACCACCGGACGTCTCAAAGCGCTTTACACCCAATGAAGTACTTTTTGAATTGTAGTCACTGTTGTAATGTAGGAAACGTGGCAGCCAATCTGTGCACAGCAAGCTCCCACAAACAGCAATGTGATAATCTGTTTTTTGTGATGTTGATTGAGGAATAAATATTGGCCAGGACACCGGGGATAACTCCTCTGCTCCTCTTCAAAATAGTGCCCTGGGATCTTTTACTTCCACCTGAGAGAGCAGAAAAGGCCACCTGAACATTTAAACGTCTCATCTGAAAAGACGGCTCCTCTGACAGCACAGCACTCCCTCAGTACTGCACTGTAGTGTCAACCTAATTCTTGTGTTCGTCTCTGGAGTGGGACTCGAACCCACAACCTTCTGGCTCAGAGGTGAGCTTGCTACGAACTGAGCCACGGCTGACACCTGGTGAGATGTGATAAGGTAGTGAGAGATTAACGTAAGCTCAGTGTAACTTAAACTAGCCAACTGTAAGCATCTATATTTTGAATGCAGGATAATATTTCTTGGGCTGTAGTCCAAGCCTCCCATTCATTTTCCAGTTGTCCTAATGCATTTTAATCTTCATACCATGTGTGAGAAAACAACTGTACACACCTGCGCTCAATTGAACATCTTCAGCCATTTCTAGATGATGATGGAACAGTTAAAGATTTTAAAAGCAGATCATTTTTATGGTGACAAAATTAAATAATGAGAACTGAGAAAACAAAGAGGAAGGTTGGCAAATTACAATTTTCGAATACATTCAATTTGAAATTGTGTTGGTTTTAAAACTGATCGTTTGAATCCCACATCCTGTTTAGGTGTAACATTGATGCGGAGATGCCGGTGTTGGACTGGGGTGGACAAAAATGAGAAGTCGCACAACACCAGGTTATAGTCCAACAGTTTTATTTAAAATTACGAGCTTTCGGAGCTGTTGCCCCTTCGTCAGGTAAAGGTATAACCTGGTGTTGTGCGACTTCTCATAGGTGTAACATTGGTTAAGACTTGCCAATTATTATTTTTTGTTGTTGTACGTAAACATCCTCAATTTGTTTTCTGCACGTTTTCTTGTTTCATCGTGCTAAATGGGCAGGTTGATGATATAGTCCGAGACCCCCTGCTAATGCTACTCTAAACTGGCTATTAGTACATGCAAGAGCTTGACCGGGGGACCTATCTTCCTCTTACCTGGAGGAAACCACCTGAGCTCCACTAAGTGCTTCTCCACATTCATGCAGTTGAGATTAGGACCGTGGTAACGGAAACTTGGTTCACACCACTTTGTTTGTGGCATCAGTTGATAACATTGCTCTGCCAATTGGTATTTTAACCCTTGCTGTTCCAAGGATCAGATCCCATCTGGATGTGATCAACTGCTGGTGCCATGGATGACTCATCCTGTGCTAGTGCTGAATTTGATGTTAGAAAATTGTGTCAAAGATTGTCCTGGTTACACAACCACATTGGTCTTTGGGGTGCTAAGAAAGAGGGAGGAGACCCTGTTGGGGAAAAGGAGGGAACAGGAAAACAAATTCTCTTATTTTTGAGGTGGGAAGGAGAGAGACTGTTGGCGAGAGAGGGAGACCTTCCTGAAGGAGGTGGAGGATGGGGGGGGGGAGACGCACACCCACAAACAAATGTTAGGGAGATTGGGGGAAGACCCTGTTGAGGGAGGGTGAGAAAGAAAAAGAGATTTCATGGTGGGAGGGAGGGAGGGAAAACACTCCGTGAAGTAGGAAAGGGAGAAACGGAGAAATACCAACTTTGTTCCATAGAAGCATAGAAATTTATGGCGTAGAAGGAGGTCATTTGGCCCATCGTGTCTGTGCCTGTGTCACTTGTTGGAGAGGGAGAGAAACCAACCCTGTTGGGGAGGATAGTGGGAGGGAATAAATTTGTGCCATTTTCATTTTGTTCCCTTGCAACCACTGTGTCTTATTGGTCACTGAACAGAGGGTGGGGAATGTTGCCAGTTAGGTGTAGGATGGGATCAGGCGTGTGAGCAGTGGGACTGTGGCTGGGGCTCATGTGTCTGGGTGGGCGCTTTAGCCCAAATAGAGTTGCTGGGGCCTGGGGCTAGGAAATGCAGCCTGGACACAGTAGGTTATGGGGAGGTGGGAAGCCGAGCGATGAGACTGGGTTGGGAGAAAGTGCTTCATCGTTACGTACTAAACTCTCTTTTTTCTGCCGTGAGATGCAGAATAAGGCACTGTGAAAGCACTTGTTCTGCCAGTCTTCACCCTGTGTGTCCACTTAAAATCGCAGCTCCTGCTCTAACAGCAGACCCTGCTCCCTCACTGGCCCAGCCTCAGACCCTCTTAACACTTTCTCCTGGCCCCACGCCAGCTTCAGGTCCCAGACCCGGCCCAGCTCTCTCCCATCCCCATTCCCTGCTCGCTCTACATTCCAGCTTCATATCTGGTGGCCTCTCTGTTCTAAACCAGGCGAACACTCCAGTTGCTGTCTCACCTTTGCATGTTGCATCATTTCCCAAATGGGTCATTACTGATCTTAGAAACCACAGCTCCAGATCCACCGTGACAACAAGTCGGAAGACCATTCAGCCAACAGTTGGGGAACATTGCTCTCTATTTTAACCCTTGCTGTTCCATGGATCAGATATTCCATCTGGATGAGATCAGCAGGGTACAGATACGTCCCAGCCCCAGTTTATTTCTCACCCATGCATGGTGCAGGGGTTCATAGATGGCTTCGCCTGCTCCCCCCCCCCCCACCCCATACCCTTCTCCTCACTTCCACATGCCTTTCGTCTTGCTGTGTAGTCTGACCTATTCTGTGGGTGGGACAAATATCAGTACCCACCATCTACCAGCTTGGAGGTTATGTGTGCTGGAGGGAATGTTGCAACGCTGGCATCCTCATGTTTTATGGACATGACTGAGTCCAAGAAAATTGGACTTTGATTTTGAACCTGATTAAAGTGATCATGGGCCCTGTGGCTTGTTGGGGCTAGAGATATAAATCCCTTTGGATTTCAGTATGGATATCTAATTGACTTTTAATGTATCCTGATCTTTGGAAGTCTGTTTGGTACGCCTGTACAGCTCTGTATTCCATCTG
This sequence comes from Squalus acanthias, assembly GCA_030390025.1. NCBI lineage: Eukaryota > Metazoa > Chordata > Chondrichthyes > Squaliformes > Squalidae > Squalus > Squalus acanthias. Next base: position 75,858,406 of record CM059434.1, on the reverse strand, counting down.
GAACTTGGGGAAGTCAGCCCAAGTCAGAGATGATCACGTGTCATGATTGTATTCCTCTGTTGATTTGTAATGATGGGCTTTTTGCCATCTGTATTTATTAGTGTTCTTATTCCCACAAAACGCGAACCATTGTGGCTGGCCTCTGCTTTGAGTGATCGGACCAAGGTGCTCAGCCCCAACAATATTGCCAACCATGAAGGGATGGGGGTCGATTGAACAAAGTCGATTGCGGATCATTTCCTTGCCTCCTCAGCCAAAATCATAAACAAATTGAAGCTGGAGCCTGCTAGACACTCATCCTCTAAGCAAGGTCCTGTTAAGGTAGTTACAAGGTGAGAGTTAAATGAAGTGAAAGCAGAGGGCCTTTAAAACAATACTTGTAGCCCCCTCAGAGCAGTCCAGAGCGGTCTGAAAGGTAGATTATAGTGCAGCGCATCATGAGGTCAGGAAAGCAATTAAGGAAACGATCAGTCGGTTGTGTTAATCCAGAAGGGTACATGAGCTAACAAAAAGGATTCTGAATTGATTTTCTGATGTAAACCACGGTCAAAAAGAATATCTTGATTGGAATCATAGATTCATAGAAACTTACAGCACAGAAGGAGGCCATTCGGCCCGTCATGCCTGTGCTGGCTCTTTGAAAGAGCAGTCGTGCTCAGTCCCGAACCCCCCACTTTTTGTTTGTAAACCTACAAGTTGCTCATCCTCCAGAACCCGTCCAACTCCCTCTTAAAATTATTGATGGAATCAGCTTCCACCAGCTTTTCAGGTCGAGCGTTCCAGATCCCGACAACTCTGAGTGAAAAAAATTCTCCTCATCTCCCCTCTAGATCTTTTCTCAATGATTTTGAATCTGTGACCTCTAGTTATTAACCCCTTGCCAGAGGGAATAGTTTTTCCCTATTTACGCAGAAAGTCCTGCTTGCATTGGCTACACTTGTAGGTGTAAAATCATAAATCTTCAGTTGAGTTTTACTTTAATGTACTGCATTGTTCAAATCGCTAAACTTGAAAAGCAAATGTTGAGAAAGACTAAGGAGTGCACAACACTGCTTTATACAGGTACTTTTGGAAAATGATTCCTGGCCAAGGGAGAGAGGACGTCTTTCCATGTTGGCAAAGGATGTTTTCAGAGATCCCCTGTACTTGTGTACAGTGTTCAGACTCTGATTCGCCTCCCTTGTCCGTTGTATGTTAGTCTCTCTCTTTTTTATATTTCTTCTTAACATGCCATATTAGCTTTCAAAGAGCCGGCACAGGCACAGTGGGCCGAATGGCGGCCTCCTTCCTGCTGTAAAATTCTATGATTAATATCGTGGCTGAGAGAATGGACTGGTAAACCGACTTGGACCTCTGTCAGTGCTGCTCTGGAGCTGGCTGTTTGGATAACCCAGCTTATAATTTTATTTTAAGTTTACTTATCTCTTCCTCCCTTTCCCTGTAGGTAAGACTTTGAGTTATACAGAGACAGTGGTTACTGTACATGCTAAGAAACTTGAGCAATGTCTCTGATACAGCAACTCGCATGTAGAGGGACAGAGAAGTGGGGAAACCATTGAGAACTCTGGAAAGGATGTGAAATGACGAGGGTGAATGGAAAGAGAAGTGGCCTGCAAAAAACTGGTTCTGGTATTTTGGATTGAGCTGGAGTTTCGCCATTCCCACAGCCCTTTTTTCTTTCAGATCAAGCTTGTGCTTAGCCAACTTCACTTCACTCTTGAGCCTGTTATGGCTTCATCATTGGAAATTGACTCCCTCACTGTGCCTCATGTGGGCTGGGTATGCTTTTTGTTGTCATGAAACTAACTTGCTATTCCCTCTGCTGTTTTTTTCCAACCAGCAATTTTCAGATTAGTGGTTTGAAATTGTGTTGAAATGAAGGAACTAAACATTAGCAGTAAGGCTGTGACGATGGAGAAAACACGGACATTGGATTCTGGCTGAATTAGCACTATCAGCCATTGAAATAACTTGCCGTTGCCAGCTAGAGGAATTGCTGTTTGATTTATCAGTGTGCTCACTAGAAATAGCAGATGGTTTAGTGCTATCGCTAAATGCTGTTCTGTAGGTGTGGGAGCAGTAATCCTTAACCTAACTTTGACAGTAGTTAACCCATTTCACAGAGGGCAGACAGCGATGTCTTCTCGTGAAACGTGATGTCCGACTGCAGTATTTAAATTTTGTACGCTCCTGCATTACAAAGATGCTCTAGTTGTATACAAGATAGGTGTGAATTTTGGTGAATAGATTTTGTGTAATTCAAGATATAAATGTAGGAGGCAGGCGTCGCCTCTTGAACTGATGCTAACTTCTTTGCTGAGGAGCCAGCCAGTGTTTTGCTTGAGGCACACTCTTGCAAATGCTGCCAAACACCAATAGAACAGAGGGCTGCGGCTGCGGCTGCACCTCCTCGTTTAGGTTCCTGGTTTTAACCATGCAGCTGCTGGGCAGGCACTTTCTGTGTAGGAAGAGAGGACAAAAATAATTAAGATCAATATTTCTTAAATAGTTCTCCATGAACACAACACTTTTAGTTGCTTTATGGAAGGTAGGATACCTCTACCTCCTAATAGCAGCCCCTTGCTTCCTGTGCTAGAGTGGCGAGAAACAGCACCGACTCTCTCAGGCCGGGCAGCTCGTGAGTGTAGTACATTGGAGGAACATTTACAAGTGAAGGGCGAGTGGGCACAGTTGGCTCTGAGGCTGTACAATGAGCACCACTGCTTTAGACACAATTGTCTGCTGTGCAGACTTTATTTTCATGGTCTGCATGGCTCAGTGCTACACCATACTTTGCATTGATCCGCTAAGTCATCATGCTGTGCAGGTTTATCCCTATACCCCATCTCTGCTAAAGATTGCAGCTCATCTAGGGTAATGTTATGCAGGTGCCCTGTGCCTCACCCAGGTGGTGACGTTGTGTGAACCTGGGTAGTGAGTATTGACAGTTTAGTGCGCTCTTCACTCAGAAGTCCACACGTCGACTTCCAGGAGAGCTACTGAATACTGGTCCAGACTGGCAATGTATAGTGATGAGAGATGGGAATCCGAGCATATTGGGCCAAAAATTCATCCCGCGACGCGAGAGTACGCACTGCGTACTCTCGCGTATTCTCTCTCCAATTGCCGGTTTTCTGCATGCCCTGCGCATGCGCTGAAAACCGGCAATTGGTCTTTTGAAAAGGGGGCGGTTCCTCGGTGCATCGCGTGCGCTGCAGGCTGCGCGCACGCTGTGCACTTCATGCTTTGGACGCGCAGGTAAGTACGGAAGATTTTAGAAATGGAAAAAGGAGGAGTAAGACCCACTTTTAACAAGGTAAGTAGTGAATTAAGTATTTTTTTGAATTTTTTTTAACCGGTATATCTTTTTTAGAGACTTTAAAGACAGGTAAGTTTATTTTTATAACTTTTTAAAAGATTTTAAATTTTTTCAAAAATTTAATTTTTTATTTAAAATGGTTAATTTATTTAACTATACTTATTTTATTAATGTGATGGTTTTTAAAAAAAAATTTAATTGAGGTTTAGCTGTTATTTTGGGGGGTGTAAGATTCATAGATTTCACAGCACGTATGTGAAACTTATGAATGGAAGATGGTGTGCTGCCATTGGCTCTAACTGAGTCACGTGATCCCACAGCTCGCACGAATTCACTACGCCGGTGGGATACGCAAGCACTGCCCAGCTGATGTCTGGAACATCAAGTTCGTGCGAGCTGGATCTGAAAAAGCACAAGCGGAGTGAGAGATCGCGGGGAAGCCTTACCCCCGCGGGAACAGAGCGAGATCAATTTCTGGGCCATTATGTGCCCCATCCCCTACTTACACAGCACGGAAGAAGGACGAAACCTGGGACCTTGGTCAGGATGGCACTGTACCATTATCAGGTGGCCCACTTGCTCACTAGGCCATTGTGCTGTACAAGTTGAAACACTAAGTGCTGTGTTAAGAACATAAGAAATAGGAGCAGGGGTCGGCCATTTGACCCCTCGAGCCTGCTCCGCATGGCTGATCTTCTACCTCATCTCCACTATCCTGCACTATACCCATATCCCTTGATTCCCTTAATATTCAAAAATCTATCGATCTGTGTCTTGAATATACTCAACGACTGAGCCTCCACAGCCCTCTGCAGTAGAGAATTTCAAAGATTCACCACCCTCTGAGTGAAGGAATTTCTCTTCCTCGCAGTCCTAAATGGCTGACCCCTTATTCTGAGAATGTGACCCTTGGTTCCAGAGTCCCCAGCCAGGGGAAACATCTCCCTGCATCTACCCTGTCAAGCCCTGTAAGAATTTTGTATGTTTCAATGAGATCACCTCTCATTCTTCTAAACTCTAGAGAATATAGGCCTAGTCTACTCAATCTCTCCTGATAGGACAATCCCCCCATCCCAGGAACCAGTCTGGTGAACCTTCGTTGCACTCCCTCTATGGCAAGTATATCCTTCCTTAGGTAAGGAGACCAAAACTGTACACAATACTCCAGGTGTGGTCTCACCAGGACCCTATATAATTGCAGTAAGATGTCTTTACTTTTATACTCATCCTCTTGTAATAAAAGCCAACATACCATTTGCTTTCCTAATTGCTTACTGTACCTGCATGTTAACGTTCAGTGATTCGTGTACAAGGACACCCAGGTCCCTCTGAACACCAGCATTTCCCAATCTCTCTCCATTTAAAAAATACTCTGCTTTTCTATTTTTCCTACCAAAGTGGATAACTTCACATTTCTCCACGTTATATTCCATTTGCCATGTTCTTGCCCACTCACTTAGTCTGTCTATATCCCCTTGAAGCCTCCTTGCATCCTCCTCACAAATTACATTCTCACCCAGCTTTGTATCATCAGCAAACTTGGATATATTACATTTGGTCCCCTTATCCAAATCATTGATGTAGATTGTGAATAGCTGAGGCCCAAGCACTGATCCTTGCGGTACCCCACTAGTTACAGCCTGCCAACCCAACTGGTCCTTGTGCACCAGTCGCTGAAGGTAAGCATGCAGGTGCAGCAGGCGGTTAAGAAGGCAAATGGTATGTTGGCCTTCATAGCGAGAGGATTCGAGTACAGGAGCAAGGATGTCTTGCTGCAGTTGTACAGGGCCTTGGTGAGACCACACCTTGAGTATTGTGTGCAGTTTTGGTCGCCTTATCTGAGGAAGGATGTTCTTGCCATGGAGAGAGTGCAGCGAAGATGCACCAGACTGATAGCTGGGATGGCAGGAATGACGTATGAAGAGAGATTGGGTCGATTAGGCTTATATTCGCTAGAGTTTAGAAGAATGAGAGGGGATCTCATTGAAACTTATAAAATTCTAACAGGACTAGACAGACTAGATGCAGGAAGGATGTTCCCGATGGCGGGGGAGTCCAGAACCAAGGGTCACAGTCTAAGGATAAGGGGTAAGCCATTTAGGACTGAGATGAGGAGGAATTTCTTCACCCAGAGAGTGGTGAACCTGTGGAATTCTCTACCACAGAAGGCAGTTGAGGCCAATTCATTAAATATATTCAAGAAGGAGTTAGATATATTTCTTAAGGCTAAAGGGATCAAGGGATATGGGGAGAAAGCAGAGACAGGGTACTGAATTTGGATGATCAGCCATGATCTCATTAAATGGCGGAACAGGCTCGAGGGGCCGAATGGCCTACTCCTGCTCCTATCTTCTATGTTTCTATGACCCGTCTATTCCTACACTCTGTTTTCTGTCCGTTCACCAATCCTCAATCCATGCTAGTATATTACCCCCAATCCCATGAGCCCTAATTTTGTTTAATAACCTCTTGTGTGGCACCTTATCGAATGCCTTCTGAAAATCCAAATATACTACATCCACTGGTTCCCCCTTAACTATTCTGCTAGTTACAACCTCAAAAAACTCGTATAACAGATTTGTCAAACACGATTTCGCTTTCATAAATCCGTGTTGACCCTGCCCGATCCTATTATTAATTTCTAAGTGTCCTGTTACCACGTTCTTAATAATAGATTCTAGCATTTTCCCTACTACTGACTGGTCTGTAGTTCCCTGTTTTCTCTCTCCCTCCTTTCTTAAATAGTGGGGTTACATTTGCTATCTTCCAATCTGCAGGAACCGTTCTAGAATCTATGGAATTTTGGAAAATGACAACCAATGCATCCACTATCTCTATAGCCACCTCTTTCAAAACCCTAGGATGTAGGCCATCAGGTCCAGGGGATTTAGCGGCTTTGAGTCCCATTAATTTCTCCAGTACTACTTTTTTACTAATACTAATTTCTTTCAATTCCTCATTCTCACTAGACCCTTGGTTGTTCAATATTTCCGGGAATTTTTTTGCGTCGTCTTCCGTGAATTCTACCCCAGTACTGTAACTGATTCAGGGCGAGAGAGTCCCGATATTCTACCCCAGTACTGTAACTGATTCAGGGCGAGAGAGTCCCGATATTCTACCCCAGTACTGTAACTGATTCAGGGCGAGAGAGTCCCGATATTCTACTCCAGTACTGTAACTGATTCAGGGCGAGAGAGTCCCGATATTCTACCCCAGTACTGTAACTGATTCAGGGCGAGAGAGTCCCGATATTCTACCCCAGTACTGTAACTGATTCAGGGCGAGAGAGTCCCGATATTCTACCCCAGTACTGTAACTGATTCAGGGCGAGAGAGTCCCGATATTCTACCCCAGTACTGTAACTGATTCAGGGCGAGAGAGTCCCGATATTCTACCCCAGTACTGTAACTGATTCAGGGCGAGAGAGTCCCGATATTCTACCCCAGTACTGTAACTGATTCAGGGCGAGAGAGTCCCGATATTCTACCCCAGTACTGTAACTGATTCAGGGCGAGAGAGTCCCGATATTCTACCCCAGTACTGTAACTGATTCAGGGCGAGAGAGTCCCGATATTCTACCCCAGTAAGGTATCTTAACCACAGCTTTAAAAGAGCACCCACAATCCGTTTGTGCAACATTTCCGTTCACTGCACCACAAACCTGTGGTCTGACTGCTGCTATTTAGCAACACAGTTACAGTTAGTTTAGTGCTGTGGCGCCGAGCCAACTTGGAACCAGGCTGAGACAGCATCAGCTTGTTTCACTCGAGCCATTTCTGGCTTTGAAAGAAAATGGGAACTTTCTTCCTAACAATCTGGACTGGATTGTAATCCAGATTTTAAGTGTGATATCCTAACCCACCGCCACTCATTTCCTTAATCTGAATGTTCTTGCCTTGACATCAGTCCTAATTTAACGAAGTCTATGTGGTAGATCTTGACTTTGTGCACTAGTGTGTAACTTTATTTCCATCGACTTCAATGGGGGGGATGAAAAACGGGCTGCCGATTCACTATCGCCCGTTTAACACTATCGCACAAAGTCAAAATCTACCTCTATATCTTTAGAAGTTTTTTTTTTAAACTTCAAATTATGAAATCAAAAATATTTAACATGGGGGAGTCCAATTATGGTGCAACATTAAATAGCTGCACAATGCATAGGTTTGATGTGGGGAGCTTGTACAAGTGGAGATAGTGGCATGATGTATATTTTCTTGCTGTGATCTTTTTATAACTCTGGTGTTTTGTTAAAGTTATTGTCACCCATGAAGTAACTTTGTTGTTGTGATGCCATATCAATGGGAATTTGTTTATGAATATCTTTATTGCACCTGCCTGTGAAACCTGTACTATTTGGCAGCTGCTTCTACATAATCATGAGTTGAAAGGTACTCTGATGGGTGTGGGAAAGGAAAGTCTGCTCTCCAGAGGGTACGAGTAGTTGGGGACAGTCGTGATTTCATCGGCAAATATACATTGTAGGGACAACACCAGAGTGGATATGTAGAATTTACAGCTCAGAAACAGGCCATTCGGCCCAACTGGTCCGTGCCGGTGTTTATGCTCCAAACGAGCCTCCCCCCACCCCTCTTCATCTCACCCTATCAACATATCCTTCGATTCCTTTCTCCCTCATGTACTTGCCTAGCTTCCCCTTAAATGTATCTATGCTCTTCGCCTCAACTACTCCCTGTGGTAGCGAGTTCCACATTCTCCCCACTCTCTGGTCAGGAAATTCCTCCTGAATTCCTCATTGGATTTATCAGTGACTATCTTAGTTTTGGACGCCCCTACAAGTGGAAACATTTTCCCTACGTCTACTCTATCAAACCCTGTCATAATTTTAAAGACCTCTATCGAGTACATTTATATAAAAAAAAAACTTAATTGTGCAAGTAGCCCTTTCTAGTGATCCATGGTGTGGTATCCCTTTCTAACAACCTGATTGGTCCAAGCGAGCTACGTAATCAATCTATTATCAGTCGTGTGGTTGAATGGACTGGAACCCACTCTTCTTCTCTGTAGCTCAATCTTGGACCTCGCAACTCTGCCTCCAGGGCTCGCCTGGGGCTTGTCCGGGATCCTCCGCTTCCCTGGGCAGCCCCAACACGGTGCTTCCATCCAGAATTGACAGCCCTCGCCTCCCCATATCGACCCTGGCTCCATCAGATGCCCATTGGCAGGGCCTTCCATTGTCCCAGCTTCAGCACCCAGGCCTCTTGCTTTCACCCACCTGGAGGGAGCAGATGTTTCCTGTCTGGGGGTGGCCCAGGGACCTGAGCTGAACCGAAGCAGAATGGATTGGAGAGAGAGAGCAGGTGAACCAGAATGGGGAGAGTGATGCTGGTACTGGAAACCATGGCTGAGTGATGGCTCTAGTGTGAAAGTTACTGTCCTCAAACATTCTATGCGAAAAAAAAGTCACAAGTCATATGGGTTTAAGGCAAAGTTTCGACCAGTGAGATTAAGGTAAAGCACCTTTACTTAATACATCATTATAGGGACGCAGCTTAAACGGAAAATAGTAAAAGCTTCAATGAGCCCTCTTCCTGAGCAATGAATAAACACAGGATCTGAATTACTGACCACCGGATTCTTAGAAGTGCTGCATTTTAATCAGTAGTAGATTATTGGCCGTATAGAGGGCCTAATGGCTGCAGTTTTGGTCTAACTTCAGATGGTGAGGTAAGCAGTACAGCATCAAATTTAACTTTGCCTTATTTTAAAACTTTAGTTTTGAATCCATATCAGTTTAAAATAAAACCTCCTTGTGAATCTTTGCATCCCATTCACTGCCTGTTAATCAAATGACTTATTAGCAGAATGATTTGATTTTTGGAAAAAATAGCCTTCTGTGTTGGGTGTTCAGAAAGAAAGAGTGAGACAAATGTAAGGAAGTGACATTGAGAGAGTGAGCGATGTATAGAAGAAAGGGCACAGAGATTTACAGAGAAAGTGAGATCAAGAAAGAGCTTGCAACAAACATAAGAGTTGGCTAGAAAGATGAGATACACAAAGGGCGAGGGAGAGGGAAAGAAATTGTGCGTGGGAGATGAGCAGAGAGACAGGAAGAGTCAACGGCATGGGAGATCAAGCAGTGAAAGCAAAACTCGATTTGTGCACATTCCTGCCAAATATGGTCAAGAAAACTGAATGGCAACAATGCTGGCTGGTATTCACAATAGGCTATAATTTTAATGTTTCGAGGTTGCCGTATGCAGCACGTACATGTCACTCTGAATTGCACCTAAAACTTCTTTAGTTTGTGTATGTTAATGAGATGCTAAAATTCTGTAGCAGTTCAGTAATACGTTTTCAGCTTATAGTGCACTGGACAGTTCATCGGTGCTCTGAAGGGATCTCAACCAATCCGTGTTCTGTAGATAACTGGATGAGTAGTGTTCTCAGTGGTTTCAAAATATTGCCCATTTTGGGGAGTTTCACAGCTGAGGCTCCAATTGACAGCCTGATGTGAAACTTCCTGGGAACGATTCTTACTTGTGCTGCTTTTGTTATTTTTTTTATACCTCTTTACTCTTGAGAGATAAAATGTCCATTTTTAAAAAATCAATTTAAAGTCTACCGTGCTTGACTCCTATAGATGTCATATCAGTAACTTCGAGCAGGAAGTAGTACACCAGAGGAAAAACCCCATAGACTATGCGTCAATGCCATTTAAATTCTAGGTGAAATGTAAATCAAAAGACTAATTGAATGGGTCATGCGATAGTGAATTTATTTAGCTTGAGACCCTGACTATAGTGGTTAATTCATCATTTTGAACTAGTGCTATGAGTTCGTTCCATTTAATCATTGAGGGGAATAGATGTGATTTCTCCACAGTTCTCAAATAAGCATTGCAGGGGCTGTAACTAAATGTTATCCTGATATCCACAACAAGACGGATACCTAAATTTGGCAATTAGACTATCCAGCATTGCATCTGCAATGGAGAAAATGTTTAAGAGCATTTTATGGGGTATTTTTTCAATCTTCGCGTGAAAAGGGTCCAGATTATTCAGCAAGGTTTAGCAGCAATAGGTGAACAGGAGGGAATGCAAAGGGCATGTAGATGTCATTTATACTTGGAAGAAGTTTACAACAGAACATCAGAATTAAAAACAGAAAATGCTGGAAATACTCAGCAGGTCTGGCAGCATCTGTGGAGAGAGAAACAGAGTTAACGTTTCAGGTCGATGACCCTTCGTCAGAACTGGAAAAAGCTGGAGATGGAACAGGTTTTTAAGCAAGTGCAGGGGCAGGGAAAGGGGGGAGGGGAGGAAAGAACAAAAGGGAAGGTCTGTGATAGGATGGAAGGCAGGAGAGATTGAGAGACATTAAGAGATGGTGCCAGGCAAAAGGAGATGGTAATGGGGCAAGTTAAGAAACAAAAGACCGTCACTGACCTCATCTCCTCTGGAGATCTTCCCTCCACGGCCGCCAACCTCATAATTCCCCGCACAGCCCGCTTCTACCTCCTTCCCAAGATCCACAAACAGGACTGCCCCGGTAGACCCATCGTTTCAGCCTGTTCTTGCCCCACGGAACTTATCTCTTCCTATCTCAACTCTATTTTTTCTCCCCTTGTCCTGTCTCTTCCCACCTACATCTGCGACTCTTCCGACGCCCTCCGCCACTTTAACAGTTTCCAGTTTCCTGGCCCCAACCGTCTCTTTTTCACTATGGACGTCCAATCCCTCTACACCTCCATCCCCCACCAGGATGGCCTGAGGGCGCTCCGCTTCTTCCTTGAACAGAGGCCCAACCAGTCCCCATCCACCACCACCCTCCTCCGCCTGGCTGAACTTGTTCTCACATTGAACAACTTCTCCTTTGACTCCACTCACTTCCTCCAAATTAAAGGTGTTGTTATGGGAACCCGCATGGGTCCCAGCTATGCCTGCCTTTTCGTGGGATATGTGGAACATTCTTTGTTCCAGTCCTACTCAGGTCCCCTCCCTCACCTCTTTTTCCGGTACATTGATGACTGTATCGGTGCTGTTTCCTGCTCTTGCCTTGAACTAGAAAATTTAATTGACTTTGCTTCCAATTTCTACTCTTCCCTCACCTTCACATGGTCCATCTCCGACTCTTCCCTTCTTCGACTTCTCTGTCTCAATCTCTGGGGATAGGCTCTTGACAAACATTCACTACAAGCCCACTGACTTCCACAGCTACCTGGACTACACTTCCTCCCACCCCGCTTCCTGTAAGGACTCTATTCCATTCTCCCAGTTTCTCTGTCTCCGCCGCATCTGCTCTGACGATGCCACCTTTCATACCAGTGCTTCCGACATGTCTTCCTTTTTCCTCAACCGAGGATTCCCCTCTAATGTGGTTGACACGGCCCTTGACCGTGTCCATTCTATTTCCCGCACTTCTGCTCTCACCCCTTCCCCTCCCTCCCAGAACCACGATAGGGTTCCCCTTTGTCCTCTCCTTTCACCCCACCAGCCTCCACACTCAACGGATCATCCTCCGCCATTTCCGCCACTTCCAGCGTGATCCCACCACCAAACGCATCTTCCCCTCACCTCCCCTTTCAGCATTCCGAAGGGACCGTTCCCTCCGCAACACCCTGGTCCACTCCTCTTATCACCCCCAACATCCCTTCCCCTTCGCCCGGCACCTTCCCGTGCAAGCGCAGGAGGTGCAACACATGCCCTTTTACCTCCTCCTCCCTTCCCACTGTCCAGGGCTCCAAACATTCCTTCCAGGTGAAACAGCGATTTACTTGTACTTCTTGCAGTTTAGTATACTGTATTCGCTGCTCACGTCTCCTCTACATTGGGGAGACCAAACGCAGATTGGGTGACCGCTTTGCGGAACACCTCCGTTCAGTCCGTAAGGGTGACCCCGAGCTTCCAGTCGCCTGTCACTTTAATTCTCCGCTCCACTCCCACTCTGACTTCTCCGTCCTCGGCCTCTTGCATTGTTCCAATGAAGCTCAACGTAAGCTCGAGGAACAGCACCTCATCTTTCCATTAGACACTTTACAGCCTTCTGGACTCAACATAGAGTTCAACAATTTCAGACCATAACCTCTGCCCCTATTCTTTTTTTCCATTCATTTTATTTATTTATTTATTTTTCTCTCTCCCACATGGCAGCTGTCTCTCCTGCTGCCAGTGCCATTTACACTTCATCTAGAGTCATCTTTTGTTTCTTAACTTGTCCCATTACCGTCTCCTTTTGCCTGGCACCATCTCTTAATGTCTCTCAATCTCTCCTGCCTTCCATCCTATCACAGACCTTCCCTTTTGTTCTTTCCTTCCCTCCCCCCTTTCCCGGCCCCTGCACTTGCTTAAAAACCTGTTCCATTTCCTGCTATTTCCAGTTCTGACGAAGGGTCATTGACCTGAAACATTAACTCTGTTTCTCTCTCCACAGATGCTGCCTGACCTGCTGAGTATTTCCAGCATTTTCTGTTTTTATTTCAGATTTCCAGCATCCGCAGTATTTTGCTTTTGTACCAGAATCAGAATGTTTCCCTTGTTGATGTCGGCGCTTTGCTGTTGTGTGGTTCAACTGTAGTTTTCTGAAAAATCTTTTACATTCACTGGCAAAGAGGATGGAGTATTTTATTTATTTATGACTTTAAAACACTGGAACGGGGCTTCTCCTGATGGCTGTGGGTTTATTCACTGATTAGCTGAGCCATACAGACTGGGAAGGTCCCAGCTCTGTGCTGTGTTGGCTAATCTCAGCCCGGATGCTAGTATGGGGAACTACAATTGGCCTCAGCAGCACTCTGGAAAAATTGGCCAGGGTTTCTGCTCCTGATCAATATACAAGAACATAGAAACAGGCCATTCGGCCCCTCTAGCCTGCTCCGCCATTCAATGCGATCATGGCTGATCATCCAAATTCAGTACCCTGTCCCTGCTTTCTCCCCATATCCCTTGATCCCTTTAGCCTTAAGAAATATATCCAACTCCTTCTTGAATATATTTAGTGAATTGGCCTCTACTGCCTTCTGTGGTAGAGAATTCCACAGGTTCACCACTCTCTGGGTGAAGGAATTCCTCCTCATCTCAGTCCTAAATGGCTTACCCCTTATCCTTAGACTGTGACCTCTGGTTCTGGACTCCCCTTGCCATCGGGAACATCCTTCCTGCATCTAGTCTGTCCAGTCCTGTTAGAATTTTATAAGTTTCAATGAGATTCCCTCTCATTCTTCTAAACTCCAGCGAGTATAAGCCCAATCGACCCAATCTCTCCTCATACGGCTTGCATTTATATATTTAGCACTTTTAACGTAGTAAAACATCCCTCGGTGCTTCACAGAAGTATTCAGACAACAAAATTGACATCGAGCCAAAGAAGGAGAACCTCGTTTGAATTTTTTTCTCCGTTTATCAGCTGACAGCCAGCAAGATTGAGAGGCAGGCAGGCTGGCTGTCGGGCAGGAAGGCCTGTGCTGGTAGGCTGCAGCCATGGAGCGAGCGGAGGAAGGAGGGAGAGACCAGGATAGGGGAGGAGATGGCAGGTCGGTGAGGAGATCGCGGGGGCTTCGGGTTGGTGAGGAGATGGCGGGGGCTTCGGGTCGGTGAGGAGATGGCGGGGGCTTCGGGTCGGGGTGGGGAGATTTCGGGTCGGTCTGGAGATCGCGGGGGCTTCGGGTCGGGGTGGAGATCGCGGGGGCTTCAGGTCGGGGTGGGGAGATTTCGGGTTGGTCTGGATATCGCGGGGGCTTCGGGTCGGGGTGGAGATCGCGGGGACTTCGGGTCGGTCTGGAGATCGCGGGGACTTCGGGTCGGGGTGGAGATCGCGGGGGCTTCGGGTCGGGGTGGAGATCGCGGGGGCTTCGGGTCGGGGTGGAGATCGCGGGGGCTTCGGGTCGGGGTGGAGATCGCGGGGGCTTCGGGTCGGGGTGGAGATCGCGGGGGCTTCGGGTCGGGGTGGAGATCGCGGGGGCTTCGGGTCGGGGTGGAGATCGCGGGGGCTTCGGGTCGGGGTGGAGATCGCGGGGGCTTCGGGTCGGGGTGGAGATCGCGGGGGCTTCGGGTCGGGGTGGAGATCGCGGGGGCTTCGGGTCGGGGTGGAGATCGCGGGGGCTTCGGGTCGGGGTGGAGATCGCGGGGGCTTCGGGTCGGGGTGGAGATCGCGGGGGCTTCGGGTCGGGGTGGAGATCGCGGGGGCTTCGGGTCGGTCTGGAGATCGGCGGGGGCTTCGGGTCGGTCTGGAGATCGCGGGGGCTTCGGGTCGGTCTGGAGATCGCGGGGGCTTCGGGTCGGTCTGGAGATCGCGGGGGCTTCGGGTCGGTCTGGAGATCGGCGGGGGCTTCGGGTCGGTCTGGAGATCGCGGGGGCTTCGGGTCGGTCTGGAGATCGCGGGGGCTTCGGGTCGGTCTGGAGATCGCGGGGGCTTCGGGTCGGTCTGGAGATCGCGGGGGCTTCGGGTCGGTCTGGAGATCGCGGGGGCTTCGGGTCGGGGTGGGGAGATTTCGGGTCGGTCTGGAGATCGGCAGGGGGGTGGGTTGGTGGATTGCGGTGGGAGGGGGCACTCCTGCTCCTCCTGGCCCACAGGCAGAGCTGAAAAATCACTTACCTGTCGTATCCAGTGGTTCTCGCCTCCCTTCAGCTGCCAGGTTTTCCGAGCCATTAAATGTGAGGCTGTTAAAATCTGAGGCATGCAGCCTCATTAGCATATTTAAATTACTGACCCGCCTCTCGAGAGCAGGTTACTCACCACGGTTAAACTGGAAAAGGCACGTTCGCGGCGGTTGGGTTTCTGATTTTTCAGAATTTAACACCACCCCCCCTCGGCCCAATCTGGGGGGTTAAAAGTCCCCCAAGAGTTTCGGCATTAAGCACTCCTAGATCAAAGATAACAGAGTTAGATGCAGAGTAGATCTGCTCCACAATGTAGCTTGACTTCAGAAGAGCATCCTTTACTGGATCGGTATCACAGCTCTCCATTTGCCACACCAATCTTCCTGTAGCATCTCTGAATGGCATTGTCAATCAGTGCAAAATTAGGGGTCTTTTTGCTGTGGGCCCCCTAGAGACTGACACTGGCCAACGTCTCATTGTTATTCATTATGAGGTTGCAAGTAGGCCCCACATGGCCATATTTTTGAACTATTTTCATGCTATAGTTACGTGTGCTTGAAATGTATATGGGCTGTTTACACTTCTCTGCTTCTAAAAGCACAGCAGGTATCTGACTACAAGTGAGAGTCTGCAAAGGCAGTGAGGGCTGATTGTATCAGCAAGAGCAAGTTGGTTTAGTACCTGGAGAAAAATTCGATAGAGGGGTTTGATACTTCCTAGACACTGGGACTGGCTAGATGGATTGCAGTAGGTTTTTCTGGTCCTGTACACTATCATGAGTGTTTGACTTTTTTTTGTTTGCTACACTTGTTGCTACAGTGCTGAGTGGGCAAGACTTCCAAAAATAGTTTTAAGTGTGTTTAATTGTTGCCTGGCTTTATTCTTCCCTGTATCAGGTTGCTCGACTGGAAACGGACAAGGAGGCTCTACATGACCAGATGATGAGTATTGATCCCACCAGAGATAGTAAACGTGTGGAAGCACTCTTGAGGGAAAAGGCTCAACTCTGTCAGAAGGTCAGGAACCTAGAAGCCGAGGTCACAGAGCTGCGGGCTGAGAGAGAAAATTCCGGTGTGCAAGCTGAAAGTGTGCAGAGAATTCAAGTGCGACAGTTGGCTGAAACCCACACTGTCATTAAGTCTTTGGAGGTACGTTTATCTCCATCGTTGTGCAGTATTGCACATGACCAAATCTGCTGCCGAAGTAATCAGAAATCTCAGCTGGGGGCTGGTGCAGGGTCTGCCGTTCATCCACATTTGATTTGTCCAGCAGTGTGCACAGCTAGATTGCCGCAGGCTCATGTAGCTAAGGTGCCAGCTGTGGCTCAGTGGGCAGCACTCTCATCTAGAATCAGAAGATCGTGGGCTCAAGTCCCACTCCAGAGACTTGAGCGCATAATCTAGGCTGACACTTCCAGTGCAGTACTGAGGGAGTGCTGCACTGTCAGAGGTTCTGATTTTCGCATGAGATGTTAAACCAACTCAGGTGCACGTAAAAGATCCCACGGTGCTATTTCAAATAAGAGCAGGGGATTTCTCCCCGGTGTCCTGGCCAATATTTATCCCTCAACCAATGTCACTAAAACAGATGATCTAGTCATTATCACATTGCTGTTTGTGGGATCTTGCTGTGCACAACTTGGCTGCCGTGTTTCCTAAATTACACTTAAAAAGGAATTCATTGGCTGTAAAACGCGTTGGGATGTCCTGAGGTTGTGAAAGGCACTATTAAATGCAAGTCCTTTCTTTCCAAACAGATACTAGGGTTCAGGCTCACCACTGTATGCAAATCATGAAGCTAATAACAGCAGGCATATTTGTTGTACTGTTTCCAACTCTTTTGAGACCATTGTAACTCAAAAGGTCTTGAACTCCTTTGTCTGTAAATGACGTCACCCTTCTGCGGTTCATTCACGCATCGTAGGTTGGTCATTACTGCACTGCAAGTGAGCTAAAGGATGCCTAATCTCACGTGATGATCAGAGGAGCTAATGAAGAGAGTTTGAAATTCAGTACTGGGGGGATTGATGACTAGAACAAGATACTGCCAATGATTTTGCCAAATTCCTGTCAGTAGTGAAAGCCTTTTTGAGGCTGCATGGCATCTACCCATACCTGGATGACTTGCTGGTTGGTTTGGGTGCCTCTTACAAGGAGTGCTGCTTGAACATCTATAATTCATATTAAATCAGGAGAATCTTTGACTCCAACACAAGCCTGTCATTTCTTTATCTGTATACTACTCAGTGGCAGGGCACAGATTGTCAGTGAAAGTCAGAGCTCACGCTGCTCGTGCAGTGATAACTTCTCGACCAACATTTGGAGGTTTCTCCTGAGGCCACCTATCAGGTAGATAGCTGGAGCACTTTGCCTGTTTTACACACTGCCTTGCTGTCCAGACTTAATAGCTCAGGGCTATAAGTGATTCAAGCTGGCCTGAATTTGTAGGTTCCACTGTCAGGTTTTGTGCAGTTTTGGTGGTTGCCTGGATTTTGAATGAATGCGGAAGAATGTAAAATTACTTCCTTTAGGTATGTTCCTCATTCTTTGAAAGAAGTTCAACCTCATCATGCAAAGCTCCCACTCAGCCTATCCCTTCCTTTTTGTTTCTGACCTCTTGTAGTTTGGGGCTACAAATATGCCTCCAAAGAACCAGGCGTGTGGTCCAAGACAATCAAATACATTATTTCTGGCTTCAAGGGCTGAATGTGCAGTCTGCAATACTGGAAAATAAACCAAAAAAGTGATTTCTGGGTGGGGAGGAGGCAAGGGAAGGTTGCCCCAGAACCCCATGAAAATAAATCTTCAGTGCTTGCATCCCCTTCATAGATTTCTAGATCCACCTCTGTGTAAAATGGATTTTTCAGCTTTTCCCTATAATACAGGTGTTGGGTATATTGGGTATGCAAAGCTTAAGTTACAAGCTGATGTCTCACCGACACTCTCCTATTGTTTTCACATCATAAGCAAGGTTTCGCCTTTCACAGATAAAGGGTCCAAATTGTGAAATGTGATCCCGAAATGCAGTTGAAAGTCCTGGTATGTTATATAACAGAACAGGATGCAGCTTATTCTGTTACTGTCAGGCACTGGGCCTGACCACAGGGCTGTGTGTAAGCTGTTGGCTGTCAGCTTGTTTTGGAGCTGTTGGTTGAGATTTTATTCAGTTTGGTGCGTTTTGCTACTGTCTATTTTTCTTGTTGATCCCAGGCGGAGAAGCAATCGATTAAACTGCAGCTGGAGCGTTTGGAGAAGGAACTGCAGCTGGCTCTTGAGCAGAACACCCAGCTGACCAGCAAGTTGCACAAGGCTGAGCGAGAGGTTAATGCTTTGTCCAGCAAAGTGAGTTATTGAGCTGTCAGCAAAAGCATTCTTGCACCAGATTCCTTGGAGGTTTTAAATAGTTGTGCCAGACAACTGTTAGATTTCATCCAACAGTCTTAATGTCTTGTACTGTTTGTCGTATAACATTACTGCATGTAGCAGCTAGTCAAAAACCTTCAAAAAATTTTGCTATTGTCACAAAGTCCATTTGCATCTGTGAGGTCCGTTTATATTCCATTTTAAGTTCTGCTCCTGGTTTGCAGGTCTTAAAACCTGCGTGAAAGTCTGATTGGTACACTGCATTTTATAGTCTATAACTTTGAATGGGAGAATTTCATTTCCTTTGGTATATTTGCTGCACGCTTTTAACCAGAGTTATACCAGTGCAAGTTAGGAGGAATTGCATTCCCCCCCCCCCCCCCCCCCCCGCCTGAAACAGTCCTCCAATTTTCTTCCTTCCACTCCAGAAATCACATCTCATGTTGGGATGCGATTCCGTGTGTGTCGCATGCCCACCACCTTCACGTCTGTATGGTGAGGGTCAGCAGGCTATTGAAGGGTGTCACTGGGAGTAACCAGGAGGGGGAGCCCTGACTGAGCCCAGTAGTAGCATCTCCACGACCACCCTTGCTATGATCAGTTGCCTCAGCATAGGTCAAAGCTGGAACCTGGGCGCCTGTAAGGCTCGGTTCTACAATGTGCAGTAATTTACCAACTGAACTATATTTGTTCCAGGGGTATTTTAGTCAAGTTTTGCTAATACTGAACAATTTGTGTTGTATCTGGTGCTACGATACTTTCAGCTTGTAAGGAGAGGATGGAGGACCCTAAATTGTTTTCTTATCATTTCAGCTTGAAGAATGTAAACACTCCCATAAGCTGGAAGTTGCAAACATCAAACTAGAAGCAGCGAGAACCAAAGGGGAGATTGAGCGAGAGAGAGATAACATGCAAAGCCAAATGGATGGTATATTTGCCGATTTCTGTTTGATTCACAAACTTTTTTTACTATAGACTTTCTGATGGTGATGTTATAAATATTCTGCTCACTAGCATGTATCACTCGGCTATTTTAAAAATACTAAAGAAACTTTGGGTGTAATTGTGACTTGGGGGGCGACAGTGTAAACCGGGCGATGACGGAGCAGCTGCCCGTTATACATCTCCTGATTTTCATTTTCACGGTGAACCCATGGAGCGATTTAAAGGAGAGCACAAGGAATTTACATTTAATGTATTGTGGGACAGAGAACTAATATAGGTCATCGAGGACAAGGATGATGGACAGGACAGGATGCCTGTAGCAAAGTTTTGGACAATTTGCAGTTTATGGAGAATGGGAGGTTATCAAAAAGAGCGTTGGAGTATACAATCCTGGAGGTGATGAAGGACTGTATACAGGTTTCAACAGCATAGGGAATAACATGGGCATTATTGTGGAGATAGAAATAAGCAGTCTTTATGATGCAACTCCGCCCTCTTGAGCATCTCTGATTATAATCGCTCAACCATTGGTGCCTTCTGTTGCCTAGGCCCTAAGCTCTGGAATTCCCTGCCTAAACCTCGCCACCTCTCTACCTCTCTCCTCCTTTAAGACGCTCCTTAAAACCTACCTCTTTGACCAAGCTTTTGGTCACCTGCCCTAATTCCGCCTTATGTAGCTCGGTGTCAAATTTTTTGTCTTAAAATACTCCTGTGCAGTGCCTTGGGATGTTTTACTACGTTAAAGGCGCTATATAAATACAAGTTGTTGTTGTTATCGAACGCATCTGTGGCCTGAAAAGTTTGCCAAGGTTGCAAATGGTCATGTTCAGCCTGAGACGGTGGCCAGGGAGGAGGATGGAATCAGTGGCAAGAGAGTGGAGTTTGTGGAGGAGCCAACGGCAATGGCTTCAGTCTTTTTAGAGTTGAGCTGGAGGAAGTTATGACTCATCCAAGATTGGTGTCCAACAAGGCTGTCTGACAGCTCCGAGGCAGTGGTTGAGTGAGGTGATGGAGAGGTAGAGCTGGGTGTCATCAGCATACCTGTTAAAGCTGACCCAGTGTCTGTTAATGATGTGACTGAGAGGACCAAGGATCGATCCTTGGAGGACTTTGGAGTTGACAGTGCAAAGAAGGGAGAGAGTCAACTGCTAGTGATGCACTGGTTATGTTCAGGTAGGGAGGACTGGGGCCATGCGAGGGAAGTCCCTCTAACATTGGCATTGGTAACTCAGAGGACTTACATAGCCTAAAACTACAAAGGAGCTATATTGAAATGGCCAATATTTTAACCTGTTTGTTCAACCTATACATACAAATTGGAATTACTGTCATCTATCTGGGGCGAGGGGGCGGGTAGTCACTTTTTCTAAATTTCTCAGCTAGGTGACTGATGAACTTTCGAACAATCGATGTTTTAGAATTAAATTTTTCCCCTTGGCAGGGTTGCAGTCAGATATTGAAATTCTGAAGGCCAATATTGAAAGACACAAAGAGCTCTTGACAGAAAAAGAAAGAGAGCTAATTCGGAAAGTTCAAGCAGCTAAAGAAGATGATTTCCAGAAACTTGCAGCACTACAAGATGAAAAGTGAGTAATGTTCTGGAAACGTTTAATCCTCAATGTTATTATACTGTTTGCTTGTCTCTGTTTATAAACACTATTGTCTCAGCTTAAGGTGAAATGGCTTTTTATTAGATTTGTCACGATTAACTTCCTTTTAGAAAATACTAACAATCTGTTGAACATGGAGATGCAAGGTAATGCCTAATTGCCAGTGCATACTTTCCAAGAACTTTAACACCTCTCTGTTGGAGACAGCTCAGTTGGAAGTGTGTCGGAGTCCAATGTGCTGTACCATAGATGGTTAGGTTTGTGCCTGAGATTGCCCACTTGCTGAATTCCTGATCTCGGCCTTACTGCAGTGGTCAAGGTCAAGTGCCGGCTACACTTCCACATGAGAAAATAGGAACAGTTGCCTTGGGCTGTACTTGCACATCTCCTGCATGACCGAGACCAATATCCTCGCAGGGGGGTTTGCTAGTGCTGTTGGGAAGGATTTAAACTAGTTTGCCAGGAGGCTGGGAACCTAAGTGTGGGCCCAGAACAGAGAGAAACAAAGCTGGAACTGCAAGTTAGAAAAGTAGTCAGCAAAACTAGTAGGGAGCAGAAACAAAGGCCAACAGTAAAGAGGGTCAAAGTGCAGAAAAATATTAAACAGGCAAAGTTGAAGGCACTTTATCTGAAGGCACGTAGCATTTGCAACAAGGTGGATGTATTAATGGCACTAATAGAAGTAAATGGGTATGATGTAATTGCCATTACAGAGACATGGTTGCAGGGTAACCAAAGCTGGGAACTGAATGTCCCAGGGTACTCACAATTTAGGAAGGACAGACAAAGGAAAAAGGAGGTGGCGTAGCGCTGTTAATAAGGGATGAGATCGGTACGGTAGAGATAAAAGATCTTGGCTTGGCAGATCGTGATATAGAACTGGAATCAGTTTGGGTGGAGCTAAGAAACAGCAAGGGTGGAAAACATTGGTGGGAGTTGTCTATAGGTCACCAAACAGTAGTGGTAATGTAGGGCACAGTATCAATCAAGAGATTAGAAGTGCATGTAACAAGGGCAATACGGTAATCATGGGGGACTTTAATCTACATATTGACTGGGCAAATCGAATTGCCACTAATAGTGTGGAGGACGAATTCTTGGAATGCATGTGAGATGGTTTCCTGAATCAGTATGTGGAGGAACAGGCTATTCTGGACCTGGTACTGTGTAATGAGAAAGGGCTAATCAATAATCTTGTGGTAAAGGCGCCTTTAGGGACAAGTGACCATAATATGATTGAATTTTATATTAAGTTTGAGAGTGATGTAGTCCAATCTGAAACTAAGGTCTTCAATCTAAACAGAGGAAACTACAAGGGTATGAGGGACAAGTTGGCCATGGTAGATTGGGAGACTACACTAAAAGGTGTGAAGGTGGACATACAATGGCTAACATTCAAGGAAATAATGCATAATTTGCAACAAACATATATTCCTCTAGGGCATAAAAACCCAAAAGGAAAAGTGATCCAACCATAGCTAACAAAAGAAATTAGCTACTATTAAGTCAAAGGAGGAAGCTTATAAAGTTGCCAGAAAAAGCAGTCAGCCTGAGGATTGGGATCTTTTTAGAAATCAGCAAAGGGGGACCAAGAAATTGATAAAGAAAGGGAAAATGGAATATGAGCACAAACTAGCACAAAATATAAAAACGGATTGTAAAAGCTTCTATAGGTATGTGAAAAGGAAAAGACTGGCGAAGGTAAATGTAGGTCCTTTACAGTCAGAGAATGGGGAATGAGGAAATGGCTGAGAAATTAAATAAATACTTTGTTTCTGTCTTCACGGAGGAAGACACAAAAAACCTCCTAGAAATACGAGAAAACCAAGGGTGTGGCGAGAATGAGGAACTTAAATAAATTATTATTAGTAAAAAAACAGTACTAGCAAAATTAATGGGACTAAAAGTCGATAAATCCCAAGGACCGGATGACCTACATCCTAGGGTTTTGAAAGAGGTGGCCGTTGGGATAGTGGACGCATTGGTTGACATCTTCCAAAATTCTATAGATTCTGGAACGGTTCCTGCAGATTGGAGGATAGCAAATGTAACCCCGCTATTTAAGAAAGGAGGGAGAGAGAAAACGGGGAACTACAGACCTGTTAGCCTCACATCAGTAGTAGGGAAAATGCTGGAATCTATTATAAAGGAAGCAATAACTGGGCACTTAGAAACTAATAGTAAGATTGGGCAGAGTCAACATGGATTTATGAAAGGGAAATCCTGTTTGACAAACCTATTGGAGTTCTTTGAGGATGTAACTAGTGGAGTAGACAAAGGGGAACTGGTAGATGTGGTGTATTTGGATTTTCAGAAGGCCTTCGATAAGGTCCCACATGAGGTTGGTGCACAAAATTAGGGCACATGGAATTGTGGGTAATATACTAGCATGGATTGAGAATTGGTTAACAGACAGAAAACAAAGAGTAGGGATAAACGGGTCTTTTTCAGGATGGCAGACTGTGAGTAGTGGGGTACTGCAAGGATCGGTGCTTGGGCCGAGATTCACAATCTATATCAATGATTTGGATGAGGGGACTAAATGTAACATTTCCAAATTTGCTGATGAGACAAAGCTAGGTGGCAGTGTCAGTTGCGAAGAGGATGTGAAGGGGTTTCAAGAGGATATCGACAGGCTCAGTGAGTGGGCGAGAACATGGCAGATGGATTATAATGTGGATAAATGTGAAGTTATCCACCTTGGTGGAAAAAACAGAAAGGCAGAGTATTTCCTAAATGGTGAAAGATTGGGGAATGCAGATACTCAAAGGGAGCTGGGTGTCCTTGTATATGAGTCACTGTGCAGCAAGCCATTAGGAAGGCAAATGGTATGCTGGCCTTCATTACAAGAGGATTTGAGTACAGGAGTTAAAGAAGTCTTACTGCAATTATATAGGGCCTTGGTGAGACCACACCTGGAGTACAGTGTACAATTTTGGTCTCCTTACCTAAGGAAGGATATACTTGCCATAGAGGGAGTGCAACGAAGGTTCACGAGATTGATTCCTGGGATGGCGGGACTGTCGTATGAGAAGAGATTGAGTAAACTAGGCCTGTATTCTCTTGAATTCAGAAGAATAAGAGGGGCTTGATAGGGTGGATGCTGGGAGAATGTTTCCCTTGGCTGGGGAGTCTAGAACCAGGGGCCACAGCCTCAGGATAAAGGGTAGGCCATTCAGGACTGAGATGAGAAGAAATTTCTTCACACAGAGGGTGGTGAATCTTTGGAATTCTCTACCCCAGAGAGCTGTGGAGGCTCAGTCATTGGGTATATTCAAAACAGAAGTCGATAGATTTCTGACTAGTATGGGCATCAAGGGATATGGCGATAAGGCCGGTGAATGGAGTTGAGGCAGAAGATCAGCCATGATCTCATCAAATGGCGGAGCAGGCTCGAAGGGCTGAATGGCCTACTCCTGCTCCTATTTCTTATGTTCTTATGATTGGTGGGGGCCTGGGAGACAGTCACCAGCTGTCATACCAGGTATAATGTGTGGGGTGGGAAAAAATACTGTTTTGTAGATTTACCCAACTGCATAAATAACTTCCTCACATTGGAAACCAGTAATGTGGCCATACAAACTATTCTTGGTAAGTGATGGACAGTTTAGTAACTTGAAAATATTTTCCCATTAATTGGCCAAACTGAGATATGGGAACACAAAAGCAAAATACTGCGGATGCTGGAAATCTGAAATAAAAACAGAAAATGCTGGAAATACTCAGCAGGTCAGGCAGCATCTGTGGAGCGAGAAACAGAGTTAACGTTTCAGGTCGATGAGGGTCTGTCTCTCTCTCTACAGATGCTGCCTGACCTGCTGAGTATTTCCAGCATTTTCTGAGATCTGAGAAGTTACTTAATGGTTTACTTTCATATTGATTTAAAAAAAAAATCTTGAGTCACTGTAGCCAATAAATATATTAATTGACTAAAGCACAGTATGCGAAGAATTTAAAATTTACATTGTAAATTGGATTATATTTCCTAAAAAATTGGGGCGGGAATTTTGGTTACATTTGTAGGTATATACTTGCCTACCATGTACCAAAGTGTAATACTCTGTACTGAGCAGGTGTCAGCTTGGCGTAGTCGGTTGCATTATCATCTCTTGAGTCTGAGAGAGTGGCACTATGGACATGAGCACATAGTCTAGGCTGACATTTCAGCGCAGTATTGAGGGAGTGCTGCACTGTCGGAGGTGGTAATGTTTGGATGAGACTTTAAACCTAGACCGCGTCTACCTGTTCAGATACTTCTCCTGGTGTCCTGGCCAACCTTCCTCCCTCAACCAACACCACCAAAAAAACGATTGATCTGGTCATTTATTGATTTGCTGTTTGCGGGACCTTGCTGTGCAGACATGGGCTGCCACATTGACTTATTTAACAGCAGTGACTGCACTTCCAAAGTCATCCATTGGTGGTAAAGCACTTTGGGACATCCTGAGATGCTATATAAATGCAACTTATTTTTATTTCTTTAATAACATTTTCATACGTGCTTTCCATTCTCATCACATTGGGACTACTTTTCCTAACAGTTATCACTTGATGTAATTTTTCCAAAGGAGGGGGGAGAAGAGAGAAGAGGAGGGTGAACTTGGACATGGGGAGAGGGGGAATGCAAACCAGGCGACACGCACGTTATTCAGTTCTATTGAAGCCAGTGGTACTGAATATCGGGCGGGGCGTGTAACGGTCGACCAATGCGATACCTCTTGTATTGTGTCCCCGGCCATGTCCAGTTTCACCCCCGAGGACTTCATGTGATGAGTCCAGTTTTCCCCGTGTTGAAGAGGTAATTAAATTGTTTCCTTATTCAAAGGTTAGAACTAGAGAATAAAGTGGCTGACCTGGAAAGACTGAAGGCTGAGCAGGACACAACGTGGCATTCTGAAAAGGAGCATCTGGGAGAGAAACTGCACGCCGTGCAGTTAGCAGAGGAGGCATCAAAGCGGGAGAGCCTGAACCTCAGGTTAGAACGGGAGCACTAAAGCTTTGCAGCACTGGTGTATATTTTAAGTGACATTTTCCACAGAGCTCGAATTTGAAATACTTTTGCATCTTTTATTTGTGCGAAGATGCCTTGTTTTTATTTGCACAAATATTTTTGTAAAATTCTTGCTACTCTCAAGGTGGAAACTATTTGCAAGGTTTTTTTTTGAAGTTGTATTTTTTGGGAAGTGTCAGGGCTGAGTAATGGCTAATCATTCCAAATGTAATCACTCAGCAGCAAACACTCCCTTTGATCTCTCCCAGCAATGTGCTTTAACCCTGCAAAGGCACCTTTTGAGATTCTCCATTTCCCACACGAGCTGGCCTTGAGTCTGAGCTTCAAGAGAGATTGTTTATGCTGACTTGTGGGTTTGGTGCAGTGCGCTATGCCCACCAGACTGCTCAAATGCCTTTCAACCAATAGAGAGAGACTTCCATCCTAACAGTCAGCTCAATTTGAACCCAGAACCAATGGGTGAAAGGAAAGTGTGTTGTCAAAAGAACAGGTAGATTTGAACCATTCCTCATTTTGTTTTGAGTTCTGAAAAGATTCATAAATAGTCCACTCTGAATGCATTATAGTATAAGAACATAAGAATTAGGAGCAGGAGTCGGCCATACGGCCCCTCGAGCCTGCTCCGCCATTCAGTAAGATCATGGCTGAACTTTTACATCAACTCCACTTTCCTGCACTATCCCCATATCCCTTGATTCCCTTAGTGCCCAAAAATCTAGCGATCTCAGTCTTGAATATACTCATCGACAGAGCATCCACAGCCCTCTGGGGTAGAGAATTCCAAAGATTTGCAACCCTCTGTGTGAACCTCAGATATATTATATTTTAGCTAAATCCAATAAATTGTGTTTATTGAGAAGAGAAGCCGGGGATTATCTTTGCATTCCTGGATGATCCTAGAGTTGTGAGCAGATTTGGCAGAGGAGAGCAGGACCCGATAATGCTTATGTGGTCCAGTCAGATCTGGCAATGAATGGCTAAACCAGTTGTCCTCCATAAACGTTCAAGTCTGCATCCCTTGGACTTAAGGAAGCAGAGATGGGACCGTACCGGGGGAACAACCAGGGTGTGAGAGAGTAAGGGTTGTACTAGGGACGAGGGTATCAAAGGCGAAGGTGAGAGTGATTGAGCAGATCGGTAGCTGCAGAGATGTTGTGGCAAATGGAGGGCCAAAGGCTAGACAGTTAGGAATTTGAAAGTGCAGTTGTAAGTGACTTGAAGAGTATTTTCTAGGGGCGGACACAGAAGGAAGTGGGGTTGGGTGGGAGAAGAGGGATGTGAGTGGAGAGGAATACAAGGAAGTGAGCAGAGATGACCTTATCTGTGATTGACAAGATGGGAGTAGAGAGGCCACGTGAGCTGGCAAAGTCGAGGGGTAGGGGTCAGTGTGGGCATGCAACGCTCTGCAGCTCCCGTGCAGCCGGCTCACCGGCTTTTAAATAGGAAAAACTTGCGCATGCTCGGTGACATGAATCTTGTCATTCATGTGGAAATGACTTATGAAGTAATACTGGGCGGCCTGCTGGTGGCGCTGTCCAGGGAGAGTATAAATACTCGGGCATGGGCCCAGCTTGCTCAGGACGTTCCTTAACAGGAACTAGTGAAGGACACAACTAGATCTCCATGTTGAAAAACAGTTGATTAAAGCTTTGTTTAACGCATAGACCAAGTGCCTAGTAGTTTTCTTACGTCACTCGGTATTTTGAATGGGCCACGCTGCGCACCCGAAAAAAATTAAAGGGAACATTGGTCGGGGTGTTTTTTGGAGGGAGAGATTAAGGGAGAGAGGGCATGACGAGTTGAGATGGAGGTTGAAATCTCTGAGGATGAGAAGTCGCTCAGTGCTGAGGGAGGAAAGCAGTGAAGATATCGCGCTGAGAAACTTGGCATGGTACTTGGGTGGGCGGTAGAGGACAAGGATTTTAAAGGAGTGGCAAGAGGGGTGGAACAAGGTGAGTTCCAATAAGTAACGTGATCAATTGTGCTTTTGATAAATGGACTTGCATAGAAAGAGCTTTTCCAGTAGATTGTAAATTTTGGTGCCGATTTGACACTCTTTGTGTTGTAGGTCAAAACTTCAACAGCACGCGCTTCAAATAGAAGAACTGGAAAAAGAAAAGAATGACAGTGCTGAGTTGAAACAGGTACTTTACTGAGTCACTCTAAGCCCCTTGGTTTGGTTACTTATTCAAAAGGCTTACCAAAAAGGGAAAGAATGGGGAGAGTACTGCTATTGTAACATACATTCTTTTCCATCCCTTTCTGATGTCTGCTACAGAGCAGATTTATAACCTTTATATTTATAGACTCTATCCGATATTTTGAGGAATCTGATTTTGGAATCCTTCATCGCTCTTTCCTGTGGTCCCCAAAAGCTTGAGAAATTATTTATACTAGCACAAATTTTTGAACTATCAGTTACTTTCAATTACAGTAATGCATACTTATGGCATTTAAACCACTTTTTGAACTTTGTGTCCAATTTTTTTTATTGCGACTTCTCTAGAAAATCTATTTGTAACATGTTGCTTTTAAGTTGCTGACCCTTTCCATTGGAAAGTCCCCTAAATGTAGAACAATCCCATACAGCTCATCGAGAAGCTGAACTGTAAACATAAATTCAGAAGTGGGTAGGACGGATTTAAAAGTTAATTTCATTTTCTGCTGGAACTAAATTATTTGATTTTTTTTCCCCCACCCCCCCAAAGCAAATGAATGAACTGCAGATCCAGCTTAACACTGTGTCACAGCAGGAGAATGATTTACTGGAGACCAATAACAAACTGCGAGAAATGCTGGAGCGTTTAAAGGAGGAAATACGAAATGCAAGAAGCCAAGCAGAGCGGGCACAGCAGGAAGCTGAAAAGTAAGCAGCTGTTTCTTGTGATGTGGAAGCAGCATTTTAACTGTTAAGTTCCACATGAATATTTTCCCCTATTTTGTGTAGTGAATGTGGAACTGAAGACTTCTGTAAGTCTCATCCTGTAAGGTGTAGGCATTGCAGTGAACCAATGTGGTGCCGTTCTCTGGACTGCATGGAGACGATTGTTATAGAGCTCTCTACAACTAGATTACATCATTAGCCTAGTCACTCGCCACATCGAGTTGGATTAGGATCACTGGATGCATTTTAATTACTGCACATCTTTTAATTGTTCGGAATATAGTTGCAATAAGAATGGGACTGCTCAAGGAGAGTGACGCGCTATTTCCTGACCATGTTATCTACTTTTCCCAAAACTCGTTTTGTTTTAAAATCCTTGAAGGATTGTTTCTAAACCGTTGAGAGTTTTAAGAAAAAACACTTTTGGGAAAGATGTACAGCAACTGCAGCATGTTGGGTAACTTGGATTCGAAGGGGCACAAGCGATGTGATTCGTCATCCTCCTGAAGGTTTCACATATGATTCTATTTAAAGCTCTCGGGCTTTTTGTAGTGCAGATTTACCTCTGCAATTGCATACTATGCACACATGGTGTCAGTCATCGAGCAAACAAAGTGGGGAGAGTCAACAAGAATGCAGAGTTTCCTTGCATCTAGTTTTAGCTTTTTTCTCCTAATATTTTTATCCACTATAAGTGAAGCCCCTTGCCCCCTCTCCTCCCCCCCCCCCCCCCCCCCCCCCCCCCCAATCCCAGTAACCTAAAGCCATGGGCACAACTTGCCACAGTGTTTAGTGACTGTGTATGATAAACATGTACATGATGTATGTCACACATTTGCTTCTCGGGCGAAAGAAGTTGCAGTGAATTCAGGTCTCAATCCCAGGTGCCCTGCACAAGACCAGAACGGATGCTCGATCAAAAAGAGGTCTAAGTAGAAAATAGCTTTATCTCAGTGGATAAATGAACAAAAAAGGCTTGAGATGTCAAATTTTGAGTAACCTAATCAGCAATGTGCAAGTTCAACAAATAGCCCTGACTTTGAAAACACTGAAAGAACATCCCATAACAAATAATGAAAGCACTTCTCCAGCCTTAAAGTTAGTTGCCTTCCCCCTCTCTCTGGCAGTTTCAATTACTCAGTAACTGTGCTTAAAATTCCTCCAGTATGCTAAAATACCTCAAAATAGAAATGTTCTGCTTGAGCATGCCCAAAGTCCAAGGGGTAAAAATTAGGTCGCGCCCCATTTGGGGCGCAAATATCGTCTGGACGCAAATATTAGCGCCTGGCGCTAATTATCGGCACTGACTGGAAACTTCACTTTTACCACCCCGGGAGGTGAGTGGAGCGCTAAATCAGGCGCTGCACACCTGTCTTAAGGCGCAAAGGCCAAGGAGTGAGGCGCTAACTCAGAGCGCTGGCGAAGCTCATGTAATGTCAGTCAGCAATGGAACACACACACAATGGCACGGGCCAGTTCTTAAAGGGGATGGTTAATCTTGCTTTCCATCCACATCCTGTTCATTGCAGCCTTGAATCTCGGCCTGGAGAGACTTGCACATCAAATGTGCTGGAAAGAACAATGGAGAGTACCAGGCAAAGAGCTCAGAGTGCAGCTCCCACAGTCTCTGCTAAATCGATACAAGGAATGGCAAATCAAAATGAACCTGCAAAGTGCTGCTCAGTACCCAAAACTCCTTCACACAACGTTGAATCTCTCCAGAAGTCTCTCCCTCTCTCTCTCAGAATGCGTAGTTCAAAAATGCCACCAACAATAAAAGACAGGAAGAGGCCCCCTTTAAATAGCGCCCCCCCCCAGCCCCACAGCGATTGATAGCGTTCCAGTCTTCTGGTCGTTGGATGCGCCAGGCGGTAAGGCAGGGGGCGCCACTCAATTTCCGCTCCGGGGCGCCACAAGGGCGTTGCACCATGGAATGACGTCACAATCTGCGCGCGCAGGTGGTCGCAGCGGTAAAGTTTAGCGCCGCCGCACAATCTCTAGTTAAGTTCCTGAGCGGCGCAAACATCGCTGCGCCCGGGCGTTAGCGGCTTTGCGCCCCATTAGCGCCCTCTTAAGGCGCTAACGGGAGGCGCAACCAACTGAATTTTTACCCCCAAGTGTTTTACCCTGGTCCAGAATGAAAAATGAGCTGCACTGCGATCAGTATAGAATCTATGCACTGGACTGACCATAGCTGTATGAATCTCGTTCAATATGATGTAGCAAATTTTAGTTATATGGGCAAGTAGTTTGCTATGCTGTGATTGATTCCCTATTACTATGAGACCCCCAGTGTAAGGATATCTTTTAGCATGTTGACGGTAGGTTGCTCTGAGTTGTTAAATTAATGCCAGTGTGTATATTCTGATGATTTCTGGGGGTTGAGGAACAACATTTTGTAAATTTTAGAATCCTTTGCCAGCACAGATTTGGCCAGTATTTTATAAAGAAAGAGTTGCATTTCTATAGTGCCTTTCACGACCTCAGGACGTCCCAAAGCACTTCACGGCCATTGAAGTACTTTTAGAAGTGTAGTCATTGTTGTAATGTTATGGTCGGCTGATGGAAGTGTTCAAAGATCGCAAATTAAGAAGGTGGAAAGGCCAAGCTTAAATGTAGATGGTGGGAGAGGAGGTCAAGAAGCCAGGATTCAATGGAGAATCCTGGCACAGAGAGCCCCAATTTCTTTCCCACTTCCCTTCTTCTTGTAGTAGAGTTGCCAAGCAGTTTAAAAAAAAAAAATGCACAAATCCTTCTTTCACTTCTGCCTTTCAGCGATTGCACTTCCATTCAGCTGCAAGATCCATTTAGTGGTGCACAAGGATCTGAGTTGCACATTTTGGAGTATCTTGCACACTTTCCTGCACACGGATTATGCTAAAAAGGATGTGTGCGCCTAACAGAATGTCCGAGATCAGTGAAGCTGTAAATTATTTGGTTTTAAATAACCACAAAACAGCTATCCGGAAGTAAAGCTTGAAATTTGCCCACTGGCAAAAACGTTCTATTTTTTAGCATCACAGTAAACTCTCCTGATCTTTTTAGTCTTTATTCACTCTTATTTTTAACCAATAAAAATATAATACATTGCTAACCAGGAATGTTATTTTGGCACTATGCATCAAAAGAAAATATCTATAATGGACTGTAGTAACTTAAAGTGCAATGGCTATAAAGCATTTAAAGTATTAAATGATCCTTGTGTTTAATTTAAATGTCTCCTGCTTTGGTTTTTGTACTACTAACAAAACAATAGCAATAAAGCAGTTTCTTAGTCCAGTTGGTATTCTTTAAGCTTTACTTTGTAAACTTTTGCTTTGTATAGTAACCCCTAAGGCAGTTGGATCATCTGTGTTCTATTTTGCACAGACTAGTGGAAGACAGGCGCATAGAGTGGTTGGAAGAGAAACATAAGCTGCAGAATCGTGGCGCAGAGCTGGAGGAGAAGTACTGCCAGGCCAAGGACCGACTGCAGCGTGCTGCTTTAGCTCAGAAGAAGGTCTTGCCCATTACTTTAATCAACCAAAAGTCTGGTTTGTTGAAATACACCCTTGCTACAGAAACTATCTTTTCTGTTTCTGTTTTGACAGAGGAAGACACTGAATGAAAGTAAGCAGAAAAGATTACAGGAAAAGGTGCAACTGCTGGAGGCAAAGAAAGAAGAGCTAGAAATTGAGAAACATACGTATAAGTAAGTAGGTTTTTCACTATTGCTTTCCGTTTGACTTCAACAAAGGTATTCCATTGAGACACAGGAATGGTAGGAGGCCATTGAGCATCTCGAGCCTGCTCCACCATTCAATCAGATCATAGCTGATCTGCACCTCAATCTATTTACACGCCATAGCTCCATATCCCGTAATACCCTTGCCTAACAGAAATCTATCTATCTAAGTCTTGAAAGCTCCAACTGTCCCAGCATCCACAGCTTTTTAGGGAGAGAGTTTCAGATTTCCACTAACCTTTGTGTGAAAAAGTGCTTCTTGATTTCCCTCCTAAATGGCCTAGCTTTAATTTTAAGATTATGTCCCCCCGTTCTTGATTTGCCCATCAGAGGAAATAGTTTCTCTGTATCTACCCTATCGAATCCTTTTAACATTTTAAACACCTCGATCAGATCACCCCTCAATCTTCTATAATACAAAGCTGTGCTACTACCCATGCTGCTTTAACCAATATAGCTTCAATAGTTTGGCTACACAACGCATAGACCCAGAAATGAGATTCTCAGTAAAGATTCTGACTCCCAGTTCCTCTCCATGCCTCTGCTCCCAGCTCAGTTTCTCTTGCCCAATAACCAGAGTGCTGCTCAAGTCAAAAGAACCGTAGATTATTTTAAAAAGAGGAAGAGGCGAACACTAGGCTGTGGTTTATGAAGGGTACAAGTGAAGAGAGCGTTTGCGGTAATGACGGCATGGATGAGCATTTCAGCTATAAAGGGAGTGAGCTAGGGGTGTAAATGGGCAGTAGGTTAAAAAGTGGAGAAAGGTGGTGTTGGCAATGGACTAGATTTGAGATTGAAAACTCAGCTCACTGTCAAACATTGCTGGGATTCTGCACTGCTGGGATCAGCCAGTCTGGGAGGCTGGAGTCAGTTTGACGATCTTAAGGTGTAGGAAGGTTAGACTCGTACAGGCTGTAATGCTGAACAGGAAGTCGGGTAGTAGAACAACAACCGTGGAGTCAGTGGTGGTATAAGAGAGAGTAAAGTTGGGTGTTGTCATCGTGCATGTGGAAGCTGAACTCATGCTTGTGGATGATCATCTGGAGTAGCACATACATAATGAATAGGACGACACTAAGGATAGAGTTCTGGGTCATGGTGGAGGTGCTATTGTGGCTATGGGAGGGAGAGAATGAAAGATATAGCGCCTTTCACAACCTAAGGGTGTCCCCAAGTAATTCAGAGCCAATGGAGCGTCTTTGAAATGTAGTCACTGTTACAATGTAGGGAAGAAATACTGAGGTGGTGTACTGATTACGTAGGGATAGGTAGGAGTGCAACTGAGAGACAGTAGTACCACTGAGGTAGACCATGGAGGAGAATAAAGTGGTCAAAGGTATCAAGGCAACAGAGAGGACGAGAAAGACAGCAAGCTACAGTCGTAGTCACACAGGATGGCATCAGTGACTTTGACCATGGCAGTTTCAACATTATAGGCTGATCAGAAACTGGTTCTAGTGGGACTAAAATGGGGAGAGGTGATAGAGGGGAGGATGTAGTTGGGTGACAATGATGCATTCAAGGATGTTGGATAAAGAGAACATGTTACAGATAGCGTTGGTGACGATTGAGGGGGGTCAAGGGTGGAAATTTTCAGAAGGATTAAGGTTAGTTTTGTATTGGTTGGAAACAATGTCAAAAGTTACGGAGAGGTTGACGATGTGAAAGAAAGGTTTAAATAATTGGGTAATTAGGACCTGGGCTAAAAGGGGTTTCTTGGCAAAAGTGATGGATTTTGTGGCAGAAATTAGTTTGATTGCTGGATGTAGAGTGGAAGATTAAGGGGTAAAAATTGAGTCGCGCCCCATTTGGGGCGCTAACCTCGCCGGGGCGCGACTTTTAGCGCCCCGAAAAAATTAGCGGCCCCGCGCCGGAACTTCAGTGGTTGCGCCCCAAGAGGGAAGCGGGGCGCCACTGGAAGCACCCCGCATCCCTCTTGGGGCGCTGCGAGGGAATATCCTGGCGCTACGTGCCGCAGCGCCACGCGCTGCGGTATTGCAGGCCTTCCTCCCCTTCTTAAAGGGGAGGGACCCTGCGCAGCGCGAACCGGGGCCCAGCTGGGCCCCCAGGGATCGGGAGTGCCGGCAAAAGAGCCCGGCACTCAAGAGAAGTGCCGGGCTCTTGGAGCGCAGCCGGCACTTCACGGTGGGGGGGCTTCACGGGGGCCGGGGACAGCAACGGGGGCAGGTGCTGGCAGGCGGCCAGCAACAAAAATGGCCGCCTGCCACCTCCCCTTTAAATATCGCCGCCCCGGCCGCACGTACGCCTCCCTGAACCCGTCGGACATAGCGTCTGGCGGTAAATCAGGGGGCGCGACTGAAGATCACGGCTGGGGCGTGAGCGGGGTGCTGCGCACGGCGATGACGTCATCGCCGGCGGCGCAGCGCCACAGGGCGCTACCGGCTGCCGCCGCCGCTAACCTCCCGCTGAATTTTTCGGGAGGCGTGGGCGGCGCTGCGCCCGGGCGTTAGCTGCTTTACGCCCCATTAGCGCCCTCTTAAGGCGCTAACGGGAGGCGCAAGCAGCTGAATTTTTCCCCCTAAGAGTTTAGGGATGTGCCTCGGTTAGAGGACTGATGGACAGGAGCAAGGAAAGGCAGAAGCAGCCAAGGAATGGCCTTGATATTGGAAACAAAGAAGCCCATGAGCTCCTCCTAACTAGAATCAGAGGTGGTAAAGGAGGACGTGAGGAAGAAAGATGGGGAGGAAGGTTTGTGGTGAAGAGGAGGAGTATGCCCTCCAGGGATGGTCCTGAAGTAATAAGATTTGGCCATAGAGAGGGGGAGATTGTACTGTTTGAAGTGGTCAAGCCAGATCTGGTGGTGGATAAGCAGGTTGGATACATGGCAGGTACGCTCTAGTCTGACCCACAGATTCATATTTGTGGCGATGGCTGTTGTTCCAGGGGAATCCTGAGGGTGAGGGTGGACTCTGGTGGAGACTGGCTTTGAATGTAAAGGCATGGTAATTATTGAGATGAACAGAGGTGAAGTGTAGCTGATGGGCCAGAAGAGAAAGAGTTAGAAAGTGAAGAAGGTGCAAGTGATGGAGTTAGAGCTAATTTTTTCTGAAGACAGAATGAGATGATGGAAGAGTTAGTGGTAGCCAGGAAGATATGTATGGTGAAAGAAATTACAAAATGATTGGAGATGGTCCTTGTAACCTCTGGTAATGCACTACCTCATACATTGCTTAAGGAAGGATATACTTGCCTTAGAGGGGATGCAACGAAGGTTCACTAGATTGATCCCTGGGATGAGAGGGCTTCCCTGCAAGGACAGGTTGAGTAGAATGGGCCTATATTCTGAGTTTAGAAGAATGAGCGGTGATCTCATTGAAACGTATAAGATTCTGAGGGGGATTGACAGGGTAGATGCTGAGAGGCTTTTCTTCTGGCTGGAGAGTCTAGAATTAGGGGTCGGCCATTTAGGATTAATGAGAAATGTCTTCACTCAGAGGGTTGTGAATCTTTGAAATGCTCTACTCCAGAGGGCTGTGGATGCTCAGTCATTGAGTAGATTCAAAACTGAGATCGATAGATTTTTGGGCACTAAGAGAATCAAGGGATATGGGGATCGGGCGGGCAAGGGGAGTTGATGTAGAAGTTCAGCCATGATCTTATTGAATGGCGGAGCAGGCCTACTCCTGCTCCTATTTCTTATGTTTTTAAGTTCTTACACAGTTCAGAGTGCGCCAACTCCCCCTGGAACTCTTCCTCCACTCCCAATGGTCATGAGATACTCGTAATACTATTGGAATAAACTACAAAAATGTAATTTTGTTTGTGGAGATGTGTTAATACTGACTCAGAGGGTTAAAGTAATACAACATCTATCAACATTTATATATTCCTTCAGAAAGCCGTTTTTCTCTGAGCTCTGGTTGTCAGTATGACCATCGCAAGTCACAGTAATAAACAATGTAGGGTCAACCTATACATCTAGTGTGAAAGGGGCAAAGAAGCTGTAATTTGTTGAACACTACTGTTCAACCGTTGAATTATCAATTCTTTTTCTAGGCAAAATGTTCCCTATGAAAATCATGCCAGGATTCAGAAAAGGTTAAAGGATTTACAGCGTAGACACAATGAATTCCGAAGACTCATTTTGGGAGAAAATTTTTCATCTACTGGTCTGTGTAATTCAACCAATTTTCTATCATCTACCTTGGTGCAAGGCACAGAAACACCATTCGTAAATATTCAGGTACCTAATATTAGTGAAATTAGTAAATGTTTTCAATCTGCTAAAAATTGTCAATCGTAATTTTGTGTTTAATTCATATTCAAATATACAAAAGATTATATATACACAATATCCAATCATTTATATATTTTCTTCATTCATTATACTTTATATTCGATGTATAGGTCGCATCCAGCTGGGAAAAGGATAGGGTTGCTGATCTCTAGAGCTTCCTGTTCATTCTCCATACTATGTACGTTTCTAGTTGTAATTCCTCTGTTTGAGATCAATCACATTGTCAGTTCTGCTGTGAGAGGAGCTTTGTTTTAGCACCATTAGTTTTATAGTTTAAATAATTTTGGCAAACTCTTCGATCAAAAAGAAACATTTGCAGGGCTATGGGGAGAGGGCAGGGGGTGGGACTAATTGGATAGCTCTTTCAAAGAGCTGGCACAGGGACTTGTGTTCACCTTGCCACTTCCCCCTCTGCTTTCAAAAGACTCCTTTTAAAGAAAAACACTCGTCTTCAACTAGGCTTCTGGCTTCCTTTCCTACCTAAGTTTTCCCTCATATATAGGGTCCTTCCACCCTGTCAAGTGCTTTGAGACACCTTTCTGTATGTGGGAATGTTTATTGTCATTGCTTGTGTCCTGTGAGGACAAACACTGGCATTCTTCAGTTTCCAAGTAGTGACTTTTGTTTTGGTTGTTGAAGTATATTGCCTTCTGTTAGGATGCAAATTCCCAGGCATGCTAAAGAGCATTCCAAGTACTCGCCATTGGGCTGACTTGGGGTGCAACTATCTTGCCACATTTTATCAATGAGCACTCCAAACCGCTTCACCGCGACACAAAAGCTACAGCATAGCTGCTTCCTAAGTTCGCCTGTTTAAACGGCTATTTGTCCAGTGGAATGGCAGTGTGACTTGGGTCCCAGTATTGCCATTGAGGACACAAACCAGGTGCTGATGCCCCCTCCAGCATTTAAAGTACAACCCAGGTACATTATCCAGCCCCTGTGCAAAGCCACATGTTAAAGGTTGGACCTCCTGGGAACACTCAAAGCTCAGCATGGAATGTTGTTAATGTTGGTGGACAACAGCTGCACCCACCCAGAGTCAGCATTAAAAACCAACCAGCTGGGGAATGGAGCTCTGCACATTGGTCCACACACATGGGCGTGGAGCTCCTTTGTGACTGATCTCAGCACAACCTGCAGTTGGCAGTATAACTCCAGTTTTGTGACTGGTCTATTTGAGTAGTGAGTGCTGCACAATGTCCGGTCGATTGCTGTAGTGCAATGGGAATGGTAGCATAGTGGTTATGTTACTGGACTAGTAATCCAGAGGCCTGGACTAATGAAACAGAGGACAAGAGTTCAGATCCCACTACGGCAGCTGGGGAATTTAAATTCAGTTAAATAAATCTGGAACAAAAAGCTAGAATCAGTTCAGTAATGGTGACCATGTAACTACTGAATTGTCGTAAAAACCCATCTGGTTCACTAATGTCCTTTAGGGAAGGAAATCTGCCGTCCTTACCCGGTCTGGCCTATATGTGACTCCAGACCCACAGCAATGTGGTTGACTCTTAACTGCCACTCCGTTGTCAAGAAGGTGACTCACCAGCACCTTCTCGAGGGCAATTAGGGATGGGCAATAAATGCTGGCCTTGCCAGCGACGTGAATGAATTAAAAAAAGCACAGTGCCAGTATTGTACTGAAGTCATGTGAGCAGTTTAGATCCATACTGGGGTAGGTGCATTCAGTTCTTTTGATGAGTTAATGGTTTTGATTACTATTTAAGGAGACTCAAAAAAAAAAAAAAAAAATGACAAAAGTACCATCTTTTGAAAGTCTTAACTAATGTTTTACAAGCGCATCACTTTTTAAAAGTTGCATGTCTTTTCCTCCACTATTAGGAAGAACAGCATCAAAAAGAGCTGTGCCTGCTCCGCAAGAGGCTGGAGGAACTAGAGACCAATCAGAAGCAGCAGTTGCACGAGCTTGGCGCTCTTGATTGACCAGATGTTCAGAGGAGTCGGAATGCAGTTTTTGAGACTTAAAAAATCTTTGCGACTCAAAAAGAGCAGAATTAATTCTGTCATCAATTTGGTGCTAGCTATTTATTGCAGTTTTGAGTTTGACAATGATACTGTATGTGTTGAGCAATGTATATGAAGCAGGTTTATGTGACAGTGCCGTATCTCAAGTCTTTACAAATAACTTGCTGTGCCTTGAAAAAAAGTTCTGGTTTGAGCCTATGGACAGTGCAGTATGTTGATTGACTGAACTGTACACTATAAAATGATACTTCACATAGTCTACAGTGATCTTTCTCCCCCACCTCCACCCCGTGCGCAACACTTAGACATGATTTCACCAAGGAGCCATGCTGCCATCTTTCTGATGACCTCTGCACGTGTAGAAGTTCAAAGGAAGATGAAACACTGACTGCATGTTGTGAAGTCTGTTATATGCTGGCGAAAACCGTATGAAAGCTCTGAAAATATACTTGACAACTGGAATATTATGGGTATTTCCCCATACTTCCAGTTCTTCTTCTTCAATCCCTACACCATACCCAGCCCAGAGGCTAGCTAGACAACTTGCTCCCAACTTTCTAGCACCTTGTAATCAGACACTAGTGTGCAAGAATGGTCTGAGATGACTTGATTGCTTAACTATTTGTGGATGTATCCAGTGGGAAATTTGCCCTAGGAAGAATCAAGTTTAAGAATAGGAACAAGTTAGAAAGCTGCCCCTTTTCCATAGCACAGAGTATCACCACTCCACAATCAGCCACGATTTTGGAAGCACTTCTTCACACAAAAGGTAGTGGAAATCTGGAACTCTTGCCCCCCCCCCCCCCCCCCCCAAAAAAAAAGCTGTTGATACTGGGTCAATTGAAATTTTCAAGGCTTGTGATAGATAGATTTTTGTTGGGTAAGGCTATCAAGGGATATGGAGCAAAGGTGGGTAAATGTACAGATCAGCCATGATCCAATTGAATGGTGGAACAGGCTGGAGGGGCTGAATAGCCTCCTCATGTTCCTGCGCTGTGGTTTTTCAAACAAACGCCACCCTTTCCAGAGGAAGATTGGGTTGATGTTTCACATGTCACCCTTCATTGGAGCAGAACTGTCCCACCCAAAATATGAATCTCTTCTCTCTTTCGGAACAAAGCGGTGGTCAGCTTGCTTTTCTTGAATTCAGTTTCCTTTTTACCAGCCTTACTGAACACGGTTTGTTGGTTTTCCTCCTCTGCTTAATCTGAACAGGAGGTTAAAAAAAACCTTTAAAATTGCAATTGGAAGAACAAAGGAAGGAGATAAGATTCAAAAGCTAAATGCCGATGAGATTTTTTTTAAAGCTCCCAAGTCTAAAATGATGAGCGTTAGATGGGGTGGAGGGGATCTAAGAGGAAGAAAACTGAAGTTTTAACTAGAATAAAGCTTGTTAACTCCTCGGCTTGTTGAAGCTCGCTGAGGCAAAATGACACATTGCAGATTCCTGGCTAAGCCCCTTGTTCATGCACACCATGGAGACAACCAACCAACACCAGAGCAGTGAGCCTACAGTAGCAGGCTTGCTTGCCGATGTACTATAACAGGAAATTGAAGCTTGCAAGTTAAAGCTCAAATCCCTAGCAGCAGGCAAGAAAACATCTCTCTGTTTAATTTATTTCTTCCTTCTGCATTTTATAATAGCAAAGTGTGTACTTCAATTGTAAACTGGGGTATTGTGGAATTTTTACAGAAGGGCGTATAAAATGTTACTCTAAAATGCATTGTAGGTGTAAGCGCAGGGATGTTCGCTCTGGTGATGGGTGACTGTTCTGGATGCATTTAAAAAAAATAAACTTTCAGATGCTTTGTTCAGCTTTCTTTATTTTTCTATAACTACAGAATGATGTTGTGCTGTCCCCTCCACCCCATCTACCGCTCATCAGTTTAGACTTGGGAGCTTTAAAAAAAATCTCATCGGCATTTAGCTTTTAAATAACTGCATTAACTAAGCCTCAAGCACACGCCCACAAGCCTGTGGTCTGTGTTTAATGTGTATTGGCACACAGCTTGAAAGCCCTTGCCAAGAATAGCCGCGACAGTGGTATTTGAGTCATTACACTTTATATGCTTTTTTAAAAATATGTAATTGTTCCAAATTTGTGTAATTTGTACAAAATATATCTAATTTATTACAAACATGTCAAAATATATTTTTACAACATGTTTGTTGCTCATGGTTTTATCCTGGTTTGCTTTTTTAAAAAAACTGATTATTTCTTTGCTGATTGTTTTTGTACAATTCAAGTGTTTCATTCTTAATTGATGTGATTATAAGCACAGTGACTTTGGAAGGAACAGCTGTTTTATTGATCACAGACATCCCACTACTTGTCAAATAAACATTTTGCATGTTCATAGTGTGTGTATGTAACTGGAATCGAGGCCCCCATCAGAAAGGTGCAGTGTGGATCTGGACATGCGGTCACGGCTGATTAAAGAATTCCCAAAGCCGGCTGATCAGACGAGCTGCAGTCCAGGTGGGCAGATGAAACGTTACAAAGACACGCTGAAGCCCACCTTAAAATCTTGGAATATTAACCCCGATCTGTGGGCAGACACAGCCACCATTTGACCAGGACGGCAGCATAGCTGCCCGGTTGGTTTGAATGAATTTGAGGCTGAGAGATTTGGTTGCCAGCTCTCAAGGCAGCTCATCTCCCCGTCTCGCAGTGCGATCGGCCAGGATCTTCAATCAGCGCGGCCACAACAACAGACTCCTCCGTCGACACAAGAGACGCCATCAAATAAAATTCACCCATTTACTTGATAGGCACTGACTGTTCTATATTGTAATTTCGAATGATTATAAACACAATGAAAGTTGTAGGACATCCTCCTCATGACTCTTGCTCCATTAAGATGTTTTTGCGTTGATAAAGTTGATGATTTAGTGTAAGTTTTCCTTCACTCGGTAGCTGCATCAGTTCTCCCAAGAGGTTGATCACTGGCTCTAAAAGTTCTACTGACATGACCTAG
This sequence comes from Squalus acanthias, assembly GCA_030390025.1. NCBI lineage: Eukaryota > Metazoa > Chordata > Chondrichthyes > Squaliformes > Squalidae > Squalus > Squalus acanthias. The sequence continues at coordinate 75,816,767 of CM059434.1, read as the reverse complement.
GATCTATGTTATTGCAGGTAATTATTTGGTTTACTGAGTAATAAAAGTATTTTCAAATGCCTTGATGTTATAAGTGAGCCACGTGAAGTAAAAAATCATTTTGCAGGGCACTGCACCACTCTTGTGGACCAATGGTTTTGGTGTCAAGGCCAAAGCATTGTTACTTCCGATCTGTCACTTGTGATACCGAGGCACCGGCTGTCCTCAGCTGGAGGTAAAAGGTCCCATGGAATGATTCAAAGTAGAGCATAACAGTTCTCCCCGGTGTCCTGGCCAATATTTAATCCTCAACCAACATCACTAAAACAGATTATCTGGTCATTGTCACAGTGCTGTTTGTGCCAGTTTGCTGTGCGCAAATTGACTGCTGCCTTTCTCCACATTACAACACTTCAAACGCTATTCATTGGCATCTGTGAGGCGCTTTGATATGTAGTGAGTGGCGCGACAGAAATACAAGTTCTTTCATGAGAGATCTAGTTGTGCTAAACTGGCTTCGCACACTGCAGAAGCATCGCAGCAGCGAAGCACAGAGACTAAGCTGGAACTTAATGGCTAATTTCTGACTCGCAGAGCAACTCTAGGTTCTCTTGGAAGAGTGAAAATAACTCTTGCATTTACACTGCAAGTCCAGTATCAAACGTGCTGGTGCCTCTGGGCAGGCCGATGTTTTGCTGTTTATTTCCTGGAAGTACCGTTCTCGGCACTAATCAGTACAATGAGGAACTTGCATTTATACAGCGCCTCACGCAGGACCTCAGGACCCCCCGAAGCGCTTTACAGCCAATGAAGTACTTTAGAAATGCAGTCAATTTGCACTCCCCCAAACAGTAATGAAATAAATGACCAGATAATCTGTTTTTAGTGATGGTGGTTGAGGGATAAATATTGGCCAGGACACCAGGGGAGATAGGGCCTCCTTCGGTTTAATGTCTCATCATTAAGACAGCATCTCCGACAGTGCAGCGCTCCCTCAGTACTTGCACTGGAGTGTCAGCCTCTGGAGTGGGACTTGAACCCACAACCCCTGACTCAGAGGTCAGAGTGCTACCCACTGAGCCACAGCTGTTAAGCCAATATCATACTGATACTACTTCAGCTGTAAAATTATTAAAATAGTTTGTTTAGATTAGATCAATATTTATATAAGGCTGTACCATGAATAAGCACTTGGGAGGTGATAATCCAACCTGCAAGAACTCTGGCCAAAGGCTGGCAATTCCACAAAATCTTCCATTAGTGGGGAGGTAAGGCATCCAACCAAAGGTAACTTGCAACTATTCACACCTCCTGTCTCAATGAGCCAAGTTACACAAGAATAATGCAAATGAGTGTGACAGTGTGTGATAAAGGTACAAGGTGGAGTCCAGAATGAGAAAGAATCAGACAAAACGCTTTATTTTAGTGAAAACAAGGTTGACAGTGCACTTTTTGGAATACAGTGTCAGTAACGGAAAAAGACCATGAACCAGGGCAGTGAAACCAGTGACTGGAAACTTCACCGAACCACAGCATGGTCAGAGAATCAGTAACCCTAAGAGTGATGGAAAACATGAGTGTCAGTGCCCGAAAATTGAAAGGATGTCATTGAGGGATGAAATACGATGGCAGATGGGCACTGGCAACAAGGGAACACTGGCACCCATAGGCGCACTGACTTGGTAGGGGGGCAATGCACCCATGGAGCACTGCTGTAGGGGGGGGGGGGGGTGGAAACTGCACCCAGAGGGGAACTGACGGGAGGCACTGTACCCAGAGGGGCACTGACGGGAGGCACTGTACCCAGAGGGACACTGACAGGGGCCACTGTACCCAGAGGGGCACTGACGGGGGGGCATTGTACCCAGAGGGGAACTGACAGGGGGCACTGTACCCAGAGGGGCACTGACGGGGTGCACTGTACCCAGAGGGGCACTGTACCCAGCGGGGCACTGACAGGGGGCACTGTACCCAGAGGGGCACTGACAGGGGGCACTGTACCCAGAGGGGCACTGACGGGGGGCACTGTACCCAGAGGGGCACTGACGGGGGGCACTGTACCCAGACGGGCACTGACGGGGGCACTGTATCCAGAGGGGAACTGACAGGGGGCACTGTACCCAGACGGGCACTGACAGGGGGCACTGTACCCAGAGGGGAACTGACGGGGGGCACTGTACCCAGAGGGGAACTGACAGGGGGCACTGTACCCAGAGGGGAACTGACGGGGGGCACTGTACCCAGAGGGGAACTGACAGGGGGCACGGTTCCCAGACGGGCACTGACAGGGGGCACTGTACCCAGAGGGGAACTGACGGGGGGCACTGTACCCAGAGGGGCACTGACAGGGGGCACTGTACCCAGAGGGGAACTGACAGGGGGCACTGTACCCAGACGGGCACTGACAGGGGGCACTGTACCCAGAGGGGCACTGACAGGGGGGCACTGTACCCAGACGGGCACTGACAGGGGGGCACTGTACCCAGAGGGGCACTGACAGGGGGCACTGTACCCAGAGGGGCACTGACAGGGGGGCACTGTACCCAGAGGGGCACTGACAGGGGGGCACTGTACCCAGACAGGCACTGACAGAGGGGCACTGTACCCAGAGGGGCACTGACAGGGGGCACTGTACCCAGAGGGACTCTAAGTTGACCGGTTAAGTTATGATCATGAAATAAAATTAATGCTTAATAAGCAGTTATATCTGTGCTACGATTTATGGTTGAACTGAATTGTCAGACATTGATATCTAATTTACATCGATCGCACTGTGCACCAAAAGTCACCTGCGGTCAATGTAGGACCGTGCGGTTTAACGATCTAACAAACCATATCCAGTTGTATTCTGTTACTGCAAAGATTAAGGCATGTTTGTGGCTCTTGTAGTTAGTAAAATTAGATTATAAAGGAGAGAATGCAACAGATGAAAGGGTCGACATCCTGCTATGCAAACACCATCACCAGTTCTCCTTGTGTTTTACTGAACATAATTAACACTCGTGCAAAAAACGCATGTTAGCTTAAATAGAGATCTTAGTTCTTAAATGTAACAAATACAGTTTCTTTTCTGTATGAAAGTAATAAAAAAACATTGGATCTGTTCAAGTTAGGCAGAGAATACTGGTGTGAAATACGTACTTTGTGACTTTATAGAATTGAACAAATATATATATTATTTACAGTAAATAATTTTAGTAAACATGACAGAAAATGTACAAGACTTCAAAGGGTCAAAGCGGGAATCTCCCCATGTTTACCCTGCATTAAAAAAACAAACAGCTACAGAGAATGATGATTAAGAGGAAAGTGTTTTTTGTTATTTTCGATTGAACAGTGCGTGCCAACATCATCACACGATCGCCAGCTTGAACGAAGTGACGCTGGCCCCCGATGGAAGTCCTGATCTCGCTAACGGTGCTGTCAGTAAGGTAATTCGGACACGGGGCCTTGGTCCCCCGCGGCGGCTGGCCTCGCTTGAAGTGGTTGGATTTTCATTCGCGCTCTCGGAGACACCAGCGTCAGTGGAGGGAAACACTGCCTGCGTGCCCCTTACCGTTATCTCTTACCAAGTATTTATCCCAAAGAGCTGGTTCACTCCCATCCACACTTTGATTTTCCGTTAAGGTATTCCCTTATTTTTGAGACGCCCTCATTCATTTCTTGCATACCTTCATTCTCCAGTTTACTTTCCAACTGTAAAGGAAATTCAAGAGTGATGGATTGTCAGTGTTTGATGGCAAGCTGGCTCTTCAGCAGAGCACATCGACTGGACAGCACCGAAACAGGCCATTCGGCCCAACTGGTCCATGCCAATGTTTAGGAAACATGGAGGAAGTGCAGTCCTCTTTGTTTCATACAATGTGTCATTGCTAAATAGGTGTCAAGTGTTACAGTACATTACAACAATATGACAGCAACCATCTTGGTCTGAATTATAAATATAACTGGGACCGAAAATCTGCAGGGTTCTGGCACACTCCCTCGGGACTCTGACAGAAGGCACCAAACTAGGCCGAGAACAGGCCTATCATCCCCGGCATGTTTCGGGTGTTTGGGTTGGGAGTGAAGCCCGAGGGGGGTGTGGATGGGAGACGGGAGGCGGGGGGTGGGATGGGGTGGGGGGGTCAGCGGTTTCCATGTCTCTGGTCTGGGGGAGCATTGGCAGGCCAGGCCAGTGGATGAGAGCGGATGTACAGTGGAAGTGGGCCTCTTTCTGAGCAGCACCCCTCCCGCCTCCACCCCCACTCTGAACCTGGAACCCTTGGTCACAATTTCTGGCCTTCCCACTGTGGCGAACACCTGAGATGTGGCTCTTGTGATGCAGGTGCCTGTTGTCATTATTTAAATTAAGTGACCCCTCCCCTCTCTCTGACTCCAGCGCTGGAGGTCACCGGAATCAAAGGCCTGTGGGCTCTCGACCTCCTGACCTGAGCAACCTGGCTGGGGGGGCTGGTGCAGTGCCAGAGGTGGCCAATGGATCAAAGACCCGTTGGATTTGCGCCCTTCTGAAACTATGGGATGTGTAAGGGTTGAAACCCTTGCCACAGATACAAAGCTGTACATTCCTCCCTCACCTGAACAGAATACCTCTGGATGTATTTCCCCAGTTCGATCATAGCGTCCTTTTCTTTAAATTCATTCTCATGCTTCTGAAAGAAAATGATCAGAGTGTTTAAAGGTTTGCCGTGGGGTGAAGCGGATGATGAGCCGGGAACCTTGTGTCTTAAAACTCAGACTCATTACCTTAGATTCCTCGGTGAGGAAGATCTCCATCTCCTCCTTGCTCACTGAGCCCAGTTCAGCAATCTGCCTGTAGTAATCTTTCACTTCCTCCTTGTAGTGTGGAATGTCTCTGGCGTAAAGCACTTTATTGGTTGGGGAGTGCTAAAAAGAAAGAAGAACTTCCATTTATCGAGCACCCTTCACCACCACCCAAAGCACTTTGCAGCCAATGAAGTACTTTTGAAGTGTAGTCACTGTTGTAATGTAGGAAACGCAGCAGCCAATTTGTGCAGGAGCGGTGGGGGGGGGGTGCGGGGCGCGTATAACGGGCGGGGTGTATAACGAGCGGGTGTATAACGGGCGGTGGTATAACGGGCGGGTGTATAACGGGCGGGGGGTATAACGGGCGGGGGGTATAACGGGCGGGTGTATAACGGGCGGGTGTATAACGGGCGGGTGTATAACGGGCGGGTGTATAACGGGCGGGTGTATAACGGGCGGGTGTATAACGGGCGGGGTGTATAACGGGCGGGTGTATAACGGGCGGGGTGTATAACGGGCGGGTGTATAACGGGTGGAGTGTGTAACGGGCGGCTGTATAACGGGCGGGGTGTATAACGGGCGGGTGTATAACGGGAGGGTGTATAACGGGCGGGGTGTATAACGGGCGGGGTGTATAACGGGCGGGGTGTATAACGGGCGGGTGTATAACGGGCGGGTGTGTAACGGGCGGGTGTAAAACGGGGGGTGTATAACGGGCGGGTGTATAACGGGCGGGTGTATAACGGGGGGGTGTATAACGGGCGGGTGTATAACGGGGGGGTGTATAACGGGCGGGTGTATAACGGGCGGGTGTATAACGGGCTGGGTGTATAACGGGCGGGTGTATAACGGGGGGGTGTATAACGGGCGGGTGTATAACGGGCTGGGTGTATAACGGGCGGGTGTATAACGGGCGGGTGTATAACGGGCGGGTGTATAACGGGGGGGTGTATAACGGGCGGGTGTATAACGGGCGGGTGTATAACGGGCGGGTGTATAACGGGCTGGGTGTATAACGGGTGGGGTGTATAACGGGCTGGGTGTATAACGGGCGGGGTGTATAACGGGCGGGGTGTATAACGGGCGGGGTGTATAACGGGCGGGTGTATAACGGGCGGGTGTATAACGGGCGGGTGTATAACGGGGGGGTGTATAACGGGCGGGTGTATAACGGGCGGGTGTATAACGGGCGGGTGTATAACGGGCTGGGTGTATAACGGGTGGGGTGTATAACGGGCTGGGTGTATAACGGGCGGGGTGTATAACGGGCGGGGTGTATAACGGGCGGGGTGTATAACGGGCGGGTGTATAACGGGCGGGTGTGTAACGGGCGGGTGTATAACGGGGGGGTGTATAACGGGCGGGTGTATAACGGGCGGGTGTATAACGGGCGGGTGTGTAACGGGCGGGTGTATATCGGGCGGGTGTATATCGGGCGGGTGTATATCGGGCGGGGTGTATAACGGGCCGGTGTATAACGGGCGGGTGTATAACGGGCAGGTGTGTAACGGGCGGGGTGTGTATAACGGGCGGGTGTATATCGGGCGGGGTGTATAACGGGGGGGGTGTATAACGGGCGGGTGTATAACGGGCGGGGGTATAACGGGCGGGGTGTATAACGGGCGGGTGTATAACGGGCGGGGGTATAACGGGCGGGGTGTATAACGGGCGGGGTGTATAACGGGCGGGTGTATAACGGGCGGGGTGTATAACGGGCGGGTGTATAACGGGGGGGTGTATAACGGGCGGGTGTATAACGGGCGGGTGTATAACGGGCTGGGTGTATAACGGGCGGGTGTATAACGGGGGGGTGTATAACGGGCGGGTGTATAACGGGCGGGTGTATAACGGGCTGGGTGTATAACGGGCGGGGTGTATAACGGGCGGGTGTATAACGGGCGGGTGTATAACGGGGGGGGTGTATAACGGGCGGGTGTATAACGGCGGGTGTATAACGGGCGGGTGTATAACGGGCTGGGTGTATAACGGGCGGGGTGTATAACGGGCTGGGTGTATATCGGGCGGGGTGTATAACGGGCGGGGTGTATAACGGGCGGGGTGTATAACGGGCGGGTGTATAACGGGCGGGTGTGTAACGGGCGGGTGTATAACGGGGGGGTGTATAACGGGCGGGTGTATAACGGGCGGGTGTATAACGGGCGGGTGTGTAACGGGCGGGTGTATATCGGGCGGGTGTATATCGGGCGGGTGTATATCGGGCGGGGTGTATAACGGGCCGGTGTATAACGGGCGGGTGTATAACGGGCAGGTGTGTAACGGGCGGGGTGGTAATAACGGGCGGGTGTATATCGGGCGGGGTGTATAACGGGGGGGTGTATAACGGGCGGGTGTATAACGGGCGGGGGTATAACGGGCGGGGTGTATAACGGGCGGGTGTATAACGGGCGGGGGTATAACGGGCGGGGTGTATAACGGGCGGGGTGTATAACGGGCGGGTGTATAACGGGCGGGGTGTATAACGGGCGGGGGTATAACGGGCGGGGTGTATAACGGGCGGGGTGTTTAACGGGCGGGGGTATAACGGGCGGGGTGTATAACGGGCGGGGTGTATAACGGGCGGGTGTATAACGGGCGGGTGTATATCGGGCGGGTGTATATCGGGCGGGTGTATAACGGGCTGGTGTATAACGGGCTGGTGTATAACGGGCGGGGTGTGTATAACGGGCGGGTGTATAACGGGCGGGGTGTATAACGGGCGGGTGTATAACGGGCGGGTGTATAATGGGCGGGTGTATAACGGGCGGGTGTATAACGGGCGGGGTGTATAATGGGCGGGTGTATAACGGGCGGGGTGTGTAACGGGCGGGGTGTATAACGGGCGGGTGTATAACGGGCGGGTGTATAACGGGCGGGTGTATAACGGGCGGGTGTATAACGGGCGGAGTGTATAACGGGCGGGTGTATAATGGGCGGGGTGTATAACGGGCCGGTGTATAACGGGCCGGTGTATAACGGGCGGGTGTATAACGGGCGGGGTGTATAACGGGCGGGTGTATAATGGGCGGGGTGTATAACGGGCGGGTGTATAACGGGCCGGTGTATAACGGGCGGGGTGTATAATGGGCGGGGTGTATAACGGGCGGGTGTATAACGGGCGGTGTATAACGGCGGGGTGTATAACGGGCGGGGTGTATAATGGGCGGGGTGTATAACGGGCGGGGTGTATAACGGGCCGGTGTATAACGGGCGGGGTGTATAATGGGCGGGGTGTATAACGGGCGGGTGTATAACGGGCGGGTGTATAACGGGCGGGTGTATAACGGGCGGGGTGTATAACGGGCGGGGTGTATAACGGGCGGTGTGTATAACGGGCGGGTGTATAACGGGCGGGTGTATAACGGGCGGATGTATAACGGGCGGGATGTATAACGGGCGGGGTGTATAACGGGCGGGGTGTATAACGGGCGGGGTGTGTAACGGGCCGGTGTATAACAGGCGGGGTGTATAACGGGCGGGGTGTGTAACGGGCGGGGTGTATAACGGGCGGGGTGTATAACGGGCGGGGTGTATAACGGGCGGGGTGTGTAACGGGCGGGGTGTATAACGGCGGGGTGTATAACGGGCGGGTGTATAACGGGTGGGTGTATAACGGGCGGGTGTATAACGGGCGGGGTGTATAACGGGCGGGTGTATAACGGGCGGGTGTATAACGGGCGGGTGTATAACGGGCGGGTGTATAACGGGCGGGTGTATAACGGGCGGGTGTATAACGGGCGGGTGTATAACGGGCGGGATGTATAACGGGCGGGTGTATAACGGGCGGGTGTATAACGGGCGGGGTGTGTAACGGGCGGGGTGTATAACGGGCGGGTGTATAACGGGCGGGTGTATAACGGGCGGGTGTATAACGGGCGGGGTGTATAACGGGCGGCTGTATAACGGGCGGGTGTATAACGGGCGGGTGTATAACGGGCGGGTGTATAACGGGCGGGTGTATAACGGGCGTGGTGTATAACGGGCGGGTGTATAACGGGCGGGTGTATAACGGGCGGGTGTATAACGGGCGGGTGTATAAAGGGCGTGGTGTATAACGGGCGGGTGTATAACGGGCGGGTGTATAACGGGCGGGTGTATAAAGGGCGGGGTGTATAACGGGCGGGTGTATAACGGGCGGGTGTATAACGGGCGGGTGTATAACGGGCGGGTGTATAACGGGCGGGTGTATAACGGGCGGGTGTATAACGGGCGGAGTGTATAACGGGCGGGTGTATAATGGGCGGGGTGTATAACGGGCCGGTGTATAACGGGCGGTGTATAACGGGGGGTGTATAACGGGCGGGGTGTATAACGGGCGGGTGTATAATGGGCGGGTGTATAACGGGCGGGTGTATAACGGGCCGGTGTATAACGGGCGGGGTGTATAATGGGCGGGGTGTATAACGGGCGGGTGTATAACGGGCGGTGTATAACGGGCGGGGTGTATAACGGGCGGGGTGTATAATGGGCGGGGTGTATAACGGGCGGGGTGTATAACGGGCGGTGTATAAGGGCGGGGTGTATAATGGGCGGGGTGTATAACGGGCGGGTGTATAACGGGCGGGTGTATAACGGGCGGGTGTATAACGGCGGGGTGTATAACGGGCGGGGTGTATAACGGGCGGTGTGTATAACGGGCGGGGTGTATAACGGGCGGGTGTATAACGGGGGATGTATAACGGGCGGGGTGTATAACGGGCGGGGTGTATAACGGGCGGGGTGTGTAACGGGCGGGGTGTATAACGGGCGGGGTGTATAACGGGCGGGGTGTGTAACGGGCGGGGTGTATAACGGGCGGGGTGTATAACGGGCGGGGTGTGTAACGGGCCGGTGTATAACAGGCGGGGTGTATAACGGGCGGGGTGTTTAACGGGCGGGGTGTATAACGGGCGGGTGTATAACGGGCGGGGTGTATAACGGGCGGGGTGTGTAACGGGCGGGGTGTATAACGGCGGGGTGTATAACGGGCGGGTGTATAACGGGTGGGTGTATAACGGGCGGGTGTATAACGGGCGGGTGTATAACGGGCGGGTGTATAACGGGCGGGTGTATAACGGGCGGATGTATAACGGGCGGGTGTATAACGGGCGGGATGTATAACGGGCGGGTGTATAACGGGCGGGTGTATAACGGGCGGGGTGTGTAACGGGCGGGGTGTATAACGGGCGGGGTGTATAACGGGCGGGTGTATAATGGGCGGGGTTGTGTAACGGGCGGGTGTGTAACGGGCGGGGTGTATAACGGGCGGCTGTATAACGGGCGGGTGTATAACGGGCGGGTGTATAACGAGCGGGTGTATAACGGGCGGGTGTATAACGGGCGTGGTGTATAACGGGCGGGGTGTATAACGGGCGGGTGTATAACGGGCGGGTGTATAACGGGCGGGTGTATAAAGGGCGGGGTGTATAACGGGCGGGGTGTATAAAGGGCGGGGTGTATAACGGGCGGGTGTATAACGGGCGGGTGTATAACGGGCGGGTGTATAACGGGCGGGTGTATAACGGGCGGGTGTATAACGGGCGGGGTGTATAACGGGCGGGTGTATAACGGACAGATGTATAATGGGCGGGGTGTATAACGGGCGGGGTGTATAACGGGCGGGTGTATAACGGGCGGGGTGTATAACGGGCGGGTGTATAATGGGCGGGTTGTGTAACGGGCGGGGTGTGTAACGGGCGGGGTGTATAACGGGCGGGGTGTATAACGGGCGGGGTGTATAACGGGCGGGTGTATAACGGGCGGGTTGTGTAACGGGCGGGTGTGTAACGGGCGGGGTGTGTAACGGGCGGGTTGTGTAACGGGCGGGGTGTATAAAAGGCGGGGTGTATAACGGGCGGGTGTATAACGGGCGGGTGTATAACGGGCGGGTTGTGTAACGGGCGGGGTGTATAAAAGGCGGGGTGTATAACGGGCGGGTGTATAACGGGCGGGGTGTATAACGGGCGCGGTGTATAACGGGCGGGGTGTATAACGGGCCGGTGTATATCGAGCGGGGTGTATAACGGGCGGGTGTATAACGGGCGGGTGTATAATGGGCGGGTGTATAACGGGCGGGTGTATAATGGGTGGCTGTATAACGGGCGGCTGTATAAAGGGCGGGGTGTATAACGGGCGGGGTGTATAAAGGGCGGGGTGTATTACGAGCGGGTGTATAACGGGCGGGTGTATAAAGGGCGGGTGTATAACGGGCGGGTGTATAACGGGCGGGGTGTATAACGGGGGGGTGTGTAACGGGGGTGTGTGTAACGGGCGGGGTGTATAACGGGGGGGGTGTAACGGGGTGTGTGTAACGGGCGGGGTGTATAACGGGCGGGGTGTATAAAGGGCGGGGTGTATAACGAGCGGGTGTATAACGGGCGGGTGTATAACGGGCGGGGTGTATAAAGGGCGGGGTGTATAACGAGCGGGTGTATAACGGGCGGGTGTATAACGGGCGGGGTGTATAACGGGCGGGGTGTATAACGGGCGGGTGTATAACGGGCGGTGTGTATAACGGGCGGGGTGTATAAACGGGCGGGTGTGTAACGGGCGGGGTGTGTAACGGGCGGGGTGTATAACGGGCAGGTGTATAACGGGCGGGTTGTGTAACGGGCGGGTGTGTAACGGGCGGGGTGTGTAACGGGCGGGGTGTGTAACGGGCGGGGTGTATAACGGGCGGGTGTATAACGGGCGGGTGTATAACGGGTGGGTTGTATAAAAGGCGGGGTGTATAACGGGCGGGTGTAAAGCGGGCGCGGTGTATAACGGGTGGGGTGTATAACGGGCGGGTGTATAACGAGCGGGGTGTATAACGGGCGGTGTATAACGGGCGGGGTGTATAACAGGCGGGTGTATAACGGGCGGGGTGTATAACGGACGGGTGTATAACGGGCGGGGTGTATAACGGGCGGGTGTATAACGGGCGGGGTGTATAACGGGCGGGTGTATAACGGGCGGGTGTATAACGGGCGGGTGTATAACGGGCGGGTGTATAACGGGCGGGTGTATAACGGGCGGGGTGTATAATGGGCGGGGTGTATAACGGGCGGGTGTGTAACGGGCGGGTGTATAACGGGCGGGTGTATAAGGGGTGGCTGTATAACGGGCGGCTGTATAACGGGCGGGTGTATAACGGGCGGGGTGTTATAACGGGCGGGTGTATAACGGGCGGGTGTATAACGGGCGGGGTGTATAACGGGCGGGGTGTATAACGGGCGGGTGTATAACGGGCGGGTGTATAAAGGGCGGGTGTATAACGGGCGGGTGTATAAAGGGCGGGGTGTATAACGAGCGGGTGTATAACAGGCGGGTGTATAAAGGGCGGGGTGTATAACGGGCGGGTGTATAACGGGCGGGTGTATAGCGGGCGGGTGTATAACGGGCGGGGTGTATAACGGGCGGGGTGTATAACGGGCGGGTGTATAACGGGCGGGTGTACACCGGGCGGGGTGTATAACGGGCGGGGGTATAACGGGCGGGGTGTTTAACGGGCGGGTGTATAACGGGCAGGTGTATAACGGGCGGGTGTATAACGGGCGGGGTGTATAACGGGCGGGGTGTATAACGAGCGGGTGTATAACGGGCGGGTGTATAACGGGCGGGTGTATAACGGGCGGGGTGTGTAACGGGCGGGGTGTATAACGGGCGGGGTGTATAACGGGCGGGTGTATAACGGGCGGGTTGTGTAACGGGCGGGTGTGTAACGGGCGGGGTGTATAACGGGCGGCTGTATAACGGGCGGATGTATAACGGGCGGGTGTATAACGAGCGGGTGTATAACGGGCGGGTGTATAACGGGCGCGGTGTATAACGGGCGGGGTGTATAACGGGCGGGTGTATAACGGGCGGGTGTATAACGGGCGGGTGTATAAAGGGCGGGGTGTATAACGGGCGGGTGTATAAAGGGCGGGGTGTATAACGAGCGGGTGTATAACGGGCGGGTGTATAACGGGCGGGTGTATAACGGGCGGGGTGTATAACGGGCGGGGTGTATAACGGGCGGGTGTATAACGGACAGATGTATAATGGGCGGGGTGTATAACGGGCGGGGTGTATAACGGGCGGGTGTATAACGGGCGGGGTGTATAACGGGCGGGTGTATAATGGGTGGCTGTATAACGGGTGGCTGTATAACGGGCGGGGTGTATAACGGGCGGGTGTATAACGGGCGGGGTGTGTAACGGGCGGGGTGTATAACGGGCGGGTTGTGTAACGGGCGGGGTGTGTAACAGGCGGGGTGTGTAACGGGCGGGTTGCGTAACGGGCGGGGTGTGTAACGGGCGGGTGTATAACGGGCGGGGTGTATAACGGGCGGGGTGTATAACGGGCGGGGTGTATAACGGGCGGGGTGTATAACGGGCGGGGTGTATAACGGGCGGGTGTATAACGGGCGGGTTGTGTAACGGGCGGGTGTGTAACGGGCGGGGTGTGTAACGGGCGGGTTGTGTAACGGGCGGGGTGTATAAAAGGCGGGGTGTATAACGGGCGGGTGTATAACGGGCGGGCGTATAACGGGCGGGTTGCGTAACGGGCGGGGTGTATAACAGGCGGGGTGTATAACGGGCGGGGTGTATAACGGGCGGGGTGTATAACGGGCGGGTGTATAACGGGCGGGTTGTGTAACGGGCGGGTGTGTAACGGGCGGGGTGTGTAACGGGCGGGTTGTGTAACGGGCGGGGTGTATAAAAGGCGGGGTGTGTAACGGGCGGGTGTATAACGGGCGGGCGTATAACGGGCGGGTTGTGTAACGGGCGGGGTGTATAAAAGGCGGGGTGTATAACGGGCGGGTGTATAACGGGCGGGTGTATAACGGGCGCGGTGTATAACGGGCGGGGTGTATAACGGGCGGGTGTATAACGAGCGGGTGTATAACGGGCGGGTGTATAAAGGGCGGGGGTGTATAACGGGCGGGGTGTATAAAGGGCGGGGTGTATAACGGGCGGGGTGTATAACGGGCGGGTGTATAACGGGCGGGGTGTATAACGGGCGGGGTGTATAACGGGCGGGGTGTGTAACGGGCGGGGTGTATAACGGGCGGGGTGTATAACGGGCGGGTGTATAACGGGCGGGTTGTGTAACGGGCGGGTGTGTAACGGGCGGGGTGTGTAACGGGCGGGGTGTATAACGGGCGGCTGTATAACGGGCGGGTGTATAACGGGCGGGTGTATAACGGGCGGGTTGTATAAAAGGCGGGGTGTATAACGGGCGGGTGTAAAGCGGGCGCGGTGTATAACGGGTGGGGTGTATAACGGGCGGGTGTATATCGAGCGGGGTGTATAACGGGCGGGTGTATAACGGGCGGGGTGTATAACAGGCGGGGTGTATAACGGGCGGGGTGTATAACGGGCGGGGTGTATAACGGGCGGGTGTATAACGGGCGGGTGTATAACGGGCGGGTGTATAATGGGCGGGGTGTATAACGGGCGGGTGTATAACGGGCGGGGTGTATAAGGGCGGGGTGTATAACGGGCGGGGTGTGTAACGGGCGGGGTGTATAACGGGCGGGTGTGTAACGGGCGGGTGTATAACGGGCGGGGTGTATAATGGGCGGGGTGTATAACGGGCGGGTGTGTAACGGGCGGGTGTATAACGGGCGGGTGTGTAACGGGCGGGTGTGTAACGGGCGGGTGTGTAACGGGCGGGTGTGTAACGGGCAGGGTGTATAACGGGCGGTGTGTATAACGGGCGGGGTGTATAAAGGGCGGGGTGTATAACGGGCGGGGTGTATAACGGGCGGGTGTGTAACGGGCGGGTGTGTAACGGGCGGGGTGTATAACGGGTGAGTTGTATAACGGGCGGGTGTATAACGGCGGGGTGTATAACGGGCGGGCTGTATAACGGGCGGGTGTATAACGGGGGGTGTATAACGGGCGGGGGTATAACGGGCGGGGTGTATAACGGGCGGGGTGTATAACGGGCGGGTGTGTAACGGCGGGGTGTATAACGGGCGGGGTGTATAACGGGCGGGGTGTATAACGGGCGGGGTGAATAACGGGCGGGTGTGTAACGGATGGGCCGATAGCTACCATCCGTTTTCCATGAAAGGTTAAAATTAGCCCTAACATAATTACCTTCCCAAGATGTTGTGAGGATAAGGAGAAGGAATCCATGAAAGCCTGTGCAATGACTGAGAGACAGCCGTCCAAGTGTGGGGTTTTCTCGATATCAAACACAAACTGGGGGTTTTTAATGACGTTTATCCAAAAGCGTAGAGGGAGGCTGGTGAGAGAAGAAGAGTAAAGTTAATTTCAACATCACAACATTATGGATTTCCTGTCTTGTTCCATTTCCTTGCCGGCACAGCGACTGTATCCGGTGAGTAGCTGGGACATTCTGATCAGTGACAGTGCAGTTTTGTTCCCTGCTATGTACTGGTTTCACTGTCGGAGTGTTGTCACTGAGTATACGTGGTCCACAGGATTGTAGAGGTTGGCATCACTTCATTACTGCCCGAGACTGTCAGCCACTCAGGGGAAGATCACTGAGAGGCGTTGGGGTAAATCTTCACCTGGTAATCTGATGGATCGAATCGTCTGCGTAGTAGGACCCGTCCGATTATCACTCCATCGTAAATCGGTGCAATGAGAATCATTTGGGAGGGATTACAATGAGCAGGTGATTCGATCTGTTAGGGTTGCTGCCCACACGGTGAAGACAAAAATTTACTCCATTGACCACCTGTCGGAGGGCACGTCTTTTGAATGAGTCATTATACCGAGGCTCTGTCTGCCCACTCGGGTGGATGTAAAGAACATAAAAACATAAGAATTAGGAGCAGGAGTCGGCCATACGGCCCCTCGAGCCTGCTCCGCCATTCAATAAGATCATGGCTGATCTTTGACCTCGACTCCACTTTCCCCATATTTCTTGAGAAGTCGCACAACACCAGGTTATAGTCCAACAGTTTTATTTGAAATCACAAGCTTTCGGAGCTATCGCCCCTTCCTCAGCCTGAGGAAGGGGCGATAGCTCCGAAAGCTTGTGATTTCAAATAAAACTGTTGGACTATAACCTGGTGTTGTGCGACTTCTCATTTTTGTCCACCCCAGTCCAACACCGGCATCTCCGCATCATGACCCATATTTCTTGATTACCCTAGAGACAAAAATCTCTCTATATCAGCCTTGAATATACTCAATGACTCAGCATCCACAACCCTCTGGGGTAGAGAATTCCAAAGATTCACAACCCTCTGAGTGAAGAAATTCCTCCGCATCTCAGTCTTAAATGGCTTACCTCTTATCCTGAGACTATGCCCCCTAGTTCTAGACACTCAGCCAGGAGAAACAACCTCTCAGCATCTACCCTGTCAATCCCCCTCAGAATCTTATATGTTTCAATGAGATCACCTCTCAGTCTTCTAAACTCCAGAGAGTATAGGCCCATTCTACACAATCTCTCCTCATAGGACAGCCCTCTCATCCCAGGAATCAATCTAGTGAACCTTCGTTGCTCCGCCTCCAAGGCAAGTATATCCTTCCTCAGATAAGGAGATCAAAACTGTGCACAGTGCTCCAGGTGTGGTCTCATCAAGGCCCTGTACAATTGTAGCAAGACTTCCTTACTCTTCTACTCCAACCCCCTTGCAATAAAGGCCAACATGCCATTTGCCTTCCTAATTGCTTACTGTACCTGCATGCTAGCTTTCTGTGCTTCCTGTACGAGGCCACCTAAATCTCTCTGAACATCAATATTTAATAGATTGTCACCAATTTAAAAATATTCTGTTTTTCTATTCTTCCTACCAAAGTGAATAACCTCACATTTCCCCACATTATACTCCATCTGCCACCTTACTGCCTACTCACTTAACTGGTCTATATCCCTTTGCAGGCTCTTTGTGTCCTCCTCACAGCTTACTGTCCCACCTAGCTTTGTATCGTCAGCAAACTTGGATACATTACACTCGGTCCCTTTATCTAAATCATTAATGTAGATTGTAAATAGCTGAGGCCCCAGCACTGATCCTTGCGGCACCCCACTAGTTACAGCCTGCCAACCGAAAAATTACCCATTTGTCCCTACTCTTTGTTTTCTGTCCGTTAACCAATCCTCTATCCATGCTAATATATTACCCCCAACCCCATGAGTCCTTATCTTGCGTAGCAAGCTTTTATGTGGCACCTTATCGAATGCCTTTTTGAAATCAAAATATACCACATCCACTGGTTCCCCTTTATCTACATCCTCAAAAACTCAAAATAATTTGTTAAACACGATTTCCCTTTCATAAAACCATGTTGACTCTGCTTGATCATGTTATGATTTTCTAAGTGCGCTGATACCACTTCCTTAACAATGGATTCCAGCATTTTCCCGATGACTGATGTCAGGCTAACTGGCCTGTAGTTCCCTGTTTTCTCTCTCCCTCCTTTTTTGAATAGCGGGGTTACATTTGCTACCTTCCAATCCGCTGGGACCGCTCTAGAATCTAGGGAATTTTGGAAGATCACAACCAATGTATCCACTATCTCTGCAGCCACCTCTTTTAGAACTCTAGGATGTAGGCCATCAGGTTCAGGGGATTTGTCGGCTTTCAGGCCCATTAGTTTCTCAAGTACTTTTTCTCTACTGATATTAATTACTTTAAGTTCCTCACTCTTATTAGACCCTTGGTCCCACACTATTTTTGGTATACCTTTTTTGTCTTCTACTGTGAAGACAGATACAAAATATTTGTTTGAAGTCTCAGCCATTTCCTTATTCCATAGATACATAGATACATAGAAGATAGGAGCAGGAGTAGGCCATCCGGCCCTTCGAGCCTGCTCCGCCATTTAATGAGATCATGGCTGATCCTCCAATTCAGTATCCCGTCCCCGCTTTCTCTCCGTAACCCTTAACCCCTTTTGCCTGCAGAAATATATCTAATTCCCTCTTAAATATATTTAATGAGCTGGCGTACACTGCCCTCTGTGGCAATGAGTTCCACAGGTTCACCACCCTCTGAGTGAAGAAATTCCCCCTCATTTCTGTCCTAAATGGTTTAGCCCTTATCCTTAAATTATGTCCTCTAGTTCTGTTCTCACCCGCCAAGGGAAACATTCCTTCTGCATCTAGTCTGTCTAGACCTGTCAGAATTTTATACACTTCTATGAGGTCCCCTCTCAATCTTCTAAACTCCAGTGTGTACATCCCTAAACTACATAGTCTCTCCTCATAGGTCAATCCCGCCATTCCTGGTATCAGCCTGGTGAATCGCCGCTGCACCCCCTCCATGGCAAGAACATCTTTCCTCAGATGAGGCGACCAAAACTGTACACAGTACTCGAGGTGTGGTCTCACCAGTGCCCTGTACAGCTGCAGCAAGGTATCCCTGTTCCTGTATTCCAACCCTTTTGCTATGAAGGCCAGCATACCGTTTGCCTTCTTGACCGCCTGTTGCACCTGCATGCTCGCCTTCAGTGATTGGTGTACAAGAACACCCAGGTCTCTCTGTACTTCCCCCTCTCCCAATTTATTGCCATTTAAATAATAATTTGCCCTCCCGTTCCTGCACCCAAGGTGGATAACTTCGCACTTGTCCACATTATAGTGCATCTGCCATTTATCCGCCCAATCACCCAGTCTGTCCAAATCGCTCTGGAGCTTCCTGGTCTCCTCCTCTGAGCCCACCCCCCCTCCTAGTTTAGTGTCGTCTGCAAATTTGGAAATGCTGCATCCGACTCCCTGATCCAGGTCATTAATGTAAATTGTGAACAACTGGGGACCCAGGACAGATCCCTGTGGTACCCCACTTGTTACTGCCTGCCATTCAGAAAATGAGCCGTTTATTCCAACTCTCTGTTTTCTATCTGACAGCCAGTTCTCTATCCACGTCAATACTTTCCCCTTTATCCCATGAGCTTCAATTTTCCCTGCTAATCTTTTATGTGGGACCTTATCGAAGGCCTTTTGGAAGTCCAGGTACACCACATCTACTGGCTCTCCCCCATCTATTTTACCAGTTACTCCCTCAAAAAATTCCAATAGATTAGTCAAGCACGATTTACCCTTTGTAAATCCATGTTGACTCTGTCCTATCCTGTCCCCATTTGCTAAGTGCTCCGCTATTTCATCCTTAATGATGGACTCCAGCATTTTGCCCACAACTGATGTAAGGCTTACAGGTCTGTAATTA
Organism: Squalus acanthias; assembly: GCA_030390025.1. Taxonomy (NCBI): domain Eukaryota; kingdom Metazoa; phylum Chordata; class Chondrichthyes; order Squaliformes; family Squalidae; genus Squalus; species Squalus acanthias. The sequence continues at coordinate 75,797,926 of CM059434.1, read as the reverse complement.
CCTGCTTTTTCCCTACCCCCCTTTTTGAATAGTGGGGTAACGTTAGCTACCCTCCAATTCATGGGCACTGTTCCCGAGTCTAATGAATTCTGAAAAATCATACTTAGTGCATCCGCTATCTCTAGGGCCACCTCCTTCAGCACCCTAGGATGCATGTTATCAGGCCCTGGGGATTTGTCCGCCTTCAATCCCTTTAGCTTCCTTAACACCATATCCTTAGAGATATTGATTTGCGTCAGTTCCTCCTTTGCAAATGTCCCTATTTTTCCCGATATCCCAGGGAGGTTTTTTGTATCTTCCTTCGTAAAGACTGACCCAAAGTATGCATTTAGTTGGTCTGCCATTTCCTTATTTCCCGTTATATATTCCCCCGTATCTGACTGCAATGGGCCAACTTTGGTTTTCACCAGTCTTTTCCTCTTGATATACTTATAAAAGCTTTTGGAGTTAGTTTTTATATTTTCCGCCAGCTTGCTTTCGTAAGCTATTTTGCCCCTCTTGATTAAGCCCTTTGTCCTCCTTTGCTCTATCTTAAACTGTTCCCAATCTTCCGCTCTGGAATTATAATTTCTCCTGTCTCAGCCTCTAAGGGACCAGTGCTTACTTTTGCTACTCTCTTCCTTTTTACATACTTGTAGAAGCTCTTACAATCTGTTTTTATAATTCTGGCTAGTTTACTCTCATTCTATTTTCTCATTTTTTTAGTCATCCTTTGCTGGTTTCTAAAGCTCTCCCAATCCTTAGGCTTACTACTATTCTTCACAACATTATAACCCTCTTCTTTTAATCTAATATTATCCTTAACATCTTTAGTTCGCCACGGATGGATCACTTTTCAAGTGGAGTTTTTATTTCTTAATTAAATGCATATTTGTTGAGAATTTTGGAATATTTCTTTAAATGTTGGCCATTGCTTATCTACTGTCATACCTTTTAATCTAATTTCCCAATCTACATTTAGCTAACTTGCCCCTTGTACCTATGTAATTGGCTTTATTTAAGTTTAAGACTCTCGTTTCGGACTTAGCTATTTCACTCTCAAACTCAATGTGAAATTCTATCATATTATGATCACTCTTCCCCAGAAGATCCTTGACTATGAGATTACTAATTAACCCTTGTCTCATTACACAATCTCGAATGCATTCTCGAACTCATCCTCCAGACTACCTTTGCCAATTTGAATTGCCTAGTCTATATGAAGATTAGAGTCCCCCATGATTATTTTATTACCTTTGTTACAAGCTCCTATTATTTGTTACTTGTCCAACAGTATAGCTACTATTTGGGGGCCTATAAACTACTCCTACCACTGTTTTCTGCTCCTTGTTATTTCTTATCTGCAACCATACTGATTCTACTTCCTGATTTTCTGAGCCAAGATCCTTTCTCACTACTGTCCTATGTCATCCTTTATTATCAGGGCTACCCCGTTCCTTTTCCATTCTGCCTGTCTTTTCGGAACATCAAATACCCTGGAATATTTAGTTCCCAACCTTGGTCACCTTGCAACCACATCTCTGTAATGGCTATTAGATCAAAACCATTTATCTCTATTTGTGCCACTAATTCTTCTATCTTGTTATGAATACTTCATGCATTCAGATAAAGAGCCTTTAATTTTAACATTTTACCATTATTCCCTGCTTTCACCTTATTCACTGATGCACTATTACCGTTAAACTCTCTGTCCCTTCCTTTCTCACTGCTTATCTTTACCCAAATCACTACACTGCTCCATTGCCTTGACTTTATTCTTTAGATTTCTAAATTTCTCCTCACCTGACCCCTCCCCCCATTTTAGTTTAAAGCCCTAGCTACAGCCCCAGTTATTTGATTCGCCAGGACATTGGTCCCAGCCCGGTTTAAGTGGAGACCTTCCCAATGGAACAGCTCCTCTTTCCCCAGTACTGGTGCCAGTGATGCATGAATCGAAACCCCTTCCTCCCACACCACTCTTTGAGCCATGTATTTAACTCTCTGATCTGTTTGTCCCTATGCCAATTTGCATGTGGCTCAGGTAACAATCCAGGGATTATTACCTTTGAGGTTCTGCATTCTAATTTGGACCCTAGTGCCTCAAACTTTCTCAGCAGAACCTCATTCCTAGTTCTATCTATATCGTTGGTTCCTACGTAAACCACGACAAATGGATCCTCCCCCTCCCACTCCAAGTTCTTCTCCAGCCCAGAGGAGATGTCCTTAACCCTGGCACCGGGCAGGCAACACAAACTTCGGAACTCTCGGTCGCGGCTGCAGAGAACAGTATCTACCCCCCTGACTATACTGTCCCCTACCACAACTACATTCCCTTTCACTCCCCCCACTTGAATGGCCTCCTGCACCATGGTGCCATGGTTAGCTTGCTCATCCATCCTGCAGGCTTTTCCCTCATCCACACAGGCAGCAAGAACCTCATACCTGTTGAACAAGGGCAAAGGCTGAGGCTCCTCCAGCACTGCACCTGGGGTCCCCTTACCTGCCTGAGTTCCAGTCACACCCTCCTGTCCCTGACCACTAACCAGACCTGTACCACTACCTAACCTAAGGGGTGTGACTGCCTCCTGGATCAAAGTGTCCAGGTAACTCTCCCCCTCCCTGATGCCCCGCAATGTCTGAACCTCGGACTCCAGCTCAAAAACTCTGAGCTGAAGTTCCTCGAGATGCAGGCACTTACTGCAACCGTGGTCGTCTGGGATCGTGATGCTCTCCACAAACTCCCACATGCTGCAGTTGCGGCACACCGCCTGCACTGCCATCCCTACATGACCCTGATTTAGTTATTTAGTTAATTAAAGTTTATGTATTTAATTAACTTAGCTTACAATTTAGTTTTTAACTAATTACTAGATCTAGTTTAAATAGATAGGTAGATGAAATTAATATTTACCTGTAACACAAAGCACTACAAATATTTGAGTCAAAAAGCAACACCTCCTTCCCCCTCTGCTCCGAATTCCCACTCTCTCCAAATTCCCAACTTTAACACTCTGTTTAGAAGCACGCTGTGCAGACCACAGCACTATTTCAAAGAAGAGTGGGGGAGTTCTCTCTGGTGTCCTGGCCAATACTTATCCTTCAACCAACATCACTAAAACAGATTACATCTCATTGCTGTTTGTGGGACCTTGCTGCGCGCGAATTGGCTGCTGCTTTTCCTACATTACACGGTAAGTAGAGTTCAAAAGTACTTCATTGGCTGTAAAGCACTTTGGGACGTCCTGAGGTTGTGAAAGGTGCTGTAGGAATGCGAGTCTATCTTTTAGTAGGTGTGTGCCATTTGGCCACTTGCTATGCCCCACCCTTACTGTTTCTGACCACTCCTCATTTTGTTTTTTGACTGGAGCAGGCAGCAGGCAGCAGGGAAGGAACAACATAAGCATGCGCACAACATGATCAGAAAGCTCCAGGTGACACCAGTTCAGAGGGTGAACCAAGAGACTGGAGTACATTCAGAGAATGAGGAAGATCATATCTAAGGTAGATAATCCAACATGCAACCTTCACACACAAGTGCACTACACTAAAACAGGGCGAAAACTAGAAAGAACATTGCTGGAAACACTCAGCAGCTCAGGCAGTGTCTGTGGAGAGAGGGGGGTAGGGTTAACCTTTCAGCTCTATGACCCTTCATAGAAATTAGAACTCTACAACCTAATTGAGACCCTCAGGCCTAGAGTGCGTTATAATCCTCCTGCGCTCTTCCTGCCCCCTTCTCGAGGCTGCGAGTGGACAACCCAGACACATTTGCTATTTTCTAAATAGTGAGCACTCAAAGTTGTGGACATGCATCAATAAGGCACACAAAATAGAGGTAAAGGTGCAAGGTGTGAAGTTCAGTACCTGTTAGTCTTCCATATATGTAACACATCAGGATCGGTTATCTTCTTATTGTAGGCTTGTGCCTGCAAGATGTCAAAGACGTGTCTAACAGCCATTGGTGGCTTGTTATTTGAAATCTTCCAGATGCTTCTAAAAAGGTCCTCAACAAAAGAGTGAAGTGCAACCTGAAACAGGAAGAAATCAGGAGCATGAGTATTGGGTGGAACGCAATTCATCTATAAAGCACTTCAAACAAATCCGCGACATAACTGAACCACAGTGAGACGGAGAGGTGTTCGTGCCACAGAAGAAAACTCATGCAACAAGCCAGCTTGTAGATAGCTGACGGGGTGAATGTTGTCACCAACGCCCAAAGGACCTGGGAAAAATGCAGTGATAAAAGCTGCCAAAGGGTGAAGTAGCTGCCCACATTATGCACGCCATGAGGTTTAGATGCTAAACTGTTCTTTCTTAAATAGCTTTTCTGCACAGGTACTTCACTGATGAGTGCGTATTCATTAGAGCAGGGCTGTCCATGCAGTGGCCCATGGGCCCCAAATGGTTCCCGGTCCTGCTACCTGGCCTTCAAAGCCCAGTGATGCAGAATATTTACGCTCAGATTTGCTGGTTCGTTCTGTTTGAATGTCGCATGCCTAGAAGTTTGGAAAACCTTTTTAGCACAGCTGCCTCATCAGTGACTAAAACCCTAAATAGACAAAACGAAGAATTCACATTCTCAGCATGTCACAAAGTGCTTCATGGCCAGTGAATTACAGTTATGTCAGAAAATGTGGAATCCTGGCTGTAGGGAGTGAGGACTCCCTTCCAGGAGTTGTGTCTAAGACATTGAACCCAAGAAACGTGTCTGGACAAAACCCCCCCGAAAAAATCTTCACTGGAAGTATACAAGATAATTAATGGCACTGATAGTTAAGCCAATACTACTTCAAGGTATACCAGGATACCAGAGCAAGGGGGGAATAGGTTAAAACTGGTGTACAGTAAATTTAGGAAAGAAATCAGGAAGGAATATTTCACACAGACGTCAGTGCTTAGAAAGTGAAAATGTGTGACTGTAAGTTTGCATGTATCATTCCCCCAGAATGAACCTCATTTCCGCTCCCTTAAGTCCAACGTTTATGGCAGACAACTGGTTTAGCCATTCATTGCCAAATCTGGCTGGTCCACATAAAGCACTATCGGGTCCTGCTCTCCTCGGCCAAAACTGCTCACTGTCCAGGATCATCCCAGAATGCAAAGATAACCCCCGGCTTCTCTTCAACACAAACAGTCTACGGGGATAGAGCGGGGGAATGGGACTGACTCGATTGCTCTGCAGAGAGCTGGCACGGACTCGATGGGCCGAATGGCCTCCTTCTGTGCTGTTATGACTCTACGGGGTAGAAATTAGGTCGCGCCCCATTTGGGGCGCAAATATCGTCTGGACGCAAATATTAGCGCCTGGCGCTAATTATCGGCACTGACTGGAAACTTCACTTTTACCGCCCCGGGAGGTGAGTGGAGCGCTAAAGCAGGCGCTGCACACCTGTCTTAAGGCGCAAAGGCCAAGGAGTGAGGCGCTAACTCAGCGCGCGAGCGCAGCGCAGCTGCTGCCAGTTAGCGAGGGAACACAGACACACTGGCGCCGGCCACTTCTTAAAGCGGGGGGGGCCACTTGCTCCCCAGCCACACCCTGCTCATTGCAGCCTTGAATCTCGGCCTGGAGAGACCTGTGAATCCATTTTTCTGCCAAGCATGGAGAGGGTGAGAGAACGCGCTCATCGCTTCACCGAGCGGGCCTTGGATGCTCTGGTTGGCGCAATGGAGCGCAGACGATGTATGCTCTTCCCTGAGAGTGGCAGGAGGCCTTTGCCACGCGAGTTCAGAAGAGTGTGGAGGGAGGTGGCTCAGAGCATCTCCTCCAGGAGCATGGTGCCCAGGACCCATACTCAATCCCGCAAAAAGTTCAACGACCTCACTCGGGTCGTCAGGGTGAGTGGCTTTTTCTCAATACCTCTCCATCCCTCCATCTCAACCTCACTCTATGGCCAGAGGGTCTTAAAACCCCAATGCACAACACTCATCCAACACCTATGGCCCTTTCATCAAACACACACACACATTCCACACTTTGCATACAGTAAGGGCTATTCACCTATGGGAGGCACATCAGGCAAGACCATGGCTGTATACAGTAAGGCTATTCACCTATGGGAGGCACATCAGGCAAGACCATGGCTGCATACAGTAAGGGCTATTCACCTATGGGAGGCACATCAGGCAAGACCATGGCTGCATACAGTAAGGGCTATTCACCTATGGGAGGCACATCAGGCAAGACCATGGCTGTATATTTACTCAGATGCTGTCCTTTTTCTTGCAGGCTAAGCTGGCTCATAATAGGAGACAGCAGCAACGGACAGGTGGAGGGCGGCCTCAGCTGCAACCCCTCAGCGATCTTGAGGAGCGCGTCCACAGGATTGTGGCAAGCCGGGTGATCGGACCCGTCGCCACTGGAGACGCCGACCCCATTCTGGACAGCAATGGTAAGGTCATCACTTTTTTGTCCTCTGTCCTTCCACTTGTCCCTCACAACACCAGCCTTTGAAACTTTCAATCCAACTTGCTAACTCGCTGCACTTATTCCTCCCTTACTGCCACCCTGTCCTCACGCTAAAGCCACTCTTGTACCTCCCTGCTTTCAGATGGTGATTCACCAGCTGAGGAGACGGGCCCTCAAGCTGCCACTGGGAGTGATGCTGCAGCTGAGGAGGAAGAGGAAGCCAGAGCATCAGTGCCACCCTCTCCCGAGGAAGCCCATGCCCACACTGGGAACACGCCTTCCCCGGAGGGGAGCAGGGGGGAAGGGGCTGATGAGGGTGAAGCTCCAGGACCCAGCGGGCTGCAGCAACGCCATGGGGGGGGGGTAGGGAAGAACGGGGGCCTTCTCCCCAGAGGGAGAGTATGCCAGACACTCCTACTGCAATGGACGCAGAGGAGGAGCGGCTGATCGCAGAAATGAACACCCAGGCGGTGGGCATGCACACTGAGCTCATGGGTGCAGTGGGAAGGGTGCCCGAATGCATTGAGTCACTGGCAAGGAGTGTGGAGCACTTCGCTGTAGCACAGGCGGATGCCACACTAACGCTTAGTGCTGCAATTCAGTCACTGGCTGCCATGATCCCATCTCTGACTGCTCTCATACAGACTCAGATTGAGGCCACGCGAGCACAGACTGCTGCCAACCTCGATGGTTCGTGCACATGTCCCCGGGGCTGTCACCGCGCCGCAGCAGGCCAGCAATCTGTTCTCCGGCAGATTGCTCCGGATGCTGAAGTGCTGCCCCGTGGGAGTGCCAGTGTGTCGGGCGAGCAGGGAGTTGCTGTCCTCTCTCACGATGACAGCATTCCTGCTGCCAACACTGTCACTTCTCCACTGCACTTGCCACCGCCTGTAGGACAGACTGCTGCCGTCCATGCAGAGTTGGTGCAGTCTGCAGCCGGGCCCTCCAGGCCCAGAAGTGGTCGAGGCCGTCCTTCAGGGGCATCTGCAGTGTCAGGGTCTGACGAGCAGCAGCCTTCCACCAGCCTTGCTGCAGCCACTGAGGTCCCATTACGGAGGAGCAGTAGGGTTAGAAGGGGGGAAGTGCGCAAGGGAAGGAGATCACCCTCGAAGGGCAAAAAGTAGGAGGTGTGACAAAATGCTGGTCATTTTTTTATTAAAGGCCGAGGTTCACGGTCCAACTTTTGTTTAGTGTTTTGGACATTATCTCCAGGTTGTGAGAACCAGTTATGTTATTGACTGTTTTTTTGTGTTTATTTCTATGAGTTTGTCATGAGGAATTGACACACACAGAGTTTGTAAAATAAATAAGTTTCTGTATTCAAAATATACATGGTTGGTGGTTGGAATTATTGGTGCCTTGGCCGGCTTAGGGGTTGCGTGCTGGGTTGATTAATGTTGGTAGCAATGGCAGGGGCCCTAGAAGTGGCTTGCTATTAGCCGTTGACGGACGGCCCTTGCAGTTTGACCATTGTGGGCCGCCCTCCTGCCTTGGTGCTGCTGATGATCATCGTCCTCGTCCTCTTCCTCCTCTTCCTCCTCCTCCTCTGGTGGTGCTCCAAGGCCTGGTGGCATTGGCTGGGTCCTGAGGATTGCCATGTTATGCAACATGCAGCACACGACTACGAAGTTCGATACTCGCTCAGGCGAGTACTGCAGGGCTCCTCCGGAATGGTCCAGACAGCGGAATCGTTGTTTCAGCACGCCAACTGTGCGCTCAATAATGTTCCTGGTTGCTTGATGGCTTTCATTGTACCGCAGCTCAGCAGGGGTGTTGGGCGTACGGAGCGGTGTCATCAGCCAGGTGCTCAATGCATACCCCTTGTCCCCGAGAAGCCAACCAACTGGCTGATGCAGTGCCTCGAAAAGTTCTGCCACAGTAGTCTGGCGCAGGATAAAAGCATCGTGGCAGCTGCCAGGATACTGGGCATTGACAGCGAGTATCAGCTGTCTGTGGTCACAGACCAACTGGACATTCAAGGAATGGAACCCCTTTCTGTTCCTGAATTCCTCGGCATTCTCACGCGGAGCACGCAAAGCCACATGCGTGCAGTCAATGGCGCCCTGCACCATGGGGAAGCCCGCTACCCTCGCAAAGCCCAGAGCGCGGTCACGCTGCTTGTCTGGGGTCATAGGGAAAGAGATGAACTCTCGTCTCCTTCTGAAGAGGGCATTTGTGACCTGCCGGATGCAGCAATGCACCGCGAACTGGGAGATATTGGCGAGGTCCCCAGCAGCAGCTTGGAATGAGCCAGTGGCGTAAAAGTTCAAAGCCACTGTGACCTTCACTGCCACCGACAGAGACGTCCTGGACCTCAGTTGAGGCTGCAGATCTGGCTGCAGCAGGTGGCAGAGCTCAGTGACCACCTCCTTGCTGAATCGCAGCCTTCGCAAACACAGCTCCTCGGACATATGGATGTAGGAGAGCTGTTCACGATATACCCTGGGAGGGTAAGCTCTCCTGTACAGACGCCTGATGGCCCTCCTCCGTCTGGCCATCATTGCCACTCTCTCTCTGCGTCTCTGTATCCTCCGATTCAGCTGGAGCAGGACGACGCCCCCAATCAGTGCAGCCCCCATATTCTCTTTGCAAGCAAAGTAATGAGGGACAGCAACTAAAGTAGCAGCAAAGTTAGGATCAATAGGCAAAACTACCTCACAAAGCGTTGAGTCAATGTAGAAGTCTCTCTCTCTCTCTCTCCGAATCTCTCTCTCTCTCTCAGAACGAGTGGTGCATAAATGTCGACCACAGAAAAAGACAGGAAGAGGCCCCCTTTAAATAGCGCCCCCCCCAGCCCCACAGCGATTGATAGCGTTCCAGTCTTCCGGTCGTTGGAAGCGCCAGGCGGTAAGGCAGGGGGCGCCACTCAATTTCCGCTCCGGGGCGCCACAAGGGCGTTGCACCATGGAATGACGTCACAATCTGCGCGCGCAGGTGGTCGCAGCGGTAAGTTTTAGCGCCGCCGCACAATCTCAAGTTAAGTTCTCGAGCGGCGCAAACATCGCTGCGCCCGGGCGTTAGCGGCTTTGCGCCCCATTAGCGCCCTCTTAAGGCGCTAACGGGAGGCGCAACCAACTGAATTTTTACCCATATGACTCTATGTTTCCTTTTCTTCCTGTATTTCTTCCCACCTCAGAAGTTATCCTAGACTGAAAAATCCAAACCGACTCTCGCTGATTCAAGCAACTCCAGCTCCTGTAAAGTATTCCCAAAAGGAGTTACCAGGACTTCCTGGCTTTGCATAGCCGTTGATTATCAGGAAAAAAACTATCACTGAGGGTATGGTGGTGTAGTGGTTATGTTACTGGACTAATAATCCAGAGAACATGAGTTCAAATACCATCATAAACAAGGCACTCTCGCCTCTGAGTCAGAAAGTCGTGGATTCAACTCCTACCCCAGAGACTTGAGCACAAAAATCTAGAATCCCAGTGCAGAGCTGAGGGAGTGCTGCACTGTCGGAGGTGCTGTCTTTCGGATGAGACGTTAAACCGAGGCCCCGTCTGCCCTCTTGGGTGGACGTAAAAGGCACTATTTCGAAGAAGCGCAGAGGAGTTCTCCCCAGTGTCCTGGCCGATATTTATCTCTCCGGGAACGGTAGCGTAGTGGTAATGTCACTGGAGTAAGTAATCCAGGGGCCTGGATTAATGATCCAGAGATGTGAGTTCAAATCCCACCACGGCAGCTGGGGAATTTAAATTCAGTTAATCAAATAAATCTGGAATAAAAGCTAGTGTCAGTAATGGATCATGAAACTATCTGATTGTCATAAAAACCCATTTGGTTCACTAATGACCTTTAGGGAAGGAAATCTGCCGTCCTTACCTGGTCTGGCCTATATATGACTCCAGACCCCCAGCAATGTGGTTGACTCTTAACTGCCCTCTGAAATGGCCGAGCAAGCCACTCAGTTGTAACAAACCAATACGAAACACAATAATAAGAATGAAACCGGACGGACCACCCGGCATCGACCTCGGCCACGGCAACGGCACACCCGGCTCAGTCAACCCTGCAAAGTCCTCCTCACCAACATCTGGGGACTTGTGCCAAAATTGGGGACCAACCCAGGTTCAATAAGGAGTGTAGAAGAGCATGCCAGGAGCAGCACCAGGCGTACCTAAAAATGAGGTGCCAACCTGGGGAAGCTGCGACACAGGACTACATGCACGCTAAAAAGCGAAAGGGCTAAGTGATCCCACAATCAACGGGATCAGATCAAAGCTCTGCAGTCCTGCCACATCCAGTCGTGAATGGTGGTGGACCATTAAACAACTAATGGGAGGAGGAGGCTCCATGAATATCCCCATCCTCAATGATGGTGAAGCCCAGCACGTGAGCACAAAAGACAAGGCTGAAGCATTTGCAACCATCTTCAGCCAGAAGTGCCGAGTGGATGATCCATATTGGTCTACACCTTTTCAATTCACTCCACGTGATATCAAGAAATGGCTCAGCAAAGGCTGTCGTGCTGAAGACTTGTGCTCCAGAACTAGCCACGTCTCTAGCCAAGCTGTTCCAGTACAGCTACAACACTGGCATCTATCTGACAATGTGGAAAACCGCCCAGGTATGTCCTGTCCACAAAAGGAGCCCTAGTAAAACTGAAGTCAATGGGAATCGGGGGGAAAATGCTCCACTGGCTGGAGTCATATCTAGCACAAAGGAAGATGGTTGAAAGACAATCATCACAGCCCCAGGACATCGCTGCAGGAGTTCCTCAGGGCAGTGTCCTAGGCCCAACCATCTTCAGCTGTTTCATCAATGACCTTCCCTCCAACATAAGGTCAGAAATGGGGATGTTTGCTGATGACTGCACAGTGTTCAGCGCCATTCACAACTCCTCAGATAATGAAGCAGTCCATGCCCACATGCAACAAGACCTGGACGATGTTCAGGCTTGGGCTGATAAGTGGCAGGTAACATTCGCGCCACAGAAATGCCAGGCAATGACTATCTTCAACAAGCGAGAGTCTAACAACCTCCCTTTGACATTCAATGGCATTACCATCGCTGAATCCCCCACCATCAACATCCTGGGGGGGTCACCATTGACCAGAAACTTAACTGGACCAGCCACATAAATACTGTGGCAACAAGAGCAGGTCAGAGGATGGGTATTCTGCGGCAAGTGTCTCACCTCCTGACTCCCCAAAGCCTTTCCACCATCTACAAGGCACAAGTAAGGAGTGCGATGGAATACTCTCCACTTGCCTGGATGAGTGCAGCTCCAACAACACTCAAGAAGCTCGACACCATCCAGGACAAAGCAGCCCACTATGATTGGCACCCCATCCACCACCTTAAACATTCACTCCCTCCACCACCGGCACACCATGGCTGCAGTGTGTACCATCTGCAAGATGCACTGCAGCAACTCGCCAAGGCTTCTTCGGCAGCACCTCCCAAACCCACGACCTCTTCCACCTAGAAGGACAAGGGCAGCAGACGCATGGGAACACCACCACCTCCAAGTTCCCCTCCAAGTCACACACCATCCTGACTTAGAACTATATCGCTATTCCTTCATCGTCGCTGGGTCAAAATCCTGGAACTCCCTCCCTAACAGCACTGTGGTAGCACCTTCACCACATGGACTGTAGCAGTTCAAGAAGGTGGCTCACCACCACCTTCTCGAGGGCAATTAGGGATGGGCAATAAATGCTGGCCTTGCCAGCGACGCCCACATCCCATAAACAAATTTAAACAAATCAACCTCACTAAAACAGATTATCTGGTCATTATCACATTGCTGTTTATGGGATCTTGCTGTGTGCAAATTGGCTGCCACGTTCCCTGCATTACAACAGTGACTACACTTCAAAAGGACTTCATTGGCTGTAAAGCGCCTTGGGACGTCCTGAGTCTGTGAAAGGCGCTATAGAAATGCACGTTCTTTGATTTGTGGCAGTTTGTTGACGGGAACACGCTTGTCACAATAAGTAGCTGTCAGATTTAAAACCAGCCTGAAACAACAGGGCTGAAAATACAGAGCGGAACGGTAAAGAAACAATCGCCATGTCGGCAATGTAATGGTACCTTCGAGGACAGCAGCTTTGTTAGATACATTTCCTTCACCTTGAACTTCTTTTTGCCTTGTTCCGGCACCGGGGTTTCTGCAAGTTCTGAATGTGGTGAAATCTGAATAAGGTAAGACACAGTCACAAATAGAACGAGTCTCGACACGGTGAGTATAAACTGAACAGAAGTGTGGAATACATACCAGGTGACAAAGATCGTTTTCAGATTCACCATCTAGAGTAAATGGAAGAGGATGATTTATGAAGAGGTGTTTGTATCTGAAATAAGTACAGGGTATTTTTGTGAAATTTGCACTAAAGGCAAAGGGTATTAGTCCTGGAAGATGGGACACTTCCCTCTTTTAAACCTCTGATGAATAAACGGCACTCAATGTGGTTTTGAGATGTGGGGGATTTGCGAGTGAGTTTTCGATCTCTATCAGAAAGATAGAGCAAACCTGGGGCTCCTTTCAAACCCATCAGGGCGAGCCGCTCAGAGCAGAAGAGTTTTCACTCAAACATATCACAGTTTCAAAATAATCAACACAGTGAGAGTGACATTCCAGGGGTACGCTGCCTTCGTGGTTCTTTTACTGGACTCGCAATCCAGAGATTGTGAGTTCTAATCCCACCCAGGCAAGTTATGAAATTGAAATTTTAAAAAATGGGTGATTTGTGGGTTAGCATCAGAAACATGACCACGAAAACTGGCAGCTTGTTGTTAAAATCCCAACGGAACTGGTCCGCCCATGTCCATCAGGGAAGGGAACAGTTCACCCTACCCAGTCTGGCCTACACGTGACTCCAGTCCCACACCACAGGGCAACTAGAAATGGGAAATAAATACCACCTCACCACTGCTGCCTATGTGCCAAGAACAAACATAAAGATTAAATGTATGTTGAGATTTAAAATATCCAGGAATCTTTAAGATGCAGCCATTATCTTCCCAACAAGTGTGAGCAAGACATGGTCCAACACTATCCAGTGAGATAATGCAGCGTTCCTGATGCTCGGGTTAAAGTGGGCCAGAACACCTCATTGTTTTAAATCTCCATATAGTCGCTATCATAGCAAAACGTCCCAAGGTGCTTCACAGGGGCTTCACTGTTTGATGCAATGTATACAGAGATTCAATTATTTTCAAGGTTAGTGATGTTATTCTTTTACCTCTCTTTGCACTGTTCACTCTTCTGATTACAACTAATGAAGCTTCAGCAGGAATCTGAATAAAACACGAGAAGAAGAATCGGGTTACAGACACTGGCAAATGTGCACACTCACACTCACACACTTACACACACTCACACACACTTACACTCACACACTCACACACTTACACTCACACTCACACACACTCACACTCACTCACACACACTTACACACACACTCACACACTTACACACACACTCACACACTTACACACACTCACACACACTTACACACACTCACACACACTTACACACACACTCACACACTTACACACACACACTTACACACACACTCACACACACTCACACTCACACACTCACACACACTCACACTCACACACTCACACATTTACACTCACACACTCACACACACTCACACACTCACACATTTACACTCACACACACTTACACTCACACACTTACACACACTCACACACACACTCACACACTTACACACACACTCACACACTCACACATTTACACTCACACACTCACACATTTACACTCACACACACTTACACTCACACACACTCACACACTCACTCACACATTTACACAGACTCACACACTTACACTCACACATTTACACTCACACACATTTACACACACTCACACACACTTACACTCACACACACTACACTCACACACTCACACACACTTACACACACACACTCACACACTTACACTCACACACATTTACACACACTCACACCCACATACACTCACACACACTTACACTCACACACACTTACACTTACACTCACACACACTTACACTCACACACACTTACACACTTACACTCACACACACTTACACTCACACACACTTACACACACACACATTTACACACACTCACACACTTACACTCACACACTTACACTCACACACATTTACACACACTCACACACTTACACTCACACACACTTACACTCACACACATTTACACACACTCACACACTTACACTCACACACACTCACAAACTTACACACATTTACACACTCACACACACTCGCACAGACACACACATGCTACACACACTCACTTACATGGGGTATACATATCTCCTCCCCAATACCCTGCTCTCCCCCATACCCTACTCTCCCCTCCCCCATACCCTGCTCTCCCCTCCCCCCATACCCTGCTCTCCCCTCCCCCCATACCCTGCTCTCCCCTCCCCCATATCCAGCGCTCTCCCCTCCCCCCATATGCTGCTCTGCCCTCCCCCCATACCCTGCTCTCCCCCTCCCCATACCCTGCTCTCCCCTCCCCCCATACCCTGCTCTCCCCTCCACCATACCCTGCTCTCCCCCCTCCCCATACCCTGCTCTCCCCCTCCCCCATACCCTGCTCTCCCCCTCCCCCCATACCCTGCTCTCCCCCTCCCCCATACCTTGCTCCCCCCTTCCCCCATAGCCTGCTCTCCCCCTCCCCCATACCCTGAAATTAGGAGAGCGAAGAGGGGGCATGAAAAAATACTGGCGGGCAAAATAAATGAAAATCCCAAGGTGTTTTATAAGTATATTAAGAGCAAGAGGATAACCAGGGAAAGAGTAGGGCCCATTAGGGCCGAAAGTGGCAATCTGTGTGTAGAGCCGGAAGATGTGGGTGAGGTTTTAAATGAATATTTTGCATCTGTGTTCACTATGGAGAAGGACGACGTAGGCATAGAAATCAGACAGGGGGATTGTGATATACTTGAACAAATTAGTATTGAGAGGGAGGAGGTACTAGCGGTTTTAGCGGGCTTAAAAGTGGATAAATCCCCAGGCCCAGACGAGATGTATCCCAGTCTGCTGTGTGAGGCAAGGGAGGAGATTGCAGGGGCTCTGACACAAATTTTCAGGTCCTCTCTGGCCACAGGGGAGGTGCCAGAGGACTGGAGGACAGCTAACGTAGTACCATTATTCAAGAAGGGTAGTAGGGATAAATCAGGGAATTACAGGCCAGTGAGCCTAACATCAGTGGTAGGGAAATTATTGGCAAAAATTCTGAGGGACATAATTAGTCTCCACTTGGAGAGGCAAGGATTGATCAAGGATAGTCAGCATGGCTTTGTCAGGGGGAGATCATGTCTGACCAATTTGATTGAATTTTTCGAGGGGGTGACTCGGTGCGTGGATGAGGGTAGTGCAGTTGATGTAGTCTACATGGACTTCAGTAAGGCTTTTGACAAAGTCCCGCATTGGAGACTGGCCAAGAAGGTAAGAGCCCATGGGATCCAGGGCAATTTGGCACATTGGATCCAAAATTGGCTTAGTGGCAGGAGGCAGAGGGTGATGGTCGAAGGGTGTTTTTGTGACTGGAAGCCTGTGTCCAGTGGTGTACCGCAGGGATCGGTGCTGGGTCCTTTGCTGTTTGTAGTGTACATTAATGATTTAGATATGAATGTAGGAGGTATGATCAGTAAGTTCGCAGATGACACGAAAATTGGTGGTGTGGTAAATATCGAGGAGGGAAGCCTTACATAGATACATAGATACATAGAAGATAGGAGCAGGAGTAGGCCATCCGGCCCTTCGAGCCTGCTCCGCCATTTAATGAGATCATGGCTGATCCTACAATTCAGTATCCCGTCCCCGCCTTCTCTCCGTAACCCTTAACCCCTTTTGCCTGTAGAAATATATCTAATTCCCTCTTAAATATATTTAATGAGCTGGCGTACACTGCCCTCTGTGGCAATGAGTTCCACAGGTTCACCACCCTCTGAGTGAAGAAATTCCCCCTCATTTCTGTCCTAAATGGTTTAGCCCTTATCCTTAAATTATGTCCTCTAGTTCTGTTCTCACCCGCCAAGGGAAACATTCCTTCTGCATCTAGTCTGTCTAGACCTGTCAGAATTTTATACACTTCTATGAGGTCCCCTCTCAATCTTCTAAACTCCAGTGTGTACATCCCTAAACTACATAGTCTCTCCTCATAGGTCAATCCCGCCATTCCTGGTATCAGCCTGGTGAATCGCCGCTGCACCCCCTCCATGGCAAGAACATCTTTCCTCAGATGAGGCGACCAAAACTGTACACAGTACTCGAGGTGTGGTCTCACCAGTGCCCTGTACAGCTGCAGCAAGGTATCCCTGTTCCTGTATTCCAACCCTTTTGCTATGAAGGCCAGCATACCGTTTGCCTTCTTGACCGCCTGTTGCACCTGCATGCTCGCCTTCAGTGACTGGTGTACAAGAACACCCAGGTCTCTCTGTACTTCCCCCTCTCCCAATTTATTGCCATTTAAATAATAATTTGCCCTCCCGTTCCTGCACCCAAGGTGGATAACTTCGCACTTGTCCACATTATAGTGCATCTGCCATTTATCCGCCCAATCACCCAGTCTGTCCAAATCGCTCTGGAGCTTCCTGGTCTCCTCCTCTGAGCCCACCCCCCCTCCTAGTTTAGTGTCGTCTGCAAATTTGGAAATGCTGCATCCGACTCCCTGATCCAGGTCATTAATGTAAATTGTGAACAGCTGGGGACCCAGGACAGATCCCTGTGGTACCCCACTTGTTACTGCCTGCCATTCAGAAAATGAGCCGTTTATTCCAACTCTCTGTTTTCTATCTGACAGCCAGTTCTCTATCCACGTCAATACTTTCCCCTTTATCCAATGAGCTTCAATTTTCCCTGCTAATCTTTTATGTGGGACCTTATCGAAGGCCTTTTGGAAGTCCAGGTACACCACATCTACTGGCTCTCCCCCATCTATTTTACCAGTTACTCCCTCAAAAAATTCCAATAGATTAGTCAAGCACGATTTACCCTTTGTAAATCCATGTTGACTCTGTCCTATCCTGTCCCCATTTGCTAAGTGCTCCGCTATTTCATCCTTAATGATGGACTCCAGCATTTTGCCCACAACTGATGTAAGGCTTACAGGTCTGTAATTACCTGCTTTTTCCCTACCCCCCTTTTTGAATAGTGGGGTAACGTTAGCTACCCTCCAATCCATGGGCACTGTTCCCGAGTCTAATGAATTCTGAAAAATCATACTTAGTGCATCCGCTATCTCTAGGGCCACCTCCTTCAGTACCCTAGGATGCATGTTATCAGGCCCTGGGGATTTGTCCGCCTTCAATCCCTTTAGCTTCCTTAACACCATATCCTTAGAGATATTGATTTGCGTCAGTTCCTCCTTTGCAAATGTCCCTATTTTTCCCGATATCCCAGGGAGGTTTTTTGTGTCTTCCTTCGTAAAGACTGACCCAAAGTATGCATTTAGTTGGTCTGCCATTTCCTTATTTCCCGTTATATATTCCCCCGTATCTGACTGCAATGGGCCAACTTTGGTTTTCACCAGTCTTTTCCTCTTGATATACTTATAAAAGCTTTTGGAGTTAGTTTTTATATTTTCCGCCAGCTTGCTTTCGTAAGCTATTTTGCCCCTCTTGATTAAGCCCTTTGTCCTCCTTTGCTCTATCTTAAACTGTTCCCAATCTTCCGCTCTGGCGCTTTTTTTGGCTATTTTATACGCCCTATCTTTGGATTTTATGCTGTCTCTAATTTCCCCTGTTATCCACGGTTGAGTCACCTTTTTAGATTTCCTTTTATGCCAGATTGGTATAAACAATTTTTGCAATTTTGTCATTCTATCTTTAAATGCTTGCCATTGTTTGTCTACCTCCAGTCCTCCCAGGAACGTTGTCCAATCAGACCTACTCAGTTCCCGTCTAATGGCATCATAATTCCCCTTGTTTAAATTCAGGACCTTAGTATCTGAGTCAATTTCTTCGCTCTCCATTTCGAGTGAGAAATCGATCATGTTATGATCGCTCTGACCCAAGGGTCCCCGTACAACAAGATTACTAATTAGTCCCTTCTCATTGCACAGTACCCAGTCCAATATAGCCTGTTCCCGAGTTGGTTCCTCGACATATTGATCCAGATAACCATCCCTTAAACATTCAAGGAATTCCTCCTCCTCATTATTTTTACTGATTAGGCTATTCCAATCTATATGTAAGTTAAAGTCACCTATGATGACAGCTGTGCTCTTATTGCACGCTTCTCTAATTTCCCTCGTGATGCCCTCCCCAACCTCTATTTTACTATTTGGAGGCCTATATACCACTCCTATTAATGTTTTTCGCCCCTCGCTATTTCTTAGCTCCACCCATATAGATTCTGTATTAACTGAGTTAATATCCTTCCTTTCAATTGCATTTATCCCTTCTTTTACCAGCAATGCTACCCCTCCTCCCTTTCTTTTTTGTCGATCCTTCCTAAATACTGAATACCCCTGTATGTTAAGCTCCCAGCCCTGCTCACCCTGCAACCATGTTTCCGTAATCCCAATTAGATCATAATTATTAACCTCTATTTCCACAGCTAATTCATCTACCTTGTTCCTGATGCTTCTCGCATTAAGGTATAAAACCCTCAGGCTTTTTTTATGCTCACATTTTTTATGAATTAGTTTGGCCCTTTGTTTTTTGTTCCTCACCCTTTTACCATTTTTTTCTGTCTGCCTTTCACTTTCCTCTATTTCACTACATAGGTTTCTAGCCCCCTGCCATACTAGTTTAAATGCTCCCGAACTGCTTTATCAAAAATTACCCCGAGAACATCAGTTCCATCTTTGCACAGGTGTAGACCGTCCCTTTTGTATAGGTCACACCTACCACAAAACTGGTTCCAATGCCTCAAAAATTTAAAACCCTCCCTCTTACACCACTGCTCAAGCCACGTATTTAGCCTAACTATCCTGTTCTCTGTACTCTTACTAGCACGTGGCACTGGTAGTAATCCAGAGATTACTACCTTCGAGGTCCTACTTTTTAGCTTGGCTCCTAACTCCCTAAATTCTACTTGTAGGACCTCTTCCCTTTTTTTAGCTACGTCGTTGGTACCAACATGTATCACGACAACTGGCTGTTCCCCCTCCCCCTCCAGAATGTTCTGCACCCGCGCCGAGACATCCTTGACCCTTGCACCAGGGAGGCAACATACCATCCTGGAGTCTCGATCGCGACCACAGAAACCCCGATCTATTCCCCTTACAATCGAATCCCCTATTACTATAGCCCTGCCACTCTTTTTCCCTCCCTTCTTTGCAACAGAGCCAGTCATGGTGCCATGAGCCTGGCTGCTGGTGCCTTCCCCCGATGAGTCATCCCCCCCGACAACAGCACCTAAGGCGGTGAACCTGTTGCTAAGGGAGACAACCCCAGGGGATTTCTGCACTACCTTCCTGCCCTTGCTCTGCCTTTTGGTCACCCATGTACTATCTACGCTGGCCTTAACCTGCGGTGTGACCAACTCACTAAATGTGCTATCCACAACCCTCTCAGAATCGTGGATGCTCCAAAGTGAGTCCATCCGCAGCTCAAGGCTACAGGACGATATAGACGGGTTGGTCAGATGGGCAGAACACTGGCAAATGGAATTTAACCCTGAAAAGTGTGAGGTGATGCATTTTGGGAGGACTAACAAGGCAAGGGAATACTAAATGAATGGTAGGACCCTAGGAAGGACAGAGGATCAGAGGGACCTTGGTGTGCATGTACATAGATCCCCGAAGGCAGCAGGACAGGTAGATAAGGTGGTTAAAAAGGCATATGGGATACTTGCCTTCATTAGCTGAGGCATAGATTATAAGAGCAGAGAGGTTATGATGGAGCTGTACAAAACGCTAGTTAGGCCACAGCTGGAATACTGTGTGCAGTTCTGGTCGCCACACTATAGGAAGGATGTGATTGCATTGGAGAGGGTGCAGAGGAGATTCACCAGGATGTTACCTGGGCTGGAGCGCTTCAGCTATGAAGAGAGACTGGACAGGCTGGGGTTGTTTTCCTTAGAGCAGAGAAGGCTGAGGGGGGACCTGATTGAGGTGTACAAAATTATGAGGGGCATAGATAGGGTAGATAGAAAGGAACTTTTCCCCTTAGTAGAGGGGTCAATAACCAGGGGGCATAGTTTCAAGGTAAGGGGCAGGAGGTTTAGAAGGGATTTGAGGAAAAACTTTTTCACCCAGAGGGTGGTTGCAATCTGGAACTCAGTGCCTGAAAGGGCGGTAGAGGCAGGAACCCTCACAACATTCAAAAAGCATTTAGATGAGCACTTGAGCTCCCCCCATACCCTGCTCCCCTCCCCCCATACCCTGCTCCCCTCCCCCCATACCCTGCTCTCCCCTCCCCCATACCCTGCTCCCCTCCCCCATACCCGGCTCTCCCTCCCCCATACCCTGCTCTCCCCTCCCCCATACCCTGCTCTCCCTCCCCCATACCCTGCTCCCCCCTCCCCCATACCCTGCTCCCCTCCCCCATACCCTGCTCCCCTCCCCGCATACCCTGCTCTCCCCCCTCCCCCATACCCTGCTCTCCCCCCTCCCCCATACCCTGCTCTCCCTCCCCCATACCCTGCTCCCCCCTCCCCCATACCCTGCTCCCCTCCCCCATACCCTGCTCCCCTCCCCGCATACCCTGCTCTCCCCCCTCCCCCATACCCTGCTCTCCCCTCCCCCATACCATGCTCTCCCCTCCCCGCATACCCTGCTCTCCCCTCCCCATACCCTGCTCTCCCCTCCCCCATACCCTGCTCTCCCCCTCCCCCTCCCCCCATACCCTGCTCTCCCCTCCCCCATACCCTGCTCTCCCCTCCCCCATACCCTGCTCTCCCCTCCCCGCATACCCTGCTCTCCCCCTCCCCCATACCCTGCTCCCCCCTCCCCATACCCTGCTCCCCTCCCCGCATACCCTGCTCCCCTCCCCCATACCCTGCTCCCCTCCCCCCATACCCTGCTCCCCTCCCCCCATACCCTGCTCCCCTCCCCCCATACCCTGCTCTCCCCTCCCCCCATACCCTGCTCTCCCCCTCCCCCATACCCTGCTCTCCCCTCCCCCATACCCTGCTCTCCCCTCCCCCCATACCCTGCTCCCCTCCCCCCATACCCTGCTCTCCCCTCCCCCATACCCTGCTCTCCCCCCTCCCCCATACCCTGCTCCCCTCCCCCCATACCCTGCTCTCCCCCCCTCCCCCATACCCTGCTCCCCTCCCCCATACCCTGCTCTCCCCCCTCCCCCATACCCTGCTCTCCCCTCCCCCCATATCCAGCGCTCTCCCCTCCCCCCATACCCCGCTCTCCCCTCCCCCCATACCCGCTCTCCCCTCCCCCCATACCCTGCTCCCCTCCCCCCATACCCTGCTCCCCTCCCCCCATACCCTGCTCCCCTCCCCCCATACCCTGCTCCCCTCCCCCCATACCCTGCTCCCCTCCCCCCATACCCTGCTCCCCTCCCCCCATACCCTGCTCCCCTCCCCGCATACCCTGCTCTCCCCGTCCCCCATACCCTGCTCCCCCCTCCCCCCATACCCTGCTCTCCCCTCCCCCCATACCCTGCTCTCCCCCCTCCCCCATACCCTGCTCTCCCCCTCCCCCATACCCTGCTCTCCCCTCCCCCATACCCTGCTCTCCCCCCTCCCCCATACCCTGCTCTCCCCTCCCCCCATATCCTGCGCTCCCCTCCCCCCATACCCTGCTCCCCCTCCCCCCATACCCTGCTCCCCTCCTCCCCCATACCCTGCTCCCCCTCCCCCATACCCTGCTCTCCCCCCTCCCACCATACCCTGCTCCCCCTCCCCCCATACCCTGCTCCCCTCCTCCCCCATACCCTGCTCCCCCCTCCCCCATACCCTGCTCTCCCCCTCCCCCCATACCCTGCTCCCCCTCCCCCATACCCTGCTCCCCCCTCCCCCATACCCTGCTCTCCCCTCCCCCATACCCTGCTCTCCCCTTCCCCCATACCCTGCTCCCCTCCCCCCATACCCTGCTCTCCCCCTCCCACATACCCTGCTCCCCCCTCCCCCATACCCTGCTCTCCCCCTCCCCCCATACCCTGCTCTCCCCCCTCCCCCATACCCTGCTCTCCCCCCTCCCCCCATACCCTGCTCTCCCCCCTCCCCCCATACCCTGCTCTCCCCCCTCCCCCATACCCTGCTCTCCCTCCCCCATACCCTGCTCCCCCCTCCCCCCATACCCTGCTCTCCCCTCCCCCATACCCTGCTCCCCCCTTAGCTAAAATGATTTTCTGCTAATTAACAATGGCTGGTGTAATATTTGGTCCATAAACAGTTACATACCCGATAGTGGCCAATTGTGTTTAACTGCTTCATCCCATTTTCAAGAACTTGCGATGAATGATCGATATCTTGTAGTTTTTGGTTTGCTCTGTCCTTAATAAGTTCTAGAGCAAACACAGAAATAATAAAATAATCAGTAAATGGGCTTATCCAACCTAGCAGATATAATTGGTCTGTTTACTGAATATAACCAGCAGCTTAAGTATTGGCTGTAACGAGCCAGTAATGTGTTCATTCCCAAATGCTAAACAAATGGCCCTTTGTAATAATTGCCATATAGGATGATCGGCTTGTTTTAAGATGGTCTTCAAAAGGAGCAGCTGTAAAGGAGTTTCTTTTAAATGGATTTATTAATATATCGTGAGGGAGCCATAAAGACATTATTCATATATAGAATCATAGAAATGCCACAGAAGGAGGCCATTCGGCCCATCGTGTCTGTGCCGGCCGACAAAGAGCGATCCAGCCTAATCCCACTGTCCAGCCCTGTAGGTTACCGCACTTCAAGTGCATATCCAAGTACTCTTTAAATGTGATGAGGGTTTCTGCCTCTACCACACTTTCAGACAGTGAGTTCCAGTCCCCCACCACCCTCTGGGTGAAAAAAATTCTCAACTCTCCATTAAACCTCCGACCAATTACTTTAAATCTAGGCCCCCCGGTTAATCAGAAATTGCGTTATATCAGGAAACCTGCTCAATGGGATACTGGGTTGGTGGGGGGAGGGTGATTTTTCCTGGAGTGGATTTTGGGTGGGCGAGGGGAGGGGAGAGTGTGTGACGCACTGGTTGGCCTAAGTTTCAGGGCTCGGGGTATTTTAACGGCCCGGCCTAGTTTACATGCGGCCGTTCCACTTCCCGTATGGAACGGGCATGAAGAGGGAACAGAGCGACTGCCAGCAGGGAAAGATTCCTGGTAAGTGGCGGGGGGAGGGGATTCGGGAGGGCCCCATGGGGCGGAATTGGAGAGCGGGGGGGGGGGGGGGGACTCAGGGAGAAAAGAGCCCAGGACTTTCCTGCTCCTCCTGTCCCAACAAAAGAAAGTTTTTGACTTCCCCAGAGGGCCTCTTCGTCCTTTCCAGCAGCTGCCGACCCACTTCAGGCTGGAGGAGAATCACGGTGATTCCTCGCTCTGACCTCCGGTGGATTCCTCGCTCTGACCCCCGGTGGATTCCTCGCTCTGACCCCCGGTGGATTCCTCGCTCTGACCCCCGGTGGATTCCTCGCTCTGACCCCCGGTGGATTCCTCGCTCTGACCCCCGGTGGATTCCTCGCTCTGACCCCCGGTGGATTCCTCGCTCTGACCCCCGGTGGATTCCTCGCTCTGACCCCCGGTGGATTTCTCGCTCTGACCCCCGGTGGATTCCTCGCTCTGACCCCCGGTGGATTCCTCGCTCTGACCCCCGGTGGATTCCTCGCTCTGACCCCCGGTGGATTCCTCGCTCTGACCCCCGGTGGATTCCTCGCTCTGACCCCCGGTTCAGATACCATTGGGGTCCCACTGACGCCAAGGACCCCGATTGGCATCGATACATGTAGGGAACCTGCTGTCAGAACCTTTCTGCATTTTCCCCTCCCTCCCTCCCTCCCAGTGCGGAGGTGCCGATTCCTTGCTGCCTTCCCAAAATCCCCGAGGAAAGTGAAGCTGTGACCTCGAGGCGTTTAAAAATATGAAGGGATGGCACAGAGCAGATCGAAAGAGACTGTTTCCAGTGATTGAGCAGGTCTCGAACCAGGGAACATAGACATACGATTCAATGTAAGAGATTTAAGACAGAGAGCAGCAGAAAGTTTTTTTGCACAGTGAGTTTGTTGAATGCACAACTGGAGTTAGTGATTGAAGCAGAGACCTTGTCAAGATTTCAGATTAGGTCAGATCGATGGTTACATAGAATTATATATTATTACATCAAATATACAGCACAGAAACAGGCCATTCGGCCCAACCAGTCCATGCCGGTGTTTATGCTCCAGTCTTTCCTCAACTAACCCTATCAGCATAACCCTCTATTCCCTTCTCCCTCATATGCTTATCTAGCTTCCCCTTAAATGCATCTATACTATTGAAGAAAAGGGGGATAAAGGGATATGGGAACAGAGCGGACACATGGGATTAGGAATCTGCTCGTGTGGAGGATAAAGACCAACACGGACTGGTTGGGCCAAATGGCCTGTTTCGGTGTTGTAATATCTACGTATTGACCTTCCACTCTGCGACCCCTGTATCGAGAGAGCTAAACCACCCAAATCCTTGAATAATGAATACATAGTGCAGCGTGCTGTAAAACACCCCCGCGTTCAGTGGTCGGGTTTGATCTGCTGGTGCGGTTGGCCCTGATTGCTGACTATAATGAGATAAAATGATCATCGGAATGGTTTTCAGCAAGTCCTGAGGATAAATGTTTCAACGACTGTTCCACCTTCCAAACTGAAGGTGAAACCGTGGCGGAGAAGTAAGACAGTAAAGTGAGTTGATCGAAAAGGTGTGAGGTAAATAGGAGAGAGGATGTGAAAGCAAGCCAAGGTTAGAATACTAACAGAGAGTGGGGAGGAGAATGGGGACAGAAACGGTTCAAGGAGATGAGCAGAATTAGTACTTAAATAGTTTAAGTATTTATTTTTATTTGGTTAGTGTTACAGCAATAAATCTCTTGACCTCTCAGTACCTTTCATTCTTCTTCATTTTCTCTTCCATGGCTAATGGCACATAAGACAACCCATTTCTTCCATTATTTCTCCCTATCTCTGTAACCTCCTCCAGCCCTACAACCCTCCGAGATATCAGCGCTCCTCCAATTCTGGCCTCCTGAGCATCCCTAATTATAATCGCTCCACCATTAGTGGCCATGCCTTCTGTTGCCTAGACCCTAAGCTCTGGAATTCCCTCCCTAAACCTCTCCGCCTCTCATTCCTCCTTCAGGACGCTCCTTAAAACCTACCTCTTTGACCAAGCTTTCGGTCAAATTTAAAAAAAATCTGATAACACTCCTGTGAAGCACCTTGGGACGTTTTACTACACTAAAGGTGCTATATAAATGCAAGTTGTTGTTGTTGCGTTTAAATTTTTCGTAACAAAGACCCTTTTTTGTAATATGTGGACAGGCCATTAGCCTGACCGGGAGGGGGGGGTTCCAGTACTCCACTCCCACTGGACACGAGTACCCTGCTGGATATCAAGCCAGTGTTCAGAGGCCGGAGCCCTGCCCGCCTCGCCCCCAGAAGGTATTATTACTGAATTAGTGTTTGTTTCAGTGTGCGAGTGGGAGCTGTTTTAATAAAAGATGAGAAGTCGCACAACACCAGGTTATAGTCCAACAGATTTATTTAAAATTACAAGCTTTCGGAGCTGTCGCCCCTTCGTCAGGCAAAGTTACTGTGAGAGAATCTATCAGAATTCACAGAATATAAAAACACAGAGAAAATGCATAGATTAAATCTTTCCCTACATCAAAGACACACTAAGAGCACAGCCAAGACAATGAGATGTGTCCCAGGGGGTCCAACGCGTCAGAACACCTGCTGGCTGCATATCCTCTCCATTTTTTGTGTTTGTTTCTTGTGTTTTTTTTTAAAAACTGGAAAGACCGGCAAAGATGTCAAGTCACGTTCTATAGCGTGACATGAACCCGATATCGCGATTGAGGCCATCCTCATGAGTGCGGAACTTGGCTATCAGTTTCTGCTCGATGATTTTGCGTTGTCGTGTATCACGAAGGCCGCCTTGGAGAACGCTAACCCGCAGATCCGAGGCTGAATGCACAGGATCTGCTCAGATGAGGAGGAACGCGATGGACACCTACGGACACTGAAAGACGCCCTCGTAAGAACGGGATATGACGCTCGACTCGTCGATCGACAGTTCCGACGGGCCACAGCGAAAAACCGCACAGGCCTCCTCAGAAGACGAACACGGGACACAACCAACAGAGTACCCTACATCGTCCAGTACTTCCCCGGAGCGGAGAAACTACGCCATGTTCTTCGCAGCCTTCAACATGTCATCGATGACGACGAACACCTTGCTAAGGCCATCCCCACGCCTCCACTACTCGCCTTCAAGCAGCCGCCTAACCTCAAAAGTACCATCGTTCGCAGCAAATTACCCAGCTGTCAGGAGAACAGCGACCACGACACCACACAACCCTGCCACGGCAACCTCTGCAAGACATGCCAGATCATGAACACAGATACCGTCATCACACGTGAGGACACTACCCACCAGGTACATGGTACATACTCATGTGACTCGGCCAACGTTGTCTACCTGATACGTTGCAGTAAAGGATGCCCCAGAGCATGGTACATCGGCGAGACCATGCAGACACTAAGACAACGTATGAACGGACACCGCGCAACAATCGCCAAGCAGGATGGTTGCCTCCCAGTCGGGGAACACTTCAGCAGTCAAGGGCATTCAGCCTCGGATCTGCGGGTTAGCGTTCTCCAAGGCGGCCTTCGTGATACACGACAACGCAAAATCATCGAGCAGAAACTGATAGCCAAGTTCCGCACTCATGAGGATGGCCTCAATCGCGATATCGGGTTCATGTCACGCTATAGAACGTGACTTGACATCTTTGCCGGTCTTTCCAGTTTTTAAAAAAAACCACAAGAAACAAACACAAAAAATGGAGGGATATGCAGCCAGCAGGTGTTCTGACGCGTTGGACCCCCTGGGACACATCTCATTGTCTTGGCTGTGCTCTTAGTGTGTCTTTGATGTAGGGAAAGATTTAATCTATGCATTTTCTCTGTGTTTTTATATTCTGTGAATTCTGATAGATTCTCTCACAGTAACTTTGCCTGACGAAGGGGCGACAGCTCCGAAAGCTTGTAATTTTAAATAAATCTGTTGGACTATAACCTGGTGTTGTGCGACTTCTCATTTTTGTCCACCCAAGTCCAACGCCGGCATCTCCGCATCATTAATAAAAGATGGCAAGGGACGTTGGAATTTGCCTGGACCTGTTGAGTTTAGACACCCGAGTCCTGCAAAGGAGGCTTAACCTAAAATTAAATTGAAAACCCAAGAGGGAAATTACCCAGGTCGATATCTTCCATTTGAAACCTCTGCGAGTAACCGTATTTATTGAAGAATGCCTCAAAAATCTTCTCCTTTGCTTGTCCTATAGTGTCGCAATCCAGAACATCCACTTCAAGAGAAGGGTTGCTGTCCAGATCGCTCTCATAGTCAGCTTCAGTGCTCAGCTGAAATGAAACATCCAGTTTCTGCCAGGAGAAAGATGAGACTGTAGTGAGACCCGAGAAGTTAAAGAATATCTTCACCATTTCATAAATACATGGTTAACCTCCTCATCTGAAAACTAAAGCCCAGTTTTAAGTGAGGAATCATTTCTCAGTTTCAAAATGAGGGAACAGTGCAGCCAGAATTTAAACATAGGGAGGGTTGCTACAGAAAATTCTGCTCAATTACAGATCTGTTTATGAGAGAAAGTATCACTGGTCGATTATAGGCATTTTATACAATTACTGGAACATACAGTCCTGGGAAGCAACTGATCCAGGTGGCAAGGGCCTTCTCCTCTGTGCATTCTAAACCTTCTCCGTACCACTTTGGGAGCTGGGCATGAGGCAGTACCTTTAGAAAAGAAATCCCTAATTTGCATCTCGTGCAATTGGTGTCTGCGCACCACGCAAAACGTCACAGTGATCTTTCAGACTTCGGGCAGGTGAGAGCCTTGCCAAGATGGATTACTGAAGGTATCTGATAAAGTTCCACATGTCCCGTCATTCACACCATTTATAAACAGTTTGAAGAACGCTCCTGTTAATGCCAGAATTGCTGTTGATTCCAGACACACGGTCAAGTGGGAAATATGGAGAAATAAAAAGAATTGAAAAAGATTTGGGCCAAGTTAACAGGCAGGATAGGAACTGGCAGATGGATTTTGATGTGAATAAATGTGAGGTAATATATAATGAAACACTAAATATTCAAAGAGTGTCTATTAGTAAATGTGGAAATGAAAAAAAGATTCAGGTGTGATTGTTGATAATTTGCTCAAAGTTTAGTCAATGTAAGGCTGTACCAATAAAGTTTTGCAAATACTAGGATAGGTTTTGAGGGTGTTTACTATAGTTTGAAACAGATTATTTAAACCTGATAAAATCAGTGGTAAGGCCACATCCGGAACACAGCTTGTATATTTCGAAAGGGCATCGTTGTATCAGTGAAGAACTAAAAGGTTAATTCAAGGCCTTTATGGTCAAGGTCATGAGAAGAATGTTGCAGAGCTGAACTTCCTACATTGGTAAGATACAATTGAGGGACACATAACGAGATCTTTAAAATGCCGAGAGGCATAGAAGATGTAGATATTTGTAGGCCGAGACCGAGGCTAGGAGTGAAGAACTACAGGGAGCACTTTTAAAATCAACAACTCTCAAGTGAGGCTCGAGAGAAGAAGAATTTTATTTTCCTACCAAGTATTGGATCTGGGGAATGGATTCCCATCAAAAGCAGTAAATGCTGATTAACTC
Source organism: Squalus acanthias (assembly GCA_030390025.1). Classification (NCBI taxonomy): domain Eukaryota; kingdom Metazoa; phylum Chordata; class Chondrichthyes; order Squaliformes; family Squalidae; genus Squalus; species Squalus acanthias. The sequence continues at coordinate 75,768,744 of CM059434.1, read as the reverse complement.
CTTCAAAAAGCAGCTCGATAAATATCCAGTTGGGAATAAGAGTGTGGGTTTAAGGATTGGGTGTAGATCGAGGTAATCAAATACTCCATGCAGTGGGTGTACTGAACCCAAAGGACATGGGCTTCAATCAGTCAGTGGACACAGGAACATCATAGGGACTTGTTGAATGTTCTTTCACTAATATTGTCACCAGTAATCTCTAGGCTATATATTTTAATGTATCATTTACTTATTGGGGGGGGGGGGGGGTGAGACTCAGAAATTGGTGGGGGAGGGGGGTGATTTACAACGGCTGGCCGTCCCGTTTATGGGGCATCCAGCAGGGGAACAGAGGCAGACCCTTGGTTGGCTAAGATGGGCCTGATGCGATGTTCAGGCAGGCCTGTCAATGGGAGGGAGCATGCTTGCATATGTAAATCACGGGACCTAATTGTAGGACCCCGATTGCAACTGTCGATCCGAAATGGACAGTGTCTGCCTCGCACGCTCCACCCATTTGCACCAGACAGTGAGCGGCCGAACTAGAGATCCTTAAAGGGCCTGCTGGGGCTGTTCCAAAAGAAAGCCTGAAACAGTTGTCGGGGAATTCTTGTGGGGCCAGACTGCTCGGCCTAGCCCCACGCACAGACTGCAGCCTGCTGTCGGACACTGGGTTGGCCTCCCACCTACTCTCTGCCGCGTTCTGGCGTGGTTTGTTCAAGGAGATGCCGGATTTTCCGTCTCCCGATTCAGTGAGCTGGGCAGATTGCCGGCTGTATTATAATGAGGCCCGGACTTGATAATGGTTCCGGCCTCCCGCATTCACCAGGATGATACCGGGGCTAAAGGGGTTAAATTATGAGGACAGTTTGTATTCCCTTGAATATAGAAGATTAAGGAGTGATCTAATTGAGGTGTTTAAGATGATCAAAGGATTCGATAGGGTAGATAGAGAGAAACTATTTCCTCTGGTGGGGGGAGTCCAGACCGTAACCGTAAAATTAGAGCCAGGCCGTTCAGGGGTGAGGTCAGGAAGCACTTCTTCACACAAAGGGTAGTGGAAATCTGGAACTCTCTCTGTCAAAAAGCTGTTGAGGCTGGGGGTCAATTGAATATTTCAAAACTGAGATCGCTCGGTTTTTGTTGGGTAAGGGTATTAAAGGGCATAGAACCAAAGAAGGCAGATAGAGTTAAGGTACAGATCAGCCATGATCTCATTGAATGGCGGAACAGGCTCGAGGGGCTGAATGACCTACTCCTGTTCCTATGTTCCTATCAATCCATCGGGCGGGGACGGCGAATGCACCATCGACTTCGCGGTGTGTTTGGGCAAAGTTTCAAAATCGCACCCCTCCTACCCGGGAGTGTGAGGAGAGGAAGCGCCAGGAATTGGGTTAGCTGGGTGATTCAATGCAGTAGATTAACTCTTAAACTTGGAGAACAAAGGGGGGAGGAGAGCTCGACCTGAAGCACGTCGAGCATTTGTTGCTTTAACCACTCATGGGACAGGAAGCACAGCACGGAGCTGGATCCAATTCAAGAGCCACAACAAAGCTTGACAACGGCCTTGGGCTGTACGCTGTACTCAAGTGTCAGCTTGGCTCTTTTGGTTGCACTCTTGCCTCTGGCTCAGAAGGTGGTGGGTTCAAGGCCCACTCAGAGACTTGTGCACCTATTCTAGGCCCGCACTCCAGTGCAGTACTGTGCTGCACTGTCAGAGGTCGGATAAGATGTTAAATTGAGAAGCCAAAAATTCCATGGTACTATTTGGAATTGAACTGGGAATTCTGTTGGCCAAATTCCTCCATCAACCAAAAACAGATGAACTGGTTACTCATTTCACTGCAGCTCTGCAGGATCTTACGATGAGCAGAATGGCTTTCACATCTGTCCACACTGTACTTTGAGGTAATTCGTTGTATGTAAAGTGCTTTAGGTGTTTTGGGAGAGGTGATGACATGCTATATAAATGCAGGACTTTCTTTCCTTTGCTCAAAGAAGCACACAGAGGCTGGGAGCAGTGCCTGTTGTCCACATGACCAAAAGAAAGAAAAATCATTTGGTGTAGTATATAATGGAACCAGTTTAACCACACAGTAACACAAGCTGGGGCAAAGTGATGGGAAAAAAGGAACCAATGTAGGTAACTTCATTATTTTTTCATGAACATGACCTTGTGGTGTGAAACCATTAAACCAACACGACTGAAAAAGCAGAACAGCTCTTACTGACCTTCTGAAGTCAATGTTCTACAGCACCTTTCACCACTTCAGGGTGCCCCCAAAGCGCTTTACAGCCAATGAAGTACATTTTGAAGTGGAGTCACTGTTGTAATGTAGGAAACGCAGCAGCCAATTTGTGCACAGCAAGATCCCACAAACAGCAATGAAATAAATGACCAGATAATCTGTTTTAGTGATGTTAGTTGATGTTAGTGATGTTGGCCAAGACACTGGGAGAACTCACTTGCTCTTTTTCAAATAGTGCAATGAGATATTTGATGTCCACCTGAAAGCTAACACCACGCAATGCTCTTCCCCCATTCTCCAGAGGGTGATGACTCATGTGGGGTACAATTCAGTAGCCACCACCCTCTCTCTCTGTATGGTTCCCACATACTTTTGCTGTCATCTCTTTATGCCTCACACTCCCTTTTTCATTCTTTCTGTAAATCTCTCCTTCCCTCTGTCTCTTCCTGTGTGCCTCTCACCCATTTTCTCTGTAGGTGTGTGTCTTTGTCTATCTCTCCATCTCTCAGTCAGTTTGGGAAACCTGAAGGTGGCTCACTCACTAACCCCATGGACGCTCAGTCACTGCACCTTCTAGGTTGTCTTTGGTAAAGAACGTAGGGGAAGGGAGAGATTCTACCTGCTGCCGTCATTGCTGTTGATATACTACAGGTTGTCAGCAGAACAGGAGTGTTCTCCCGGTGTCCTAGCTAACATTCCTGTCTCAAGCAACAGCACCAAAATCAGATTAACTGGGTTGAATTTCAATCATTCACAAGTGGTGGCACTGCAATGCCCCCATTGGCGGGAGGGTGTAGTTACAGCCTGCCAAGTTTACATAGGTGGTTCCCATTGTGAACTATGGAATTTATATATGGGATAGTTGACAGGAGTTGAATGCTGATGTAAGGTGTTTAATATATTATTTAGACGATTGGAGCCTTTTTGAAATTTTACTTGTTCACCTCGACATTTTGTGAACAGATTAAATACTTAATACTTTGGGGGTGAATGTCCAATTTCACCCCCTTTGCATTTTAAAAACTGGCTGATACTAATATCTCAATTTCCATGCAACCTTAGCAAGTTCAGAAAAGGGAACTGTCATGATTCTCCAGTAGCCGCTGAGGAGGATCTAGCTTGTTGCAATATTACGACAACATGTTAAAACCTTGTGAACAGGGGATGGAATCACAGCAACCTATTAACAGTTTCAATTGTAAAGAGGTGGATAATATCATTTACTGGAATAGCTCTCATTAATTCCGGTCTAATGATGGATTCATTAAAATAAAGAAGCAGGCAAATACTTTAAGACTCATGAGGCTCTGTTAAAATTGTTGTTACTGTAACATTGCAGGAAAGTAAATCCTCACAGTTCTGTGGCAGTGAGGAGCTCCATTTTTATGTGATTAATGGTGGTTAATTAACATGTGCAGATGCGTTTTCTGCCACGATTAAGATTGCACGTACCAGAGTTTTAAAGTCGGTCACCTGCCACAATAGCCAGTCTTCGTTTAGCGTGAACAATGCTTTACCACTGACTGCATCCACTGGACCCTGGTTAATCCGCTGCTTTATTGCGGACACAAGCTTAAATAACGGCTCACCAACAGATTCCTGCAATGAGAAGGGCACCAACTCTCATGAAATAAAGAAAAGCCTATCAGCTCTTTTGTGAAACCCGGTTATTAAAGGAAAGAAAGACTTGCATTTCTATCGCACCTTTCATGACCACCAGACGTCCCAAAGTGCTTTACAGCCAATGAAGTACTTTTTGAAGTGTAGTCACTGTTGTAATGTGGGAAACACAAGAGCCAATTTGGACTCAGCAAGCTCCCACAAACAGCCATGTGACAATGACCAGTTCACCTGTTTTAGTGATGTTGGCTGAGGGATAAATATTGGCCAGGAAACCGGGGATAACTCCCCTGCTCTTCTTTGAATAGTGCCATAGGACCTTTTATGTCCACCTGAGAGGGCAGGCAGGGCCTCGGTTTAACGTCTCATTCGAAAGACGGCACCTTCGACAGTGCAGCACTCCCTCAGTACCATCTCTCCAACAGTGCAGCGCTCCCTCAGTACTGCCCCTCCGACAGTGCAGCACTCCCTCAGTACCATCCCTCCAACAGTGCAGCACTCTCTCAGTACTGACCCTCCGACAGTGCAGCATTCCCTCAGTACCATCCCTCCAACAGTGCAGCGCTCCTTCAGTACTGCCCCTCCGACAGTGCAGCACTCCCTCAGTACCATCCCTCCAACAGTGCAGCTCAGTACTGTCCCTCCGACAGTGCAGCACTCTCTCAGTACTGACCCTCCGACAGTGCAGCGCTGCCTCAGTACTGCCCCTCCGACAGTGCAGCGCTTCCTCAGTACTGCCCCTCTGACAGTGCAGCGCTCCCTCAGTACTGCCCCTCTGACAGTGCAGCACTCCCTCAGTACTGCACCTCCGACAGTGCAGCGCTCCCTCAGTACTGCCCCTCCGACAGTGCAGCACTCCCTCAGTACTGCCCCTCCGACAGTGCAGCACTCCCTCAGTACCATCCCTCCAACAGTGCAGCACTCTCTCAGTACTGACCCTCCGACAGTGCAGCACTCCCTCAGTACCATCCCTCCAACAGTGCAGCGCTCCTTCAGTACTGCCCCTCCGACAGTGCAGCACTCCCTCAGTACCATCCCTCCAACAGTGCAGCTCAGTACTGTCCCTCCGACAGTGCAGCACTCTCTCAGTACTGGCCCTCCGACAGTGCAGCACTCCCTCAGTACTGGCCCTCCGACAGTGCAGCACTCCCTCAGTACTGCCCCTCCGACAGTACAGCACTCCCTCAGTACTGCCCCTCCGACAGTGCAGCGCTCCCTCAGTACTGCCCCTCCAACAGTGCAGCACTCCCCCAGTACTACCCCTCCGACAGTGCAGCGCTCCCTCAGTACTGCCCCTCCGACAGTGCGGCGCTCCCTCAGTACTGCCCCTCCGACAGTGCGGCGCTCCCTCAGTACTGCCCCTCCGACAGTGCGGCGCTCCCTCAGTACTACCCCTCCGACAGTGCGGCGCTCCCTCAGTACTGCCCCTCCGACAGTGCGGCGCTCCCTCAGTACTGCCACTCCGACAGTGCAGCGCTCCCACAGTACTGCCCCTCCGACAGTGCAGCGCTCCCTCAGTACTGGCCCTCCGACAGTGCCGCGCTCCCTCAGTACTGCCCCTCCGACATTGCCGCGCTCCCTCAGTACTGCCACTCCGACAGTGCCGCGCTCCCTCAGTACTGCCACTCCGACAGTGCGGCTCTCCCTCAGTACTGCCCCTCCGACAGTGCCGCGCTCCCTCAGTACTGCCCCTCTGACAGTGCAGCGCTCCCTCAGTACTGGCCCTCCGACAGTGCCGCGCTCCCTCAGTACTGCCCCTCCGACAGTGCAGCGCTCCCTCAGTACTGCCCCTCTGACAGTGCAGCGCTCCCTCAGTACTGGCCCTCCGACAGTGCCGCGCTCCCTCAGTACTGCACTGGAGTGTCAGCCGGGATTATGTGCTCAATTCTCTGGAGTGAGACTTGAACCCACGATTTACTGACATTCCTCCAATATCTTTAGTTCAATTTGGATCAATTTATGCGATTGACACTTGGACTTCATGCAGTGGCCATGACTATCTTGGCACCCACAAATAGTGCGGAACTTTCAATGTCGGGGGTTGGGGGGATGTAAAACGATGATATCAGATCAGCTGCCCGTTATATCTCCCGCCCAATTTGCCTTTCTATTGAAATCATATCGTCCATTTTACACCCCCAGCAAAGTTGAAAGTTCCGCCCACAATCTGCAGATTAGGAAGACTGCGAAAGATTGTCTCCTCCACAAATCTAACAGTTTATTGGTGGATACGAGAGAGTGATGGGCAGCTGACTGGCCTCTGGGGCATTACACCATAGTTAATGGACAACTCTTCTTCCTGCAGCCTCTCCTGTTCTCAGCATGCATAAAGTGCAGATTCCAGTTTATAGAAGACTAAGTCTGCAGATGGAAACTGTCTGTCAGCCATGAACTTGAGTTAAGAGTGTTAAGAGGAACTTTAACAATCAGGACTTTCTGACTTTTAAAAAAAAAACTTCCCCCTAACGCAGAGGTTGCGAGGCCAATTATAGCATTTCTACTGTGACCTTAACTAAGAACAACTCACTCAGCAAAGACTGGGATCTGGGGCGTTCTCAGTCGGTATAGTTCAATACCCGAGACCTTCCTGGAATGTTCGGCCCAGTACCATGTCTGCCAAGACATTTACCGCAAAGTCATCAGGAGAACACATTTTTTTTTTCTCCAACAGGAACAGCTTTTAATAAATTTAGCAATGGTACGGGGGTGTAGCGGTTGTGTTACTGGACCAATAATCCAGCGAATGTGACTTCAAATCCCACTGCGACCGTTTTAATTCAGTTTTTCAAAATATCTGGAAATAAAAACCTGCTATCAGTAAAAGTTGCCATGAAGCTGTTGGATTGTTGTAAAAATCCAACTGGTTCACTAAAGTCCTTTAAAACCTGCCATGCTTACACAGTCTGGCCTGTGTGTGCCTCCAGTCCCACACCACTGTGGTTGACTTTCTGAAGTGCTGTAGCCAGCCACTCAGTTGTATCAAACTGCTACCCGGTGGTTCAAGAAGGCGGCCCCCCACCACCTTCTCAAGGCAACTAGGGATGGGCAATAATTGCAGCGACGCCCACATCCCGAGAATGAAAAAATAAAGCAAAATGATTTGAAAACTGGACTGCAAGAAGAAATTATACGACAGCCGTAATTACAATGGTCACACACGCTTCACCATGACAATAAAGCACAATGTGAACACAGTCCTTACCCTCAGAAAGCCGTACATGCACAGGGACACCCAGTTTGTCAACAGTTTCTCAACAACCGTCTCTGTGCCACGTAACAGCAGCTTTGGCTGGGCGGTCGATCGATCCATCAAGTCTTTGAGCAGACGATCAAGTACACTTGTCAGGTAAACTAAGTTACTGTGAAATGCGATGGTGAGGAAAGAAGCAAACCTACACCTGTTAATGACAAATAGTTGGCATTTTCAGAATGGCATCTAGGAGTTCAGACGATGGTGTGTTGCGCAAAGTCTCCAGCCCAATTTGTAATTGCACTCTTGAATGCCAACACGTGGAGTCTTGTCCCAGTGAAGATACAAGATACCAGGGCTTAAAGGGTTAAATTAAAAGGACAGATTGCATAAACCTGGCTTGTATTCCCTCAAGTTTATAAGATTGAGGGTGATCTAATTGAGGTGTTTAAAATGATAAATAGATTCTATAGGGTAGATACAGAGAAACTATTTCCTCTGGTGAGGAATCCAGAACAAGGGACATAGGGGGAGAAATTCGGTATCGCCCCGTTTGGGGCGCAATTATCGGCCGGGCGCAAAGTTTAGCGTCTGGCGCTAATTATCGCCTCTGACTGCAAACTTGGCTTCTATTGCCCCTGGAGGTGATTGGAGCGCTAAATCAGGCACTACACATCTCTCTTAAGGCGCTAACGCCGAGGAGCGAGGTGCTACCTCAGAGCGCTGGCGAAGCTCATGTGATGTCAGTCAGCAATGGAACACAGACACACTGGCACCGGCCAGTTCTTAAATGGGAGGGTTGATCTTGCTCTCCATCCACACCCTGCTCATTGCAGCCTTGAATCTTGGCCTGGAGAGACCTGCATATCAAATCTGCTGGAAAGAACAATGGAGAGGCTCAGGGAAACAGCTCAGAGTGCAGCCCCCATAGTCACTTTAAATCGATGCAAGGAAGGTCAAATCAAAATGAACCTGCAAAGTGCTGCTCAGTACCCAAAACTCCTTCACACAGCGTTGAATCTCTCCAGAAGTCTCTCTCTCTCAGAAAGCGTGGTGCAAAAATGTCGCCGACAAAAAAAGGCAGGAAGCGGTCGCCTTTAAATAGTGCTCCCCCAGTCCCTTCCCGACTGCAAAACACTCCCCTCAACCTGTCATTGCTAGCGGCAGGTGGAAAGACAGGGGACACCACTCAATATCCGGTCCAGGGCGCTACCAGGGCGTTGCGCACTCGACTGACATCACGATCTGCCGGTGCAGGAGACCGTGGTGGTAGTGTTTAGCGCCGGTGCAAAATGTCTGGTCAATTTCGTGAGTGGCGCAAACATTGCCGCGTCCGGCGCTCGTTGCTTTGCGCCCTAGAGGGCGCTAACGGGAGGTGCAAAGCAACTGAATTTTTCCCCCATAATCTTAAAATTAGAGGTAGGCCATTCTGGGGTGATGTCAGGAAGCACTTCTTCACACAAAGGGTGGTGGAAATCTGTAATTCACTCCCCCAAAAGGCTGTGGGAGCTGGGGGTCAATTGGAGCTTTCAAGCCTGAAATGGGTAGATTTTTGTTGGGTAAGGGTATCATGGGATATGGAGCAAAGGCGGCTAAATGGGGTTGAGGTACAGATTAGTCATGATCTAATTGAAGCATAGAATCATAGAATGGCGGAACAGGCTCAAGGGGCTCAATGGCCTACTCCTGTTCCTACCCAAACAGAAGTTTAGCAAAAGAAACTTTCTAGGGTATTGAAAATCAGCAATTCTATTTAATCTTTTAATAATGCAAGTTGTTGTTATCATGACTGGAACTGAGACAGTGCAGTAATCCCAATGATCTGCCCACTATTGCCATATCTGTCCCTACTCCTTCCCAGTTGGGCACTCCCAGAAATAAAGGTTCTTCTTGGCAAACCCTTCCTCCCAAAGCCCCACATGAATTGAAAGATCTCCTGCCCAGCGGAAAGGGGGCGATTACTGAGAGTAGTTGTTCTGATACAAAAACTCAGTTCCGCTCTAGTTAAACTTTCTTCACAAAATCTCACAGTGACGCGATATTGCCACTGACAACATCATTTGATGGGGTCGAGTCAACCATTGAGGAACTAAGGAAAGCCCAACCATTTTACAAAGCAATGCACCAACACTGAAAACTAACCGGTCTTTAATGGAGAAATCCTTTTGTTGCTCAAGAATGTGTATTAAAGTCACAAGAAACTGTTCATTATTCATGAAGTTGTACAAGGCGTTGAATCCTTCGTTTGGGCGATCATTGCCAGATGCCTGCTTCAAATGAAACAACAATGAGAAGCAGCTTGTACAAAATCTCTGCTTATAGTGGTGTAGGCTAATCTATGTTCAGACAACATCAGTACAAAAGGAGAAATTACAAAATATCTTTTTGAAATTATGTTACAGATATTGATCATCTCGAAAGAAAAGGAAAGAGTCAAAAAAATACATCTAAAATCCATTCTTGCATGTATATAAACTCAATGAGCTCTAATTGATTGGGCTACATCTTCCATCATTGTGCTTCAGAGAAGGCAATAACTGAAACAAAAACCGATGCAGAATAACCAACGCACAAGCTGAGAAATTCATGATGGTGATACTTAGCAGAGAAATGTTCCGTTTTAACAGTGTTCCTGTGTCCACTGTTTTGTGCAGGCTTTGACACGCGTATTCAAGATGGGTTACCGCCTCCGATAAAATAAGGGACACAGGAATCTCACAATGAACAAACAGTAAACCGGGAAGAAATCCGACTTTTCTTTGACTTCAGTGGAACAGTACATCGGCCGAATGTAAAGCGGGCAGAGCGTAACATGGGTGGCATATTCGCTATCGCCCAATCTACACTCAACCAGATTAATGGCGCTACCATCCAGGACCAACGTCAGCCCATTGTATTCATATATCACCAACAGTAATTCCAGGCCATAGTTCCACAAAACAACGAATGCTGATACACGTACAAATTGTACCTGAGGCACAGTGTCGATCGGATCTCTGACGAAGTTCGGCGCACTTGCTCCCATTCCCGACTAGAGAGAGCAGAAACAAGGACATAGCGTAAACCCATGAAAAGGTACACGGGCATGAGTAAAAACCTTGGACTGAGATAATTTAGTCATCGTCTAGTTATGTAACGGGTTGAAAAAGATAAAGTTATAGATGTTACCACAGGAAAGAATGTTCGCGCAGCAAAATGTTTGTAATCCAGGAAGGGGATACTGCCGTAATCGTCGATTAGGTGCATATCTGATCCTTCAGTCTGAAGCTCAACAAAACCTTCAAAAAGAGAATTTAACAGCTTCAAAACTGCAAACATTTAGACAGGCATTGGAGGAAATTTTCCACAACAATCTGAACCACTTCAAGCCAATCATAAATTCCCAAAAGAGAGGCTGAACAATTGGCCCCCGATCCTCTCTAATATTAGTGTAACCTCCCTCCGATCCTCTCTAATATTACAGTGTAACCCCCCCCCATCCTCTCTAATATTACAGTGTATCCCCCACCCCGATCCTCTCTAATATTACAGTGTAACACCCCCCATCCTCTCTAATATTACAGTGTAACCCCCCCGATCCTCTCTAATATTACAGTGTAACCTCCCCCCGATCCTCTCTAATATTACAGTGTAACCCCCCCGATCCTCTCTAATATTACAGTGTAACCCCCCCGATCCGCTCTAATATTACAGTGTAACCCCCCCGATCCGCTCTAATATTACAGTGTAACCCCCCCCGATCCTCTCTAATATTACAATGTAACCCCCCCCGATCCTCTCTAATATTACACTGTAACCTCCCCGATCCTCTCTAATATTACACTGTAACCCCCCCGATCCTCTCTAATATTACAGTGTAACCCCCCGATCCTCTCTAATATTACAGTGTAACCCCCCCCGATCCTCTCTAATATTACAGTGTAACCCCCCCGATCATCTCTAATATTACAGTGTAACCCCCCCGATCCTCTCTAATATTACAGTGTAACCCCCCCCCGATCCTCTCTAATATTACAGTGTGACACCCCCGATCCTCTCTAATATTACAGTGTAACCCCCCGATCCTCTCTAATATTACAGTGTAAACCCCCCGATCCTCTCTAATATTACAGTGTAACCCCCCGATCCTCTCTAATATTACAGTGTAACCCCCCCCCCGCTCCTCTATAATATTACAGTGTAACCCCCCCGATCCTCTATAATATTACAGTGTAACCCCCCCGATCCTCTCTAATATTACAGTGTAACCCCCCCGATCCTCTCTAATATTACAGTGTAACCCCCCGCTCCTCTCTAATATTACAGTGTAACCGCCCCGATCCTCACTAATATTACAGTGTAATCGCCCCGATTCTCTAATATTACAGTGTAACCCCCCCGATCCTCTCTAATATTACAGTGTAACCACCCCGATCCTCTCTAATATAAGAGTGTAACCCCCCCGATCCTCTCTAATATTACAGTGTAACTCCCCGATCCTCTCTAATATTACAGTGTAACGCCCCGATCCTCTCTAATATTACAGTGTAACCCCCACGATCCTCTCTAATATTACAGTGTAACCCCCCGATCCTCTCTAATATTACAGTGTAACCCCCGATCCTCTCTAATATTACAGTGTAACCCCCCCCGATCCTCTCTAATATTACAGTGTAACCGCCCCGATCCTCTCTAATATTACAGTGTAACCCCCCCGATCCTCTCTAATATTACAGTGTAACACCCCCGATCCTCACTAATATTACAGTGTAACCCCCCGATCCTCTCTAATATTACAGATTAACCCCCCCGATCCTCTCTAATATTACAGTGTAACCCCCCCGATCCTCTCTAATATTACAGTGTAACCCCCCCGATCCTCTCTAATATTACAGTGTAACCCCCCCCGATCCTCTCTAATATTACAGTGTAACTCCCCGATCCTGTCTAATATTACAGTGTAACCCCCACGATCCTCTCTAATATTACAGTGTAACCCCCCCGACCCTCTCTAATAGTACAGTGTAACCCCCGATCCTTTCTAATATTACAGTGTATCCCCCCCGATCCTCTCTAATATTACAGTGTAACCCCCACGATCCTCTCTAATATTACAGTGTAACCCCCCTGATCCTCTCTAATATTACAGTGTAACCCCCCCGATCCTCTCTAATATTACAGTGTAACCCCCCCGATCCTCTCTAATATTACAGTGCAACCCCCCGATCCTCTCTAATATTACAGTGTAACCCCCCCGATCCTCTCTAATATTACAGTGTAACCCCCCCGATCCTCTCTAATATTTCAGTGTAACCCCCCGATCCTCTCTAATATTACAGTGTAACCCCCCCATCCTCTCTAATATTACAGTGTAACCCCCCGATCCTCTCTAATATTACAGTGTATCCCCCCCCGCTCCTCTATAATATTACAGTGTAACCCCCCCCGATCCTCTCTAATATTACAGTGTAACCCCCCGATCCTCTCTAATATTACAGTGTAACCCCCCCGATCCTCTCTAATATTACAGTGTAACCTCCCCCGATCCTCTCTAATATTACACTGTAACCCCCCACGATCCTCTCTAATATTACAGTGTAACCCCCCGATCCTCTCTAATATTACACTGTAACCCCCCCGATCCTCTCTAATATTACAGTGTAACCCCCCCGATCCTCACTAATATTACAGTGTAACCCCCCTGATCCTCTCTAATATTACACTGTAACCCCCCCGATCCTCTCTAATATTAGTGTAACCCCCCCGATCCTCTCTAATATTACAGTGTAACACCCCGATCCTCTAATATTACAGTGTAACCCCTTCGATCCTCATTAATATTACAGTGTAACCCCCCCGATCCTCTCTAATATTACAGTGCGACCCCCCCCGATCCTCTAATATTACAGTGTAACCCCCTCCGATCCTCTCTAATATTACAGTGTAACCCCCCCGATCCTCTAATATTACAGTGTAACCCCCCCCGATCCTCTAATATTACATTATAACCCCCCGATCCTCTCTAATATTACAGTGTAACCCCCCGATCCTCTCTAATATTACAATGTAACACCCCCGATCCTCTCTAATATTACAGTGTAAGCCCCCCGATCCTCTCTAATATTACAATGTAACACCCCCGATCCACTCTAATATTACAGTGTAAACCCCCCGCTCCTCTCTAATATTACAGTGTAACCACCCCGATCCTCTCTAATATAAGAGTGTAACCCCCCCGATCCTCTCTAATATTACAGTGTAACTCCCCGATCCTCTCTAATATTACAGTGTAACGCCCCGATCCTCTCTAATATTACAGTGTAACCCCCACGATCCTCTCTAATATTACAGTGTAACCCCCCGATCCTCTCTAATATTACAGTGTAACCCCCGATCCTCTCTAATATTACAGTGTAACCCCCCGATCCTCTCTAATATTACAGTGTAACCCCCCCCGATCCTCTCTAATATTACAGTGTAACTCCCCGATCCTCTCTAATATTACAGTGTAACGCCCCGATCCTCTCTAATATTACAGTGTAACCCCCACGATCCTCTCTAATATTACAGTGTAACCCCCCGATCCTCTCTAATATTACAGTGTAACCCCCGATCCTCTCTAATATTACAGTGTAACCCCCGATCCTCTCTAATATTACAGTGTAACCCCCCCCGATCCTCTCTAATATTACTGTGTAACCCCCCCGATCCTCTCTAATATTACAGTGTAACCCCCCCGATCCTCTCTAATATTACAGTGTAACCCCCCCGATCCTCTCTAATATTACAGTGTAACCTCCCCCAAACCTCTCTAATATTACAGTGTAACCCCCCCGATCCTCTCTAATATTAGAGTGTAACCTCCCCCGATCCTCTCTCATATTACAGTGTAACTCCCCGATCCTGTCTAATATTACAGTGTAACCCCCACGATCCTCTCTAATATTACAGTGTAACCCCCCCGACCCTCTCTAATATTACAGTGTAACCCCCGATCCTTTCTAATATTACAGTGTATCCCCCCCGATCCTCTCTAATATTACAGTGTAACCCCCACGATCCTCTCTAATATTACAGTGTAACCCCCCCTGATCCTCTCTAATATTACAGTGTAACCCCCCCGATCCTCTCTAATATTACAGTGTAACCCCCCCGATCCTCTCTAATATTACAGTGCAACCCCCCGATCCTCTCTAATATTACAGTGTAACCCCCCGATCCTCTCTAATATTACAGTGTAACCCCCCCGATCCTCTCTAATATTTCAGTGTAACCCCCCGATCCTCTCTAATATTACAGTGCAACCCCCCCATCCTCTCTAATATTACAGTGTAACCCCCCGATCCTCTCTAATATTACAGTGTATCCCCCCCCGCTCCTCTATAATATTACAGTGTAACCCCCCCCGATCCTCTCTAATATTACAGTGTAACCCCCCGATCCTCTCTAATATTACAGTGTAACCCCCCCGATCCTCTCTAATATTACAGTGTAACCTCCCCCGATCCTCTCTAATATTACACTGTAACCCCCCCGATCCTCTCTAATATTACAGTGTAACCCCCCGATCCTCTCAAATATTACACTGTAACCCCCCCGATCCTCTCTAATATTACAGTGTAACCCCCCTGATCCTCTCTAATATTACACTGTAACCCCCCCGATCCTCTCTAATATTAGTGTAACCCCCCCGATCCTCTCTAATATTACAGTGTAACACCCCGATCCTCTAATATTACAGTGTAACCCCTTCGATCCTCATTAATATTACAGTGTAACCCCCCCGATCCTCTCTAATATTACAGTGCGACCCCCCCGATCCTCTAATATTACAGTGTAACCCCCTCCGATCCTCTCTAATATTACAGTGTAACCCCCCCCGATCCTCTAATATTACAGTATAACCCCCCGATCCTCTCTAATATTACAGTGTAACCCCCCGATCCTCTCTAATATTACAATGTAACACCCCCGATCCTCTCTAATATTATAGTGTAAGCCCCCCCGATCCTCTCTAATATTACAATGTAACACCCCCGATCCACTCTAATATTACAGTGTAAACCCCCCGCTCCTCTCTAATATTACAGTGTAACCACCCCGATCCTCTCTAATATAAGAGTGTAACCCCCCCGATCCTCTCTAATATTACAGTGTAACTCCCCGATCCTCTCTAATATTACAGTGTAACGCCCCGATCCTCTCTAATATTACAGTGTAACCCCCACGATCCTCTCTAATATTACAGTGTAACCCCCCGATCCTCTCTAATATTACAGTGTAACCCCCGATCCTCTCTAATATTACAGTGTAACCCCCCGATCCTCTCTAATATTACAGTGTAACCCCCCCCGATCCTCTCTAATATTACAGTGTAACTCCCCGATCCTCTCTAATATTACAGTGTAACGCCCCGATCCTCTCTAATATTACAGTGTAACCCCCACGATCCTCTCTAATATTACAGTGTAACCCCCCGATCCTCTCTAATATTACAGTGTAACCCCCGATCCTCTCTAATATTACAGTGTAACCCCCCGATCCTCTCTAATATTACAGTGTAACCCCCCCCGATCCTCTCTAATATTACAGTGTAACCCCCCCGATCCTCTCTAATATTACAGTGTAACCCCCCCGATCCTCTCTAATATTACAGTGTAACCCCCCCGATCCTCTCTAATATTACAGTGTAACCCCCCCGAACCTCTCTAATATTACAGTGTAACCCCCCCGATCCTCTCTAATATTACAGTGTAACCCCCCCCGATCCTCTCTAATATTACAGTGTAACACCCCCCGATCCTCTCTAATATTACAGTGTAACCCCCCGATCCTCTCTAATATTACAGTGTAACCCCCCGATCCTCTCTAATATTACAGTGTAACCCCCCCGATCTCTCTAATATTACAGTGTAACCCCCCCGATCCTCTCTAATATTACAGTGTAACCCCCCCGATCCTCTGTAATATTACAGTGTAACCCCCCGATCCTCTCTAATATTACAGTGTAACCCCCCGATCCTCTCTAATATTACAGTGTAACCCCCCCGATCCTCTCTAATATTACAGTGTAACCCCCCCGATCCTCTCTAATATTACAGTGTAACCCCCCCGATCCTCTCTAATATTACAGTGTAACCCCCCGATCCTCTAATATTACAGTGTAACCCCCCGATCCTCTCTAATATTACAGTGTAACCCCCCGATCCTCTCTAATATTACAGTGTAACCCCCCGATCCTCTCTAATATTACAGTGTAACCCCCCCGATCCTCTCTAATATTACAGTGTAACACCCCGATCCTCTCTAATATTACAGTGTAACCCCCCCGATCCTCTCTAATATTACAGTGTAACCCCCCCGATCCTCTCTAATATTACAGTGTAAACCCCCCGATCCTCTCTAATATTACAGTGTAACCCCCCCCGATCCTCTCTAATATTACAGTGTAACCTCCCCGATCCTCTCTAATATTACAGTGTAACCCCCCCCGATCCTCTCTAATATTACAGTGTAACCCCCCCGATCCTCTCTAATATTACAGTGTAACCCCCCCGATCCTCTCTAATATTACAGTGTAACCCCCCGATCCTCTCTAATATTACAGTGTAACCCCCCCGATCCTCACTAATATTACAGTGTAACCCCCCCGATCCTCTCTAATATTACAGTGTAACCCCCCGATCCTCTCTAATATTACAGTGTAACCCCCCCGATCCTCTCTAATATTACAGTGTAACCCCCCGATCCTCTCTAATATTACAGTGTAACCCCCCCGATCCTCTCTAATATTACAGTGTAACCCCCCGATCCTCTCTAATATTACAGTGTAACCCCCCCGATCCTCTCTAATATTACAGTGTAACCCCCCCGATCCTCTCTAATATTACAGTGTAACCCCCCCGATCCTCTCTAATATTACAGTGTAACCCCCCGATCCTCTCTAATATTACAGTGTAACCCCCCCGATCCTCTCTAATATTACAGTGTAACCCCCCCGATCCTCTCTAATATTACAGTGTAACCCCCCCGATCCTCTCTAATATTACAGTGTAACCCCCCCGATCCTCTCTAATATTACAGTGTAACCCCCCCGATCCTCTCTAATATTACAGTGTAACCCCCCCGATCCTCTCTAATATTACAGTGTAACCCCCCCGATCCTCTCTAATATTACAGTGTAACCCCCCCGATCCTCTCTAATATTACAGTGTAACCCCCCGATCCTCTCTAATATTACAGTGTAACCCCCCCGATCCTCTCTAATATTACAGTGTAACCCCCCCGATCCTCTCTAATATTACAGTGTAACCCCCCCGATCCTCTCTAATATTACAGTGTAACCCCCCCGATCCTCTCTAATATTACAGTGTAACCCCCCCGATCCTCTCTAATATTACAGTGTAACCCCCCGATCCTCTCTAATATTACAGTGTAACCCCCCCGATCCTCTCTAATATTACAGTGTAACCCCCCCGATCCTCTCTAATATTACAGTGTAACCCCCCGATCCTCTCTAATATTACAGTGTAACCCCCCCGATCCTCTCTAATATTACAGTGTAACCCCCCGATCCTCTCTAATATTACAGTGTAACCCCCCCGATCCTCTCTAATATTACAGTGTAACCCCCCCGATCCTCTCTAATATTACAGTGTAACCCCCCCGATCCTCTCTAATATTACAGTGTAACCCCCCCGATCCTCTCTAATATTACAGTGTAACCCCCCCGATCCTCTCTAATATTACAGTGTAACCCCCCCGATCCTCTCTAATATTACAGTGTAACCCCCCCGATCCTCTCTAATATTACAGTGTAACCCCCCGATCCTCTCTAATATTACAGTGTAACCCCCCCGATCCTCTCTAATATTACAGTGTAACCCCCCCCGATCCTCTCTAATATTACAGTGTAACCCCCCCGATCCTCTCTAATATTACAGTGTAACCCCCCGATCCTCTCTAATATTACAGTGTAACCCCCCCCGATCCTCTCTAATATTACAGTGTAACCCCCCCGATCCTCTCTAATATTACAGTGTAACCCCCCCGATCCTCTCTAATATTACAGTGTAACCCCCCGATCCTCTCTAATATTACAGTGTAAACCCCCCCGATCCTCTCTAATATTACAGTGTAACCCCCCCGATCCTCTCTAATATTACAGTGTAACCCCCCGATCCTCTCTAATATTACAGTGTAACCCCCCCGATCCTCTCTAATATTACAGTGTAACCCCCCCGATCCTCTCTAATATTACAGTGTAACCCCCCGATCCTCTCTAATATTACAGTGTAACCCCCCCGATCCTCTCTAATATTACAGTGTAACCCCCCCGATCCTCTCTAATATTACAGTGTAACCCCCCGATCCTCTCTAATATTACAGTGTAACCCCCCCGATCCTCTCTAATATTACAGTGTAACCCCCCCGATCCTCTCTAATATTACAGTGTAACCCCCCCGATCCTCTCTAATATTACAGTGTAACCCCCCCGATCCTCTCTAATATTACAGTGTAACCCCCCCGATCCTCTCTAATATTACAGTGTAACCCCCCCGATCCTCTCTAATATTACAGTGTAACCCCCCCGATCCTCTCTAATATTACAGTGTAACCCCCCCGATCCTCTCTAATATTACAGTGTAACCCCCCCGATCCTCTCTAATATTACAGTGTAACCCCCCCGATCCTCTCTAAT
Source organism: Squalus acanthias (assembly GCA_030390025.1). NCBI lineage: Eukaryota > Metazoa > Chordata > Chondrichthyes > Squaliformes > Squalidae > Squalus > Squalus acanthias. The sequence continues at coordinate 75,750,026 of CM059434.1, read as the reverse complement.
ATTACAGTGTAACCCCCCCGATCCTCTCTAATATTACAGTGTAACCCCCCCGATCCTCTCTAATATTACAGTGTAACCCCCCGATCCTCTCTAATATTACAGTGTAACCCCCCCGATCCTCTCTAATATTACAGTGTAACCCCCCGATCCTCTCTAATATTACAGTGTAACCCCCCGATCCTCTCTAATATTACAGTGTAACCCCCCGATCCTCTCTAATATTACAGTGTAACCCCCCCGATCCTCTCTAATATTACAGTGTAACCCCCCGATCCTCTCTAATATTACAGTGTAACCCCCCCGATCCTCTCTAATATTACAGTGTAACCCCCCCGATCCTCTCTAATATTACAGTGTAACCCCCCCGATCCTCTCTAATATTACAGTGTAACCCCCCGATCCTCTCTAATATTACAGTGTAACCCCCCGATCCTCTCTAATATTACAGTGTAACCCCCCCGATCCTCTCTAATATTACAGTGTAACCCCCCGATCCTCTCTAATATTACAGTGTAACCCCCCGATCCTCTCTAATATTACAGTGTAACCCCCCCCGATCCTCTCTAATATTACAGTGTAACCCCCCGATCCTCTCTAATATTACAGTGTAACCCCCCCGATCCTCTCTAATATTACAGTGTAACCCCCCCGATCCTCTCTAATATTACAGTGTAACCCCCCCGATCCTCTCTAATATTACAGTGTAACCCCCCCGATCCTCTCTAATATTACAGTGTAACCCCCCGATCCTCTCTAATATTACAGTGTAACCCCCCCGATCCTCTCTAATATTACAGTGTAACCCCCCGATCCTCTCTAATATTACAGTGTAACCCCCCCGATCCTCTCTAATATTACAGTGTAACCCCCCGATCCTCTCTAATATTACAGTGTAACCCCCCCGATCCTCTCTAATATTACAGTGTAACCCCCCCGATCCTCTCTAATATTACAGTGTAACCCCCCGATCCTCTCTAATATTACAGTGTAACCCCCCGATCCTCTCTAATATTACAGTGTAACCACCCCGATCCTCTCTAATATTACAGTGTAACCCCCCGATCCTCTAATATTACAGTGTAACCCCCCGATCCTCTCTAATATTACAGTGTAACCCCCCCGATCCTCTCTAATATTACAGTGTAACCCCCCCGATCCTCTCTAATATTACAGTGTAACCCCCCCGATCCTCTCTAATATTACAGTGTAACCCCCCGATCCTCTCTAATATTACAGTGTAACCCCCCCGATCCTCTCTAATATTACAGTGTAACCCCCCGATCCTCTCTAATATTACAGTGTAACCCCCCGATCCTCTCTAATATTACAGTGTAACCCCCCCGATCCTCTCTAATATTACAGTGTAACCCCCCCGATCCTCTCTAATATTACAGTGTAACCCCCCCGATCCTCTCTAATATTACAGTGTAACCCCCCCGATCCTCTCTAATATTACAGTGTAACCCCCCCGATCCTCTCTAATATTACAGTGTAACCCCCCGATCCTCTCTAATATTACAGTGTAACCCCCCCGATCCTCTCTAATATTACAGTGTAACCCCCCCGATCCTCTCTAATATTACAGTGTAACCCCCCCGATCCTCTCTAATATTACAGTGTAACCCCCCCGATCCTCTCTAATATTACAGTGTAACCCCCCGATCCTCTCTAATATTACAGTGTAACCCCCCCGATCCTCTCTAATATTACAGTGTAACCCCCCCGATCCTCTCTAATATTACAGTGTAACCCCCCGATCCTCTCTAATATTACAGTGTAACCCCCCGATCCTCTCTAATATTACAGTGTAACCCCCCCCGATCCTCTCTAATATTACAGTGTAACCCCCCCGATCCTCTCTAATATTACAGTGTAACCCCCCCGATCCTCTCTAATATTACAGTGTAACCCCCGATCCTCTCTAATATTACAGTGTAACCCCCCGATCCTCTCTAATATTACAGTGTAACCCCCCGATCCTCTCTAATATTACAGTGTAACCCCCCGATCCTCTCTAATATTACAGTGTAACCCCCCCGATCCTCTCTAATATTACAGTGTAACCCCCCCGATCCTCTCTAATATTACAGTGTAACCCCCCCGATCCTCTCTAATATTACAGTGTAACCCCCCCCGATCCTCTCTAATATTACAGTGTAACCCCCCCGATCCTCTCTAATATTACAGTGTAACCCCCCGATCCTCTCTAATATTACAGTGTAACCCCCCGATCCTCTCTAATATTACAGTGTAACCCCCCCGATCCTCTCTAATATTACAGTGTAACCCCCCGATCCTCTCTAATATTACAGTGTAACCCCCCGATCCTCTCTAATATTACAGTGTAACCCCCCCGATCCTCTCTAATATTACAGTGTAACCCCCCCGATCCTCTCTAATATTACAGTGTAACCCCCCCGATCCTCTCTAATATTACAGTGTAACCCCCCGATCCTCTCTAATATTACAGTGTAACCCCCCCGATCCTCTCTAATATTACAGTGTAACCCCCCCGATCCTCTCTAATATTACAGTGTAACCCCCCCGATCCTCTCTAATATTACAGTGTAACCCCCCGATCCTCTCTAATATTACAGTGTAACCCCCCCGATCCTCTCTAATATTACAGTGTAACCCCCCCGATCCTCTCTAATATTACAGTGTAACCCCCCCGATCCTCTCTAATATTACAGTGTAACCCCCCCGATCCTCTCTAATATTACAGTGTAACCCCCCGATCCTCTCTAATATTACAGTGTAACCCCCCCGATCCTCTCTAATATTACAGTGTAACCCCCCGATCCTCTCTAATATTACAGTGTAACCCCCCGATCCTCTCTAATATTACAGTGTAACCCCCCGATCCTCTCTAATATTACAGTGTAACCCCCCCGATCCTCTCTAATATTACAGTGTAACCCCCCGATCCTCTCTAATATTACAGTGTAACCCCCCGATCCTCTCTAATATTACAGTGTAACCCCCCCGATCCTCTCTAATATTACAGTGTAACCCCCCCGATCCTCTCTAATATTACAGTGTAACCCCCCGATCCTCTCTAATATTACAGTGTAACCCCCCGATCCTCTCTAATATTACAGTGTAACCCCCCCGATCCTCTCTAATATTACAGTGTAACCCCCCCGATCCTCTCTAATATTACAGTGTAACCCCCCCGATCCTCTCTAATATTACAGTGTAACCCCCCCGATCCTCTCTAATATTACAGTGTAACCCCCCCGATCCTCTCTAATATTACAGTGTAACCCCCCCGATCCTCTCTAATATTACAGTGTAACCCCCCCGATCCTCTCTAATATTACAGTGTAACCCCCCCGATCCTCTCTAATATTACAGTGTAACCCCCCCGATCCTCTCTAATATTACAGTGTAACCCCCCCGATCCTCTCTAATATTACAGTGTAACCCCCCCGATCCTCTCTAATATTACAGTGTAACCCCCCCGATCCTCTCTAATATTACAGTGTAACCCCCCCGATCCTCTAATATTACAGTGTAACCCCCCGATCCTCTCTAATATTACAGTGTAACCCCCCCGATCCTCTCTAATATTACAGTGTAACCCCCCGATCCTCTCTAATATTACAGTGTAACCCCCCGATCCTCTCTAATATTACAGTGTAACCCCCCCGATCCTCTCTAATATTACAGTGTAACCCCCCGATCCTCTCTAATATTACAGTGTAACCCCCCCGATCCTCTCTAATATTACAGTGTAACCCCCCGATCCTCTCTAATATTACAGTGTAACCCCCCCGATCCTCTCTAATATTACAGTGTAACCCCCCCGATCCTCTCTAATATTACGTGTAACCCCCCCGATCCTCTCTAATATTACAGTGTAACCCCTCCGATCCTCTCTAATATTACAGTGTAACCCCCCGATCCTCTCTAATATTACAGTGTAACCCTCCCCGATCTTCTCTAATATTACAGTGTACCCCCCGATCCTCTCTAATATTACAGTGTAACCCCCCCGATCCTCTCTAATATTACAGTGTAACCCCCCCGATCCTCTCTAATATTACAGTGTAAGCCCCCGATCCTCTCTAATATTACAGTGTAACCCCCCGATCCTCTCTAATATTACAGTGTAACCCCCCGATCCTCTCTAATATTACAGTGTAACCCCCCCGATCCTCTCTATATACAGTGTACCCCCCCCGATCCCTCTAATATTACAGTGTAACCCCCCGATCCTCTCTAATATTACAGTGTAACCCCCCCGATCTCTCTAATATTACACTGCTAACCCCCCCCGATCCTCTCTAATATTACAGTGTAACCCCCGATCCTCTCTAATATTACAGTGTAACCCCCCGATCCTCTCTAATATTACAGTGTAACCCCCCGATCCTCTCTAATATTACAGTGTAACCCCCCGATCCTCTCTAATATTACAGTGTAACCCCCCCGATCCTCTCTAATATTACAGTGTAACCCCCCGATCCTCTCTAATATTACAGTGTAACCCCCCCGATCCTCTCTAATATTACAGTGTAACCCCCCCGATCCTCTCTAATATTACAGTGTAACCCCCCGATCCTCTCTAATATTACAGTGTAACCCCCCGATCCTCTCTAATATTACAGTGTAACCCCCCGATCCTCTCTAATATTACAGTGTAACCCCCCCGATCCTCTCTAATATTACAGTGTAACCCCCCCGATCCTCTCTAATATTACAGTGTAACCCCCCGATCCTCTCTAATATTACAGTGTAACCCCCCCCCGATCCTCTCTAATATTACAGTGTAACCCCCCCGATCCTCTCTAATATTACAGTGTAACCCCCCCGATCCTCTCTAATATTACAGTGTAACCCCCCCGATCCTCTCTAATATTACAGTGTAACCCCCCGATCCTCTCTAATATTACAGTGTAACCCCCCCGATCCTCTCTAATATTACAGTGTAACCCCCCCGATCCTCTCTAATATTACAGTGTAACCCCCCGATCCTCTCTAATATTACAGTGTAACCCCCCGATCCTCTCTAATATTACAGTGTAACCCCCCCGATCCTCTCTAATATTACAGTGTAAACCCCCCGATCCTCTCTAATATTACAGTGTAACCCCCCCGATCCTCTCTAATATTACAGTGTAACCCCCCCCGATCCTCTCTAATATTACAGTGTAACCCCCCCGATCCTCTCTAATATTACAGTGTAACCCCCCGATCCTCTCTAATATTACAGTGTAACCCCCCGATCCTCTCTAATATTACAGTGTAACCCCCCCGATCCTCTAATATTACAGTGTAACCCCCCGATCCTCTCTAATATTACAGTGTAACCCCCCCGATCCTCTCTAATATTACAGTGTAACCCCCCCGATCCTCTCTAATATTACAGTGTAACCCCCCCGATCCTCTCTAATATTACAGTGTAACCCCCCGATCCTCTCTAATATTACAGTGTAACCCCCCCGATCCTCTCTAATATTACAGTGTAACCCCCCGATCCTCTCTAATATTACAGTGTAACCCCCCCGATCCTCTCTAATATTACAGTGTAACCCCCCCGATCCTCTCTAATATTACAGTGTAACCCCCCGATCCTCTCTAATATTACAGTGTAACCCCCCGATCCTCTCTAATATTACAGTGTAACCCCCCCGATCCTCTCTAATATTACAGTGTAACCCCCCCGATCCTCTCTAATATTACAGTGTAACCCCCCCGATCCTCTCTAATATTACAGTGTAACCCCCCCGATCCTCTCTAATATTACAGTGTAACCCCCCGATCCTCTCTAATATTACAGTGTAACCCCCCCGATCCTCTCTAATATTACAGTGTAACCCCCCCGATCCTCTCTAATATTACAGTGTAACCCCCCCGATCCTCTCTAATATTACAGTGTAACCCCCCCGATCCTCTCTAATATTACAGTGTAACCCCCCGATCCTCTCTAATATTACAGTGTAACCCCCGATCCTCTCTAATATTACAGTGTAACCCCCCCCCCGATTCCTCTCTAATATTACAGTGTAACCCCCCCGATCCTCTCTAATATTACAGTGTAACCCCCCCGATCCTCTCTAATATTACAGTGTAAACCCCCCGATCCTCTCTAATATTACAGTGTACCCCCCAGATCCTCTCTAATATTACAGTGTAACCCCCCCCGATCCTCTCTAATATTACAGTGTAACCCCCCCCGATCCTCTCTAATATTACAGTGTAACCCCCCCGATCCTCTCTAATATTACAGTGTAACCCCCCCGATCCTCTCTAATATTACAGTGTAACCCCCCCGATCCTCTCTAATATTACAGTGTAACCCCCCGATCCTCTCTAATATTACAGTGTAACCCCCCGATCCTCTCTAATATTACAGTGTAACCCCCCGATCCTCTCTAATATTACAGTGTAACCCCCCGATCCTCTCTAATATTACAGTGTAACCCCCCGATCCTCTCTAATATTACAGTGTAACCCCCCGATCCTCTCTAATATTACAGTGTAACCCCCCCGATCCTCTCTAATATTACAGTGTAACCCCCCGATCCTCTCTAATATTACAGTGTAACCCCCCGATCCTCTCTAATATTACAGTGTAACCCCCCCGATCCTCTCTAATATTACAGTGTAACCCCCCGATCCTCTCTAATATTACAGTGTAACCTCCCCCGATCCTCTCTAATATTACAGTGTAACCCCCCCGATCCTCTCTAATATTACAGTGTAAACCCCCCCGATCCTCTCTAATATTACAGTGTAACCTCCCCCGATCCTCTCTAATATTACAGTGTAACCCCCCCCGATCCTCTCTAATATTACAGTGTAACCCCCCGATCCTCTCTAATATTACAGTGTAACCCCCCCGATCCTCTCTAATATTACAGTGTAACCCCCCGATCCTCTCTAATATTACAGTGTAACCCCCCGATCCTCTCTAATATTACAGTGTAACACCCCCGATCCTCTCTAATATTACAGTGTAACCCCCCGATCCTCTCTAATATTACAGTGTAACCCCCCGATCCTCTCTAATATTACAGTGTAACCCCCCGATCCTCTCTAATATTACAGTGTAACCCCCCCGATCCTCTCTAATATTACAGTGTAACCCCCCGATCCTCTCTAATATTAGCAGTGTAACCCCCCCGATCCTCTCTAATATTACAGTGTAACCCCCCCCGATCCTCTCTAATATTACAGTGTAACCCCCCGATCCTCTCTAATATTACAGTGTAACCCCCCCGATCCTCTCTAATATTACAGTGTAACCCCCCCGATCCTCTCTAATATTACAGTGTAACTCCCCGATCCTCTCTAATATTACAGTGTAACCCCCCCGATCCTCTCTAATATTACAGTGTAACCCCCCCGATCCTCTCTAATATTACAGTGTAACCCCCCGATCCTCTCTAATATTACAGTGTAACCCCCCCGATCCTCTCTAATATTACAGTGTAACCCCCCCGATCCTCTCTAATATTACAGTGTAACCCCCCCGATCCTCTCTAATATTACAGTGTAACCCCCCCGATCCTCTCTAATATTACAGTGTAACCCCCCGATCCTCTCTAATATTACAGTGTAACCCCCCCGATCCTCTCTAATATTACAGTGTAACCCCCCCGATCCTCTCTAATATTACAGTGTAACCCCCCGATCCTCTCTAATATTACAGTGTAACCCCCCCGATCCTCTCTAATATTACAGTGTAACCCCCCCGATCCTCTCTAATATTACAGTGTAACCCCCCGATCCTCTCTAATATTACAGTGTAACCCCCCCGATCCTCTCTAATATTACAGTGTAACCCCCCCGATCCTCTCTAATATTACAGTGTAACCCCCCCGATCCTCTCTAATATTACAGTGTAACCCCCCCGATCCTCTCTAATATTACAGTGTAACCCCCCCGATCCTCTCTAATATTACAGTGTAACCCCCCGATCCTCTCTAATATTACAGTGTAACCCCCCCGATCCTCTCTAATATTACAGTGTAACCCCCCGATCCTCTCTAATATTACAGTGTAACCCCCCCGATCCTCTCTAATATTACAGTGTAACCCCCCGATCCTCTCTAATATTACAGTGTAACCCCCCCGATCCTCTCTAATATTACAGTGTAACCCCCCCGATCCTCTCTAATATTACAGTGTAACCCCCCCGATCCTCTCTAATATTACAGTGTAACCCCCCCGATCCTCTCTAATATTACAGTGTAACCCCCCCGATCCTCTCTAATATTACAGTGTAACCCCCCGATCCTCTCTAATATTACAGTGTAACCCCCCGATCCTCTCTAATATTACAGTGTAACCCCCCGATCCTCTCTAATATTACAGTGTAACCCCCCCGATCCTCTCTAATATTACAGTGTAACCCCCCGATCCTCTCTAATATTACAGTGTAACCCCCCGATCCTCTCTAATATTACAGTGTAACCCCCCCGATCCTCTCTAATATTACAGTGTAACCCCCCCGATCCTCTCTAATATTACAGTGTAACCCCCCCGATCCTCTCTAATATTACAGTGTAACCCCCCCGATCCTCTCTAATATTACAGTGTAACCCCCCCGATCCTCTCTAATATTACAGTGTAACCCCCCCGATCCTCTCTAATATTACAGTGTAACCCCCCGATCCTCTCTAATATTACAGTGTAACCCCCCGATCCTCTCTAATATTACAGTGTAACCCCCCGATCCTCTCTAATATTACAGTGTAACCCCCCGATCCTCTCTAATATTACAGTGTAACCCCCCGATCCTCTCTAATATTACAGTGTAACCCCCCCGATCCTCTCTAATATTACAGTGTAACCCCCCCGATCCTCTCTAATATTACAGTGTAACCCCCCCGATCCTCTCTAATATTACAGTGTAACCCCCCGATCCTCTCTAATATTACAGTGTAACCCCCCCGATCCTCTCTAATATTACAGTGTAACCCCCCGATCCTCTCTAATATTACAGTGTAACCCCCCCGATCCTCTCTAATATTACAGTGTAACCCCCCGATCCTCTCTAATATTACAGTGTAACCCCCCGATCCTCTCTAATATTACAGTGTAACCCCCCGATCCTCTCTAATATTACAGTGTAACCCCCCCGATCCTCTCTAATATTACAGTGTAACCCCCCCGATCCTCTCTAATATTACAGTGTAACCCCCCCGATCCTCTCTAATATTACAGTGTAACCCCCCGATCCTCTCTAATATTACAGTGTAACCCCCCGATCCTCTCTAATATTACAGTGTAACCCCCCGATCCTCTCTAATATTACAGTGTAACCCCCCCGATCCTCTCTAATATTACAGTGTAACCCCCCGATCCTCTCTAATATTACAGTGTAACCCCCCGATCCTCTCTAATATTACAGTGTAACCCCCCGATCCTCTCTAATATTACAGTGTAACCCCCCGATCCTCTCTAATATTACAGTGTAACCCCCCCGATCCTCTCTAATATTACAGTGTAACCCCCCGATCCTCTCTAATATTACAGTGTAACCCCCCCGATCCTCTCTAATATTACAGTGTAACCCCCCGATCCTCTCTAATATTACAGTGTAACCCCCCCGATCCTCTCTAATATTACAGTGTAACCCCCCGATCCTCTCTAATATTACAGTGTAACCCCCCCGATCCTCTCTAATATTACAGTGTAACCCCCCCCGATCCTCTCTAATATTACAGTGTAACCCCCCCCGATCCTCTCTAATATTACAGTGTAACCCCCCCGATCCTCTCTAATATTACAGTGTAACCCCCCGATCCTCTCTAATATTACAGTGTAACCCCCCCGATCCTCTCTAATATTACAGTGTAACCCCCCGATCCTCTCTAATATTACAGT